>SJYX01005770.1:0-25847 GCA_006410675.1 Oreotragus oreotragus
TAAAATTCCCTTTAAAAAATAATATAACGGGCCTCACTCACCGAAGAAGCTTGGTCACCGCGTGTTTTTTTGTTTTTTTTTTCTCTCTCACTTACTCTTTTTTTCAGGCTGATCCCTTTGAGCATAGAGGCTCTCTGCGTTCACTTATCTGCCTGGGTTTCTAAGACCTGAATGGGAAGACGTTCTGTGTCTTCACTTCCTTGGGAGACCGGGAGGGCACCTGTGGTCTCCGTGAACAGACCTCTCTCTCACCTCTATTTTCTTATCTACAACATTCTTTCCTTATCTCTCTCTAAATCAATCGCTGACTCCATCCCCGCTTCGAATTACCCTGGATCCACCAGGGCTGGATCCCAGCAAGTGGTTCCTGGAACAGGCTATTCGAAGGTAGGTCTCTCGGAGCAATTTCTATTGCTCCCCCCAGAGCACTTTCTGTTGCTCCCCCCGGGGTAATTTCTGTTACTCCCCCAGTGTTGAGTTTTTGGGACAGATAGGACCCCACTTAGGGTGCTGCAAACCCCCCTGTATAGGATAGGCAGGGTGAGTAGGAGTGGGAAGTGTTAAAGGGTTGAAGAGAAGCCTGCTTTCTAAGGGTTGAAAAGAAACCCCTCTTTACAAAGGTTGAAACGAAACTGTCTTTACAAAACTTAATTTTCTGACATGGGTAACAGTGAATCAAAAGAAAGACAGCTTTTTATAGGAGTAATCTTGCAATTGTTAAATAAAAGAGGAATTAAAGTTAAGAAAGCCAATATTCAATCTTTTTTCACATTCATACAAGAGCAATGTCCTTGGTTTCCAGAAGAAGGCACTGTTAACTTAGATACCTGGGAGAGAGTAGGAAAATAGCTAAAAACTTAACATGCCGAACATGGCTCAGAAAAGGTGTCTACTGACGCCTTTTCCTTATGGAATATAATTAGAGATGCTTTAGACCCTGCCCCTGAATCTGAAAAAGTATAGGAGTAATCTTGCAATTGTTAAATAAAAGAGGAATTAAAGTTAAGAAAGCCAATATTCAATCTTTTTTCACATTCATACAAGAGCAATGTCCTTGGTTTCCAGAAGAAGGCACTGTTAACTTAGATACCTGGGAGAGAGTAGGAAAATAGCTAAAAACTTAACATGCCGAACATGGCTCAGAAAAGGTGTCTACTGACGCCTTTTCCTTATGGAATATAATTAGAGATGCTTTAGACCCTGCCCCTGAATCTGAAAAAGTACATTTTAAAGACAAAAGTGAGGGAAAAAAGGTATCTGTTAAAGAGGAAGATGAAGAAAAAGAGCCTAAACCTAGCTATCGGCAGTTAAAGGAAATGCTAGCTGCAATGACTGCCCAGGAAAAGGTAAAAGATAGGGATGAGAAAAAAGGTCAGTTTTCAGACGAGGAAGATTTGGAAGAAAAAATAACTCAATATCATTCTGATGAGGACTGGCCTTTATTAAACAGAGATGCTCCAAGGAGTTTAAGAGAAACATCTCCAATCAGACCATTTGCTCTGAAGAGCTCAAGAGAAACTTCCCCAATCAGGCCATTTGCTGGCCAGGAGTTTAGGAGAAATGTCTCCTATCAGGCCATACGCCCCTAGGACCTTAAGGGAGACAGCCCCAGTTAAAAGATCCATAAGATTTAAACCAGACAGTTAAAAGATCTTCGGAGCATGAGGACAAAGATATGGGACATCCTGGACCTCCCTTGCCCCCCACCTCCTTCTAGGGGTAAAGGATTTCCACTAGAAACTCCCCAGAGAAGGGTCCTTTCTAGCCCTGAAGATGAATTTGATCCCCACCTTAAAGCTTGTTTTCCTGTAATATTTGACAACTACAGTAGTGGAAGGGCTATCGAATGGGAACCCATTCCAATGAAAATGGTGAAAGAATTAAAACAGGCATGTGCTTCGTATGGGCCTAGAGCCCCGTACACTATGCAGTTGGTAGAAACCTTAGCAGGCAGATGGATGTCACCCTATGACTGGAAAACAGTCGCTAAGGCTTGTCTATCTGGAGGGCAATATATACTTTGGAGAGCTGAATTTGATGATCTTGCCCAAAAACAAGCTGATAATAACCAGAGATATGGCCCAACATATCTGGTAAAAAGTATGCTGACAGGGACTGATGAATACATAATACTTAAAGACCAGATGAAATGAGACAAATTTGCTGTGCAACAAGTAACTGTCTGTGCCATTGCGGCCTGGCGATCCTTGCCTGAAGGGAAAGAATCAACCTCTTCTCTCTCAAATATCAAAAAGCAGAAGAGCCATATGAGGGCTTTGTCTCTCGGCTTTCAGAGGCTGTCCGCAGAGTAATTTCTAATTACGAGGCAGCTGGAATATTGATAAAACAACTGGCATTTGAAAATGCTAACTCCACCTGCCAGGCTATTTTACGTCCTATAAAAAAATCTGGGGAACTAATAGATTATATCAGGCAATGTGCAGATGTAGGACCATCAGTGCTGCAGGGTGTTGGCATAGCTGCAGCGATAAAAGGGAATTCTTATCAACAGGCAGTACAATTCTTTTTTTACAAACAGGAATAATCCTTCAAAGAGCCATTCCGGTGGTCCAGGCCGGAATATTGGTTTATCCAAGGCCTGCTTCTCTTGCGGATGGGAGGGGGGGCACTTTATGCGCGCTTGCCCCCAAAAAGCAACTGGTTCTTCTCTGCCGAATTCTGCACCCCTGGCTGTGTCTGCTCCTCAAAATTCTCCCGCCCCGCCCTTATCTGCTAATATCCCTAGGTCTCTTTGCCCTCGTTGTCAAAAAGGATATCATTGGGCAAAAGAATGCAGGTTACAATTCCATAGAAACGGAGCTTTTTTGGGCCCCGACCAGCAGTTGGGAAATGGACTGAGGGGCCAGCCCCAGGCCCCGACAACGACTGGGGCAAAGATACCCTTCGTCCCATCACAGAACTCATCAGAGCAACCCCAGGCAGTGCAGGATTGGACCTCAGTTCCACCACCTCAACAATATTAACACCAGATAGCCCCACTACAAAAATCCCTACAGGGGTTAAAGGCCCATTACCGACAGGCTTGGTGGGAATTATATTAGGCAGAAGTTCCTTAGCTATGCAAGGTCTCACAATTATCCCTGGAGTGATTGACTCAGATTATACAGGAGAAATTCAGATAATGATTTCACCCCCAAGTAAAACTACACAAATTCATCGGGGACAAAGAATAGCTCAGCTTTTACTTTTGCCTTCCCACAATGCCATAGGGCACACAGCTACTCAAGGCAGGAGAAAGGATTTGGGTCTAGTGATATGCTTTTTGTATAACAGAAATTACTCAGAAACGCCCTATGAAAACTATTTTGGTCAGTGGCAAGTCTATTGTGGGGTTATTAGACACAGGAGCAGATGTTCCTTGTATTTCAGGAAAAGACTGGCCCAGCTCCTGGCCCACACATATTACTGAAAATGAGTTGGTGGGATTAGGAAGAGCCCCCGCAGTAGCTAAAAGTGCAAAATTTTTAGACTGGCAATTTGAGGATACTTGTGGAACTTTTCAACCATATATAGTTCCTTCGCTCCCCTTTACCCTGTGGGGAAGGGAGGTGCTGTCTCAAATGAGAGTGTTACTTCTTAGCCCTGATGATAAAGTGACCTCATGGGCTATGATCCATCAAAAGGATTTGGTAAACAACAGACAGGAATAATTGAGCCAATTTGCCCAACTCCTCAACAGCTACATACTGGATTGGGGTATCCAAATTTATAATGGAGGCTATTGTGGAAATCTCAGGACCTGGTGTAGGTGGAATAATGGCCTCTCCCTAAAGAAAAATTATTGGCAGCTAAAGCGTTAATCTTTGAACAACTACAATTGGGACATATTGAGCCCTCCAGTAGCCCCTGGAACACTCCTTTTTTGTCATTAAGAAAAAATCTGGCTTTTACAGGATTTGAGAGCAATTAATGCCACCATGGAGGACATGGGGGCCTTACAACCTGGACTCCCTTCCCCAGTAGCCGTTCCAGAGGGATATAATATAACTGTAATTGATTTACAAGATTGTTTTTTCACCATTCCCTTAAGTGCTGAGGATAAAAAGCGATTTGCTTTTAGTTTGCCATCAGAAAATCTTAAACAGCCTTATTTAAGTTTTCAATGGAAAGTGTTACCTCAGGGAATGAAANCCAGAGGGATATAATATAATTGTAATTGATTTACAAGATTGTTTTTTCACCATTCCCTTAAGTGCTGAGGATAAAAAGCGATTTGCTTTTAGTTTGCCATCAGAAAATCTTAAACAGCCTTATTTAAGTTTTCAATGGAAAGTGTTACCTCAGGGAATGAAAAATAGCCCTACCCTATGTCAAAAATTTGTCAATGCTGCTTTGGAGGATATTAGGGCTAAATATGAACAAGTATATATGATTCACTATATGGATGATATTTTAATAGCTCATCCAGACAGAGCTCATTTGCAAACTGTTCTCCACAATTTAACCCAGGCATTGTCAGCTAAAGGCTTCAAAATTGCCCCGGAGAAAATTCAGATCAGTCCACCCATAACCTACTTGGGAAGGGTTATAAATTCAGAAACAGTGACAATTAAGAAAAGATCATCTTGTTACTTTAAATGACTATCAAAACTTTTAGGTGATATCAATTGGATTAGGCCCTATTTAAAATTAACCACTGCCAAATTGAAGCCTCTTTTTAACATTTTGCCCGAGGATCCCAATCCAACTTCAAAAAGGCAATTAACTGCTGAGGCTCAGGAGGCCCTAGGCAAAGCAGAAAAAGCTTTCTCTGATAGCTATGTAAAAAGAATTGATTTAACAGCAAACTGGCAATTCCTCTGCCTAGCTACCCCAGCTGCACGTACGGGAGTTTTATGGCAAAGCGACCCCCTAGAATGGATCCATCTTCCCGCACAAGCTAAAAAGTAGTGGATTCTTATCCAAAAGCGGAGCATTGAATTATTGGGTAAAGAGCCATCAGAAATTGTAATTCCATATAATAAGGAACAACTTGATGCTCTTCTAATGTTTGATGAAGATTGGCAGATTGCTATAGGAAATTATTGTGGTCAAATTTTGCATCATTTACCCTCACATGTTTTGTTGAATTTTATGTCCAAGCAGCAAGTTATTTTTCCTGTTAGATGTAAACAGTTCCCTATTCCAGATGCTCAGATAGCTTTTACTGACGGGTCAGCAAACGGTAAAGCCTCTATAGTTACAAGAAATCATCATAAAGTTTTAGAAACACAGGAAACTTCAGCTCAAAGGGCTGAAATCACAGCTGTATAGAGGCTTTTGTTATGTTCGAAGATGAGGAATTTAACCTTTACTCTGACTCTCAGTATGTGGTCAGGCTGTTTCCACACATTGAGACTGTGGTTCTGCCAGAGAACAAAACTACTATATTTCACTTGTTAACAAAATTATAGCAACAAATTTGGAAAAGGAATAAAGTATTTTTTATCGGCCACATTCGGGCTCATTCTGGACTGCCTGGCCCTTTAAATGCTCTAAATGACCTGGCAGATTCACTAACCAGGACTACAGTGGCTTCTGTTTTTGAAGAGGCCCGAGCCTCTCACTCACTTCATCATCAAAATGCCACTGCTTTAACATATCAGTTTCAAATTCCTCGAGAGTCTGCTCAAGAGATTGTTCATTCCTGCTTACACTTCCCTACTACTATTAATAGCCTGCCTATGGGAGTTAACCCTCGCAGTCTCAAACCTAATGTGCTCTGGCAGATGGATGTAACTCACATCTCCTCATTTGGAAAATTAGCTTTTGCTCATGTAACTGGAGATNGGCTTCTGTTTTTGAAGAGGCCCGAGCCTCTCACTCACTTCATCATCAAAATGCCACTGCTTTAACATATCAGTTTCAAATTCCTCGAGAGTCTGCTCAAGAGATTGTTCATTCCTGCTTACACTTCCCTACTACTATTAATAGCCTGCCTATGGGAGTTAACCCTCGCAGTCTCAAACCTAATGTGCTCTGGCAGATGGATGTAACTCACATCTCCTCATTTGGAAAATTAGCTTTTGCTCATGTAACTGGAGATACCTTTTCTCATGTTATTATTGTGACTGCTCGCACAGGTGAAGCTTTTAAAGATGTCATACAACATCTCTTTATTTGTTTTTCATATTTGGGCTTGCCAACAACTTTAAAAACTGATAATGCCCCTGCTTACATTTCTAAATCTTTTCAGGAATTTTGTACAAAGTTTCCAATTAAACATAACACTGGCATCCCTTATAATTCGCAGGGACAAGCCATTGTGGAAAGAGCACATCAAACGCTAAAAATCCAAATTCAAAAATTAAAGGAAGGGGAATTTAAGTATAGTTGCCCCATCAGATTTTACAACATACTCTTTTTGTAATAAATAATTTAAATGCTGATTTATCTGGAACCACTGCAATGCTTCATCATTGGTGCCCAGAGCAATTAAATGCAAAGCCATTGGTGAAATGGAGGGACCTCCTCTCCAGACAATGAAAAGGTCCCGACCCATTGTTAACCAGGGGCCGAGGATATGCTTATATTTTTCCACAGGACACAGATTCTCCGATCTGGGTTCCAGACAGATTGATTCACCATGTCACAGCTCCCCAGATACTGGATTCCCCCACTGCCATGACCCAAAAAAAGGAAGAGGCCTCCTCTACCTCCGCTCCCTCTGCCAGCACGGGAAGCACCGCTGACCAGCGGACGACTGACATCAGAGATCCTGGATGAGCAAGGAATGGATCCGCCCACCAGACAGATGTCACAACTTCACATACGGGATATTGCTCCCACAGATCCCCCACCCCGCAAAAAGATGCCAGGTCGTCCTACTCAGGTGGCTCAACGAGCCTCCATACCCACCTGGGGACAGATTAAAACACTCTGTCACCAGGCACAGGGGATAGCTTCTTTACAGGGATCTTCAACCTCCCCTGAGAAAGTGTTTATTGCTATGCTTGCCCTACTATCTTGCCAGGTAGGCGTCTCCTCCCCCACTCCAGAAAATTATTGGGCATATTTCCCTGATCCTCCAACTTTTCCTATAGTCACGTGGAGTAGCAACCCATAGGGTTAAGACAGACCAACCTCACCTTCTGGGAGGATCTTATACTTCCTATGTAAAAGACCAATACCCTATTAATTTCAATTATACCTTTAGGNGGTTGAAGTACTAGATGCTATTTGATTTACTGAATGATTTATGTGGGATTTTGGACACGAGTATAAGACGACAGAAGCACAAAGGCGTCTCGGAGTGGGATGCAGAAGTCCTCGTGACGGGGGCCCCGGCAGGGCCTTGATAATGCCCCCAGCAAACGAGCCGCTCAGCACGCCTTCAGGCCATTTCCGCCTGCATTCTAGACCTGAGGGACATACGACAAATTTTATTTATTTCATCATCTCCAGTTAAAGCGGTGTCAATTTTCTATTAAAAATGACCAAAGTTTAGCAAACGTTTTCCAACTTTCTGCTGTAGTTCTCATTCATTGTGTGTGTGTTTCTCAGATTTCTTAAGAGAGTTTAAACTTTAAATGTCTTATTGCCTCCTGCCCCTTCTTAGTTGGGGTGCCTTGAGCAAGTTAGAGCTGTAAGATTGAATTTATAAAGCAGAGCTAATGGGGCTGCTTCAGAACACAGTTGAAGGAATTGAGCGAATGCCTGTAAAACAGTTCCTTAGCACAGTGCCTCAGCTTAGGGAAGTGCCCAGTGTAAACTATTATTGCTAAATACAGTTATGTCAGTACTTGTTTTTAGAATTTCAGCTAGTTACAATTGTTGCCATTTAGCTGTCTGTGAATGGGTATTTTGTAGAAGCCAATCCAAGTCTTAGTAAGGACTGTTTAAATTTTTTTCCCCCACTAGAGGGCACTGCCTGCTTTGGCAGTAGCAAGATTAGGAAATTTTGTCATTGGCCTTGTTCAGTCGCTGAGTCGTGTCCAGCTGTTTGTGACCCCATGGACTGCAGCACACCAGGCTTCCCTGTCGTTCACTATTTCCCAGAGATTGCTCAAACTCATGTCTGTTGAGTCAATGATGCCATCCAAACATCTCATCCTCTGTCATCCCCTTCTCCTGCCCTTAATCTTTCCCAGCATCAGGGTCTTTTCCGATGAGTCCTACTCCTTAATCTGGTTTTGAGCTTGTGAAAGTGACTCAGTCGTGTCTGACTCTCTGCAACACCATGGACTATACACAGTCCATGGAATTCTCCAGGTCAGAATACTGGAGTGGGTGGCCTTTCCCTTCTCCAGGGTATTGAGCTTAGTGCCTGGCATTCTCAGTTATAGCTCTTGAAAGCTGATGGGGTGTTAGGAGACGATCTTATCTCCCTCTTCCCACATCAAGTTACAACCTTTAGAAAGAAGCGTCTCTCCCCAGTCTGTAAATCAGATGTATTCTTTAGACTAGTCATTATGATTAGGACCCCTGTTCTCTTCTCCCTCTTCAGGAGGCTTCAGTCCTGATGTGGTTCCTGTTAGACCACTAATGTCCTTTGTGTTCTGTCTCTCCCTAGTTACTGTCCCAACACACATGATGGAAAGGTGTTTTAGCCTAGGCACAGGCAATTGCCATTGTGAAGTGGTGGCCCTTAAAAGGAACACCTGGCTTTGGGTCTTCAACAAGATAACAGGCTTGACATATTGAGTTGGGAGTGGAGATTCAAGGGAAGTACCCTTGTCACTTATCCTTCAGGCCTCTTTCCCATACATAAAGCAAGTTTAGTTGGTAGACTAATCCAGTGACCATAGCTTCCCCGACAGACTGAATTTCAAGTCAGAGAAAAGATGTGAGATGGGGAAGGAGTGTGTGTGTGTGCTCAGTTGCTTCAGTCATGTCTGACTCTGCAACCCTATGGACTACCCCACAATGCTCTTCTGTCCACGGGGTTTTCCAGGGAAGAATACTGGAGTGGGTTGCCGTGCCCACTTCCCAGGTGATCTTCCTGACGCAGGGATCAAACCCATATCTCTGTCTCCTGCATTACAGGCTGATTCTTTACTCATCAGCCACTTGGGAAGCCCTGGGAAAGGACAGAAAGCAAAAAAAAAAAACCGCAGAAAGGTGAAATATGAACAAATGATAACACCACTATTTTGAACTAACTTTGCTTAGGTTAATCTTTTCATGGATTACTAGAAACATCAGTTTGCTAGCTAGTGACTGTGCCTACAATGTAACCTTACACAGGGGAGGTGATAACCTCCTAGTTTGCTTGTGACTTAGGATTTGTTTTCTGTATACAATGAAATGTCAAATTTGAGGGTCCTGGTTTCTATGTCAGGTCTTTACCTGGCCATGGCCACAAAGAGGAACCCCCAAACACGGAAGAGTGAGTAAGGTATAGAGGTGAGGGATGAGGAGAAGAGGGGAGGATCTTCCAGGATGTTCAAAAGGTGGGGGTTTCTATTGTCCGCTAGGGATAGATGGGGAGCTCCCCTTTGAGTCACTTTTGTAGAATTCTGAATTGTAAAACTAAGAGTCTCTCTATCCTAATTCTAGATTCTAGAAATGTCTAGATTTTATAGCATGAAATTTTTATAGCATTCTTCATGACCCAGAGTCTCAGATTCAGTAATACTGGTTTGGCATCTCCTTCTCCAGGGCATCTTCCTGACCCAGGGATTGAACCGTGTCTCCTCCATTGGCAGGTGGATTCTTTACCACTGAACCACCACGGAAGCCTGTTGTCTAGAGTAGGGATGGGCAAATTATGGCTCATTTTTGCTGCTGGTTTTCTGTACAGTCCATAGTTAAGAATGTATGTTTTTAAATGATTGAATAAAATTTAAAGGATGAATATTTTATGACACATAAAGAATGCAGCCTCTGTCAACATTACTAGACCAAGCACTCAATATTTCCAACTTATACAGAAAAGCAAATTAGAAACAATTTAAAAAAATCACAGCATAATTTCTTCAAAAATACAGTAAGTTTAGAAAGGCTTGTTTGTTAGCCAAATAAGGAAAGCTGTTTACTGACAGTGGGTTTATTAAATTCTGCTTAATCGAAACAACTGAAGAAATGTGTCCAGAGGAGATAAACTTGTTTAATACTATTAACCTCTTAGGGAGAACAATTGACCGAAGAGTTGATGATTTTTGGGAGCAACATTGGTAGTTAAAAATTTGTTTAGTGATGTTGATACTCTTTGGTTTTTCTTGTCTCTTGATGAGTCCTAAAGGTATTATTGATACTATTAAGTTGCTTGCTGTTTTATTCCAGGGGTCAAAGATGAGATTAAAGTGTCAAAGAATTAGCCTCTATGAATAGTCTGCATGTTACAACTAAAAAGGGAATAGTTCAAAGAATTTTAGAAAAACTAATCAGTAAACATGAAGTGGAATTTGCTAAGATGTATTACAACTTACAGTGACAAAGCCATGCATCAAGCAAAGGAAAAAAGCTTAGTTGTACAAATTGACAAACGTTGTGAAATGTAAGATGTTTATAGCTTGCCTGTGGTATTATTCGTTAGCAGGTACTTTGCAGAAAATATTTGAGTCTACCACGTGTTACTGAACCAGTAGCATCAATGGTGAACTTCATTTGCTCTTATGGACTTAATCTTTATCAGTTTTGTGAATTTTTATCAGAAATAGAAGCGGAATGTTCTTTCTTGCCCTATCACACTTCTATCTGATGACTCAGCAGTGGTAAAGTTTTACTGTGATTTTTTTTTAAATCTTAGGGCCCAAATTGAAATTTGTTGATGAGAAGAGCCAGTGTTCCTCTACTGTAAACACTGAATGGCTTTGGAAATTAGCTTTTGAGACAGTTAAACTGCTTAATGAGTTCAACCTAAAGTTGCAAGGTAAAACATCAGCTATATGCAAATTTTATATGTGATATCATCATTTTGATGGCAACTAATGTGGCTTGCATTTTAATATCAAACACTGCTCATGCTTTCAAACGTTAACACAAGAAAGGAGAGCTCTACTCCTCCACAAATTTAATAGACAGATTGTAATGCAGCAGCATTTTTTGGACCTCCTTGCAAGTACAAAGATTTCCAATTTTTTTTTGATAGGTTCTTAAAATGTATTTTATTTTCATTTTTTAAAGCTTTCTATTTTGTATTGGGATATAGCCAATTAACAATATTGTGATAGTTTCAGCTGAACGTCAAAGGGAATCAGCCATGTATCCATTCTCCCCCAAAGTCCCTTCCAGTCCAGGCTGCCACATAACTGTTGAGTAAAGTTCCATGTGCTATAAATAGGTGCTTGTTGGTTATCCATTTTAAATATAGCAGTGGCACAGTCCATCCCAAACTCCCTAACTATCCCTTCCCCCGAGTCCTTCCCTACTCCAACCCTCCAACCGTAAGTTCATCCTCTAAGTCTGTGAGTCTGTTTCGTGAGTTCATTTGTATCATTTCTTTTTAGATTCCACATATAAGGGATGTCATACAGTATTTCTCCTTCTCTGTTTGACTTAAGAAAACTTTCAAGTTAAAAAACCTATTTAATTGTACAGCTGAAGAACTTTCACCTGGTCTTCAATGGGAGGTGATCTCACATGCTAGTAAAGTAATGCGCAAAATTCTCCAAGCCAGGCTTCAGCAATACATGAACTGTGAACTTCCAGTTGTTCAAGTTGGTTTTAGAAAAGGCAGAGGAACCAGAGATCAAATTGCCAACATCCTATGGATCATGGAAAAAGCAAGAGATTTCCAGAAAAGCCTCTATTTCTGCTTTATTGACTATGCCAAAGCCTTTTGTCTGTGTGGATCACAATAAACTGGAAAATTCTGAAAGAGATGGGAATACCAGACCACTTGACCTGCCTCCTGAGAAACCTATATGCAGGTCAAGAAGCAACAGTTAGAACTGGACATGGAGCAACAGACTGGTTCCAAATAGGAAAAGGAGTACATCAAGGCTGTATATTGTCACCCTGCTAGCTCAGACAGTAAAAGTGTCTCCCTGTAATGCGAGAGACCTGGGTTTGATCCCCGGGTTGGGAAGATCCACTGGAGAAGGAAATGGCAACCCACTCCAATACTCTTGCCTAGAAAATTCCATGGATGGAGGAGCCTGGTGGGCTACAGTCCATGGGGTCGCAAAGAGTCGAACATGACTGAGCGACTTCACTCACTCTTATTTAACTTATATGCAGAGTACATCATGAAAAACGCTGGGCTGGAAGAAGCACAAGCTGGAATCAAAGATTGCTGGGAGAAACATCAATAACCTCAGATATGCAGATGACACCACCCTTATGGCAGAAAGTGAAGAGGAACTAAAAAGACTTTTGATGAAAGTGAAGAGAGTAAAAAAGTTGGCTTAAAGCTCAACATTCAGAAAACTAAGATCATGGCATCCGGTCCCATCACTTCATGGGAAATAGATGGGGAAACAGTGGAAACAGTGTCAGACTTTATTTTTTTGGGCTCAAAAATCACAGCAGATGGTGACTGCAGCCATGAAATTAAAAGACACTCACTTCTTGGAAGGNAAAAAGTTGGCTTAAAGCTCAACATTCAGAAAACTAAGATCATGGCATCCGGTCCCATCACTTCATGGGAAATAGATGGGGAAACAGTGGAAACAGTGTCAGACTTTATTTTTTTGGGCTCAAAAATCACAGCAGATGGTGACTGCAGCCATGAAATTAAAAGACACTCACTTCTTGGAAGGAAAGTTGTGACCAAACTAGATAGCATATTCAAAAGCAGAGACATTACTTTGCCAACAGAGGTCTGTCTAGTCAAGGCTATGGTTGTTCCAGTGGTCCTGTATGGATGTGAGAGTTGGACTGTGAAGAAAGCTGAGTGCTGAAGAATTGATGCTTTTGAACTATGGTGTTGGAGAAGACTCTTGAGAGTCCCTTGGACTGCGAGGAGATCCAACTGTTCCATCCTAAAGGAGATCAGTCCTGGGTGTTCATTGGAAGGACTGATGTTGAAGCTGAAACTCCAATACTTTGGCCACCTCATGGGAAGAGTTGACTCATGGAAGAGACTCTGATGGGAGGGATTGGGGGCAGGGGGAGAAGGGGATGACAGAGGATGAGATGGCTGGATGGTATCACCGACTCGATGGACATGAGTTTGAGTGCACTCCGGGAGTTGGTGATGGACAGGGAGGCCTGGTGTGCTGCAATTCATGAGGTGGCAAACAGTCAGACACGACTGAGTGACTGAACTGAACTGAACTGAATGTATTTTTAAAAGGCAACTAGCAGGAAGAGACACTAATAGAATTCTCTACATGCTTTCCAGATGGTGAATATTCTCAATTAAAATAGTGTGCTTGGTATCAGTGTTTGTCAGTAACTATCTATGTGAAAAGACATATTTAAAGATGAAATATGTAAAATCTCAAATAGGTCAGCATTAACAAATGAACGTTTGTAATTGGTTTTGCTGATAAGGAACAATAACTTTGGATCCTAATGAAGCAAAATGTTGTAGGAACTGAGTATCAACAGTCAATTATTGGTTGTGATAATGGCCCTACTTATAGGAGCATTAGAGGGAATCCTCTTTTTTTTTAAATGGTATTACATAGGGCTTCCCTGGTAGCTCAGTTGGTAAAAGATCCGCCTGCGATGCAGGAGACCCCGGTTTGAGTCCTGGTTAGGGAAGATCCCCTGGAGAAGGGATAGGCTACCCACTCCAGTATTCTGGCCTAGAGAATTTCATAGACAGTATAGTCCATGGGGTCCCAAAGACTAGAACACGACTGAGTGACTTCACTTTTCATAAGTTTTGTGTGTTATACTATGAGACCTTAAAGTACTTGTTTTTCCATACAGATTTGACTTGTGAAACTTGGTATTTATCCCAGAAATTCAGTCTTTAAATTTCCCATGGCCAGCAGTACCTGAGCCATTGTCCTGTTATATTTTGTTGACCTTGTGTGTTGACATTTTAAAAACATACATTCCTCCAATAATTTTATTGTGATTAGTAGGGCCATCTAGGGATTTTTCTTCTCATAGTAGGTGAGGATTGGCCCTGTAATTATCAATTCTCTTCAGAAATTTAGCTAACCAATATTTTTGGAACACACAATTGGAGCCCTTCTTTTGACAACTAATTGTGTATAATGCTGCTGCTGCTGCTGCTGCTGCTAAGTCGCTTTAGTCATGTCCAACTCTGTGCGATCGCAGAGACAGCAGCCCACCAGGCTTCCCTGTCCCTGGGATTCTCCAGGCAAGAACACTGGAGTGTTGCCATTTCCTTCTCCAATGCATGGAAGTGAAAAGTGAAAGTGAAGTCGCTCAGTCGTGTCCGACTAGTAGCAACCCCATGGACTGCAGCCTACCAGGCTCCTCTGTCCATGGGATTTTCCAGGCAAGAGTACTGGAGTGGGGTGCCATTGCCTTCTCTGGTGTGTAATGATAGGTGCTGATTATCTGTTGAACCTTCCTCCTTCTACTTATTATGTGGCCATTGGTGCGTCTCAGCCCTTCCTGGTTTGGGTACAGTATCTGTTTGTCTCAGAATTTCTCATCTCATTCATTGTTCTTTTCCTTATGTTTATTTCATTATCTTCGTAGAAGTAATATACCTGTAATTTATAAACTGATACATCATTTTAAGATTATGTTCTATTAATTCAGTTTTCTTTCATATAAGTTGATACTGAAGAATGTGATGAAATTTTTTTAACATGAGTCTTGCATGAGAGAAATGTGGCAAAAATCTTTGAATATACATTTTGTATAAAAGTCTTTTAGAGGCACAAGCAAGATTTGGGTAGAGCCATAAGTAGTATTTGAGCTTCCATGGCTCAGATGGCAAAGAATCTGCCTGCAGTGGTGGGGGACCCAGGTTTGATCCCTGGGTTGGGAAGATCCCCTGGAGAAGGGAATGGCACCACTCCAGTATTCTTGCCTGGGAAATCCCATGGATTTAGGAGCCTGGTGGGCTGCAGTCAATGGGATGGTGAAGAGTTGGACATGACTGCGACTGACACTTTCACTTTCATAAGTAGTATTACTCACAGGTAAAGAGATGGGCATGTATACTGTGGAATTCTCGAGATAGGTGTATCAGGATTGGCTGGGTGGGTATTCTTTCCTCAACTCCACTGGGTTGTGAGGAAGTATCATATGTGCCACATGTCAGTCTCTGGAGACAAAAAGAAGTTGACACCCCCTTTTATGCTGTAAATTTTCATGCTTTAATGCTGACCAATGAGATCTTCATAGATACATGTGTTTCAGAAAACCAGGGTTGTGTGTAACAAGAAATGTTGGGGATTTCTTTGTTTATAAGGGCTAGGTGGGGACTCTGGAGTCGGACCTATCTTTGTTTGAGGCTCTACCACATGCTAGCTATATGACCTTGGTTTAGTTAACTTCTCTACACTTTGCCTTTCATATCTGTACAGTGGGACTAGTGATTGTAGCTACAGTGTAGGATTGTCATAAATATCCCATGGAACAGTAAAATAGATCATAAAGGAAGCCTCAATAAATGTTAACTAGTACATTATTATTCAATATTATTATTGTTATTAGTAACTAGGTATAGTGTTTCTACGGAAAAAGGAATGGCACCCCACTCCAGTACTCTTGCCTGGAAAATCCATGGACGGAGGAGCCTGGTGGGCTGCAATCCATGGGGTCGCTAAGAGTCGGACACGACTGAGTGACTTCACTTTCACTTTTCTCTTTCATGCATTGGAGAAAGAAATGGCAACCCACCCCAGCGATCTTGCCTGGAGAATCCCAGGGACGGGGGAGCCTGGTGGGCTGCTGTCTACGGGGTCGCACAGAGTCAGATACGACTGAAGTGACTTAGCAGCAGCATAGTGTTTCTGTGTCTCTTTTGCATCAGAGCAATAGAGTGTTTATCATACTTAACTAAGATCATTGTTATTCCTCATGATTTCTCTGTTGTCTGCTACTTGGAGATGTTTACCATGCCCTTCTAAACAGATATACCATTAATAGAATAAACAAGGTTCCTATGTATTAATATTCTTCTGCTTATTACAGTGGTCTTTCCAGGTGGCACTAGTGGTAAAGAATGTGCTTGCCAATGCAGGAGACGTAAGAGATGTGAGTTTGATCCCTGAGTTGGGAAGATTCCCCTGGAGAAGGGAATGGCAACCCCCAATATTCTTGCCTGGAGAATTCCATGGACAGAGAAGCCTGGTGGGCTACAGTCCACCGGGTCGCAAAAAATCAGACATGACTGAAGCAACTTAGCACTCTTATTACAATATAGAAATACATTCTATTATTATTATCAACATTTTATATTACCTTTTATCTTTTGAGTATCATTATGACCTTAGAACCTTCTATAGGTGTAATACAGTCTAATTCACCCCAATAGACTATTATTGAAGTTCCAGTTATCACAGTCTGGCCTGTGAGGTCCCTTGAAAGCCTCCTTCATGTTGACATTCTTGATAGCATCACTGCTTTCTGGAAACAGCTGGATATTCAGGACCTTCCTGATTTTTTCCTGCCATAGGACATATTTATAACCTCCTCCCAAGGAACTATGAGTTACTGTTCCTCATAGCAGGGAATTACATTAGAGATCAAAGTCTCAAGCACACTTGAGAAGCAAAAGAGAGTAGATGGAAGGCAAAAGCACAGCGACTGGAGGTGTTGGGCTGTTTTTGGTAGTCAAGAGCTGCAACCGCTTACATGACTTCACAGTTGTACTTCTTCTCTGCTGCTGCTAAGTCGCTTCAGTCGTGTCCAACTCTGTACGACTCCATAGACGGCAGCCTACCAGGCTCCGCTGTCCCTGGGATTCTCCAGGCAAGAACACTGGAGTGGGTTGCCATTTCCTTCTTCTCTAGCTCCTCATATTTCTGTACTGTGGGCTTCCCAGGTGGTGCTAAGTGGTAAAGAACCTGCCTGCCAGTGCAGGAGACATAATAAGAGGTGTGGATTCGATCCCTGGGTCAGGAAGATCCCCTGGAGGAGGGATGGCAACCCACTCCAGTATTCTTGCCTGGAGACTCCCATGGACAGAGGAGCCTGCTAGGCTACGGTCCATAGGATTCCAAAGAGTTGGACATGATTGAAGCAACTTGGAACACGTGCATTCCTATACTCTATCTGTTTTTTTAAAAAACAGTTCTGTAATATGATTTCATTGATCCTTTAGATGTTATCCTATTTAACAGCATTGTAGAAGGGTAAAGATAAAGGATGACAGAGAAAGCCTAGTCACTAGTTGGTGATGGTTTGGGGGAAAGTGGTGTGATTGTGCTGAATGTAAAGAGCACGTAAGAGTTAAGCTTTTATTCACTGAAGCCCACCAAGTGTCACACCTGGTGCCCAGCTTTAATGATGCTGCCTCTGCTCTTTGTAATCTCATCTGGCAGTGGAGCCGTTCATGCTCCAAGTAATTTTACACAGAACTGAAATAAGACTGTCTACACACAGGTGTTCTGAGAGCAATTAGGAGTGCTTCACCCAGTTGAGGTGGTAAAGATTAGATAGATGGGAGAAAGGAAAAGGTGCTTGGCAGGTGGATGTAAGGTCCGAAGAACTTGCTGTGTTTGGAGACACTGGAAGGCCCACACAGACAGGAAATTAAATTGTAGCTACTGAAGATTCATAATTTCTTAGTTTTCAAAAACTTTCTTTTTTGTTTATTTTTGGCTGTGCTGGGTCCTCATAGCTGCATGGACTTTTCTGTAGTTGGGGCAAGCATTGGCTACCCCAGGGGCGGTGTGCGAGCTTCTCACTGCGGTGACTTCCCTTGTTGTGGAGCACGGGCTCCAGGGTGCGGGGGCTTCAGCAGTTGCGGCTCCGGGGCTCTAGAGCACAGACACGAACAGAGACAGTAGTTGCGGCGAACAGACTTAGTTGCTCTGTGGCATGTGGATCTTCCCAGATCAGGGGTCAAACCCATGTCTCCTGCATTGGCAGGCAGATGCTATAGCCCTGGACCGCTAGGGAAACCCCCTCGTAGTTTTTAAAGAAATAGTTTATTACGTTTTGTTCCAAATCTTTGTGAATTAAAAAAGGATCAAAGTTTACAGACTGTGTTAGACTAAGGATGCATAAGAGTTGCGGATGTGCCACTGTGCTGGGAGCCAGCATGGGGAACCCCGCCCGTGGCAAAGGTCATGAGGAAGGGGCCTGACATGCAAAGGTGGGATCAGGCCTCAGGGGTCCTGGACTTTCTTGAGCATCTACCCCCAAAACCAGAGTCTGCCTGCTTTACTGCATTATGCTGTCCACCTATTCTTCTGACATTAGAGGGGGGCTATCCCTGACCACCTTTCTCTGGAAAGAGTTAACTTAGAGCTCCAGTTAATAGTCTCCTGCATATAAAAGGAGTGTCTCAGCTCAGACCCCTCTGATGGCTCTCTAACTTGCCTGACAGGTTTCCCCGGACTTTTACAACTACGCATGTGATTGTTTACAGCCCCCCAACTGTGAGAGGCACGGGAAGCCTAAAACATAGAGCCTTTCAAAGAGTTAAAAGCTATTAGAATAGTGCTGGTGTAAGGTTTCACTGTTGAGCCAATGCTTGCTGCCAAGTTCCCATATCCCTTATCCACTGTGCACCTGGGAGTGCATTAGTTAACATAGTTGGAATGTAAGAAAAACAAGTGTAGCCTTGAAATTAACCACATCAGACCTTTGAGCTAATTGGTTCTTTCTTGTAACTCACTGCACCTTTACTCTGTGAGAAATGTAACTCTGTTTAGCATTTTCTGAGGCTGACATAGATTAGAAATATAAAGAAAAAACACTTTGAGGGAAAATAAGTTTTCTGGTTGACCAGCCTTTATAAAAAGAGAGTCACAAAATGTTCACAGGCCTCCAAGGCCAGAAGATAATGTACACAACATCATTTGTGGGAAAGGTTTGCAGAAAAAAATCCTGGTTTCAATAAGGGCAAAACTGCTGGAATGTTTGGGCTGACTCTGTTTGACCTTGCATTTTTCATTTCCCTCTATGTACAAGTTGAGGTATAAAAGTCCCTTTTGAAAATAAAAGTAATTGGGCCTCGCTCACCAAAGAATCTTGGTCACCTCGTGTCTCTCTCTTTTTTTTTTTTTTCTTTCTCTCTCTTACTCTCTCTTTTAGGCTAGTTCCCATCTGGAACACAGAGGTCCGCCATGTCTACTTATTTGCCTGGGTTTCTAAGACCTGAACAGGAAGGTGCCCTGTGTCTTCACTCCCTCGGGAGACTGGCAGGGCACCTGTGGCCTTACATAAATGGTGCAAGTCTCTTGTCTCGAGACTTTATTGATTTTCTGTGTAAACCAAGGAACATCAACCTCTTTCTCTCCTCTATTTTCTTATCTGCAACATTCTTTCTTTATCTCTCTCTCTAAATCATTCGCTGACGCCAACGCTGTTTCTCCTTCGGTTCCCCTGGATTCTGTGGGGGCTGGACCCTGGCACCACTGTAGTGACTGGCAATCATAATGTCAGTGCTTGTCAGCAAATATGGACTGCCATTGTTTAAAACAAGCTCCCTGAGCGAGTGTAGGGTTGCCTCAGAGATGTTGCTTCCCTTACCCATGGTCTCACGGTAGGTACTTGAATCACTAGTCGGCAGGTCTTTAGAATGAAGTACACTTTTTTGGGGGTATGTTTCTTTTTTCCCCGGGTCAGCTGTTATGAAAATGAAAAATTTCAGTTTCTGTCTTTTTACTTTATTTGTTTAACTTTTGTTGGCATATAGTTGATGGACAGTGTTGTGTTCCTTTCAGGTGTACAGCTATCAGGAATCATGGTGCATGTTTTCCGGTATTATTCTCAGCCCCTCAGCACACTGTTTGTATAAGACAAGTGCTTGATGCATTATCAGTTGATCTGTTAGTTTGCTGTAATGGTTTCTGGCCGAGGGTGTCCATGGACTGATCCTTGTACACAGTAATTTGCTTCATTCTTAACCCTGCAGGTTTTTGGCTTTTGTCTAATAAAAAAATTCTGTCTGTGGTACGCAAATTCAGGAGACTGTGTCAGAGGCAGAGACCATTCCAGGTGTGTGGCACCAAATGAAATGTATGACATGTCTGGAAATTAACCTGGAGATCGTCTGTCAGAAGGATCACCTAAAACCTCTCTCCAGTTTATTTGAAGAGTTGATCGTAACACATCTCTCTGGAGTAGACAGAAAGCAGATAGGACAGGTGAAATTTGAAGGAAAAGTGATGTAAAAGCACTGCAAGGGAAGTGAGAAACCTAGACGTATTTATTTCTCTTTGAAGGGGGAAGACAGGTAACTGCGAATCCCTTTAGTTTTATGGTGAGTATAAAAGTTTTCCAAAACATTTTCTTCTATAGGTCATTGAATTTTTGTCATAAACTTCTGAAGTGTGTTGTTGGAAAGGTCTTATGACCCTACCCATTTACCTGAAGAGTAAGAAAGACACAAAGAATTTGTATTTCTTATCCATGGGCACGTGGCTCGTCCATGATGAAGCTGAGACTAGCATAAAACTCTGTTTTCTAGGAAATTTTACCCAACTCCAGACAAAATTCTTTTCTCATCACTCTGTTAAACCTGTTCCCTCTTAGCCCACACCCTCCTGCCTACTCCTGCTTAGTCTGTTCTCGTAGTCCTTATCACTTTCTAATACAGTATGTATGTCACCTCTTTTTCTTTATTGGTTTATTTGTCCTGACTCCTCTAATAGAATGTAAACTGCACATCGGGCAGGGAATTGCTGTCTGGTGTGCTGATCTATCTCAGGCACTTAAAACATTGCTTGGGCATCGTGAGCATTCAGTCAATATTTGTTACATGAATTCATGTGAGCTGTAACAGGTTCTAGCGTTGGACTCAGCTGATTTTGTTGTTCATATCAACACTCAGTGGCCTTCTCTTTTAATGTTGGATTGACATCATCCAACATTATTATCGGTTTTACAGATAATGTTTACAGACTTTATCTGTAAAAATTACAGATAAAGCACTTATTTGGGGGGAACAAACAAACAAAAGCTGAACTGTTGAATATCTTGAATTATGTCAGTAGAATCTTGAAAAAATGGGAATCTAGGAATATTATTTCTCAAGATAATTTTACCTCCAATTCAAGTGGGTAGAGCTAGACGGTATTAAGGGTTATTTCAGTTCAGTTCAGTTGCTCAGTCATGTCCAACTCTTTGCGACCCCATGAATCGCAGCACGCCAGGCCTCCCTGTTCATCACCATCTCCCGGAGTTCACTCAGACTCATGTCCAACGAGTCCGTGATGCCATCCAGCCATCTCATCCTTGGTCGTCCCCTTCTCCTCCTGCCCCCAGTCCCTCCCAGCATCAGAGTCTTTTCCAGTGAGTCAACTCTTCTCATGAGGTGGCCAAAGTACTGAACTTTCAGCTTTAGCATCATCCCTTCCAGAGAAATCCCAGGGCTGACCTCCTTCAGAATGGACTGGTTGGATCTCCTTGCAGTCCAAGGGACTCTCAAGAGTCTTCTCCAACACCACAGTTCAAAAGCATCAATTCTTCGGCGCTCAGCCTTCTTCACAGTCCACCTGTTCATATTTTCTATTTCTTCCTGGTTCAAACTTCAATCTTGCAAGGTTTTACTTTTCTAAACACTTGTCCATTTCTTCGAGATTGTCCACCTTATTGGCATATATTTGCTTGTAGTAGTCGCTCATATGTCTTTGTATTTCCTTAGTGTCCATTGTAATTTCTCCTTTTTCATTTCTAACTTTGTTGATTTGAGTCCTCTTCCTTTTTTTCTTGATAAGTCTGGTTAAAGGCTTATCAATTTTGCTTATATTTTTGACGAACCAGCTTTTAGTTTCATTGATCTTTTCTATTGTTTTCTTTATCTCTATTTAATTCATTTCTGGACTGATATTTATAATTTTTTTCCTTCTCCTAACTTTGAATTTTTTTGTACTTTTTTCTCTAGTTGCTTGAGGTGTAAGGTTAGGTTGTTTATTTGAGATTTTTCTTATTTCATGAGATAAGATTGTATTAGTATAAACTTCCCCCTTAGAACTGCTTTTGCTGCATCCCATAGGTTTAGGATCATTGTGTTTTCATTTGTCTCTAGGTAATTTTTGGTTTCCTCTTTGATTTCTTCAGTGATGCATTGGTTGCTTAGTAAGTTATTAGTTAGCTTTCATATCTTTTTTTTTTTTTTTACAGTTTTCCCCTTGTAGTTGATTTGTAATCCATAATGTTGTGGTTAGATAAGATGCTTGATATGATTTCAGTGTTCTTAAATTTACTGAGGTTTGCTTTGTGGCCCAGCATGTTCATTATCCTGGAGAATGTTCCATGTGCACTTGAGGAGAATGTGTATTCTGCTGCATTCATGTAGAATGTCATATAAATATCAATTATGTCCATTAGGTATAATATGTCATTTAAGGCCTCTGTTTCCTTATTGATTGTTCTGTCTGTATGATCTGTCCATTGATGTAAGTGGAGTGCTAAAGTTCCCCACTTTTCTTGTGTCAACGTTGATTTCTCCTTTCATGAAAAGACAACGCACAAAATGGAAGAAAATATTTGCAAATGAAGTGATTCACAAGGGATTAATCTCCAAAATATATAACAGCTCATGCAGCTTAATATATTGAAAAAAAAACAATCAAAAAATTGGCAGAAGGTCTAAATAGACATATCTCAAAGGAAAACATACAGATGGCCAAAAAGCACATGAAAATATGCTTTAACATTGTTATTTATTAGAGAAATGCAAATCAAACTTCTATGAGTTGTCACCTGACACCAGTCAGAATGACCATCATCAACAAGTCTGCAAATAATAAATGCTGGAGAAGATGTGGAGAGAAAGGAAACCTCCTATACTGTTGGTGAGAATGGAGGTTCCTCAAAAAAACTAAAAAACAGAAGTACCACATGATCCAGCAATCCCTCTACTGGGCATGTATTTGGAGGAAACCATAATTTGAAAAGACACATGCACCTCAGTGTTTATTGCATCACTATTTACAACAGTCTAGAAGCAATATAAAAGTCTACTGACAGAGAAATGGATAAAGAAGATGTGGTATGTATATACAATGAAATATTACTTAGTCACAAAAAAGAATGAGAAAATAAAATTTGCAACCACATGGATGGGCTTAGAGATTATAATACTGAGTGAAGTAAGTCAGATAGAGAAGGACAAATATCATATGGTATCAGTTATATGTGGAATCTAAAAAAAACGATACAAATGAACATTGTTCCAAACAGACTTCAAAAACAAACATGGTTTTCAAAGGGGAAAGGCAGGGGGAGGAATAAATTAGGACTTTGAGGTGAACATATACGCACTTCAGTTCAGTTCAGTTCATTTCAGTCGCTCAGTCGTGTCCAACTCTTTGCGACCCCATGAATTGCAGCATGCCAGGCCTCCCTGTCCATCACCATCTCTCGAAGTTCACTTAGACTCACGTCCATCAAGTCCGTGATGCCATCCAGCCATCTCATCCTCGGTTGTCCCCTTCTCCTCCTGCCCCCAATCCCTCCCAGGATCAGAGTCTTTTCCAGAGTCAACTCTTCGCATGAGGTGGCCAAAGTACTGGAGTTTCAGCTTTAGCATCATTCTTTCCAAAGAAATCCCAGAGCTGATCTCCTTCAGAATGGACTGGTTGGATCTCCTTGCAGTCCAAGGGACTCTCAAGAGTCTTCTCCAACACCACAGTTCAAAAGCATCGATTCTTCGGCACTCAGCTTTCTTCACAGTCCAACTTTCACATCCATACATGACCACAGGAAAAACCATAGCCTTGACTAGACAGACCTTAGTTGGCAAAGTAATGTCTCTGCTTTTGAATATACTATCTAGGTTGGTCATAACTTTTCTTCCAAGGAGTAAGCGTCTTCTAATTTCATGGCTGCAGTCACCATCTGCAGTGATTTTGGAGCCCCCCCAAATAAAGTCTGACACTGTTTCCACTGTTTCCCAATCTATTTCCCATGAAGTGATCAGACTGGATGCCATGATCTTCGTTTTCTGAATGTTGAGCTTTAAGCCAACTTTTTCATTCTCCTCCTCACTTTCATCAAGAGGCTTTTTAGTTCCTCTTCACTTTCTGCCATAAGGGTGGTGTCATCTGCATATCTGAGGATATTAATATTTCTCCATGGCTGCAGTCACCATCTGCAGTGATTTTGGAGCCCCCCCAAATAAAGTCTGACACTGTTTCCTCTGTTTCCCCATCTATTTCCCATTTAGTGATGGGACCAGATGCCATGATCTTTGTTTTCTGAATGTAGAGCTTTAAGCCAACTTCTTCACTCTCCTCTTTCACTTTCCGGCCTTAATTTTATGCACATAAGGAAAACTGACTTAGCAAGGTTAAGGAGCTAGGCCAAGATCAGATCATCATGTAGAGCTGCATGAATAGAATGTTTTCATTTTCTGTACAAGTTCAGAGTTCCTGCCCAGCTCCTTCCCTTTGCTGACACTTATTTTAGGGGCCCATACCCACCAAATACCTGTAGTGTTAGAGTTCTTCTTGAGAACATTCTGGAATGGGTAGCAGTGGGAGCAATGGGAACATGTATTGAGCCTTTTCCCACAAATATATGAAATTTACACGTATGGCATTGATTTTGAGGTGACAAAATATTTAAAATGTTTTATCTGTGGGGCTAGTGAGGTGACGTTCCTGTCTTGTTATTGTGCGTGCGTGTGTGCATGCTCAGTCACTAAGTTGTGCCCAACTCTTTGCGACCCTCTAGGCTCCTCTGTCCATGGGATTTCCCAGGCAAGGATATTGGAGTGGGTAGCCATGTCCTCCCCCAGGGGATCTTTCTGATCCAGGAAATCGAACCTGTGTCCCTTGCATCTCCCGCACTGGCAGGCAGATTCTTTACTGCAGCACTACCTGGGAAGCCTCACCTTGTTATCAGGATACTATACAACGTCATTTTCTTGTTGTTTGATTTTCCTGGTGCATTTGTTAGCTGGTGTGAATCATTACTCTGTTGTCTTTGAGGCGAGGGTCTATATCTTCTGTGACTCTGGTAACTCTCTCCAGTGTCTGGATATCCGAAAGCTGAGCAATAGATAAGAAACATTTGCGTAGTAAGAGCATTGATCCATCTTGTTACTGGTAGACATTTCAAAGGAAGTAATCAAAACTGATTGCCCAACTTTGTCTTATCAGCTTTCTTCACCTGAATCATTATATAATTCAGATAACTTGGAGATGGGGGAAGCTGGGGAAATGTTCTTACTGGAACATAGAAGCACCTCCTTTTCTCCTCCACCAACATGGCATAAAGGAAGAACCTAGTTGACTCAGGTTTTCAAAGACAAACAGTATTTTTTGATTGGATGTGTTCCAAGAAAATAAACTCCAGTCATCTAATGAAGAGTTATATCTTAATATGTATTCATTTGATAGATATTGCAATCAGCAGTTATTCAGTTCAGTTGCTCAGTCGTGTCCGACTCTTTGAGACCAGCACGGTCTGCATGGACTGCAGCACGCCAGGCTTCCCTGTCCATCACCAACTCCCAGAGCTTACTGTAACTCATGTCCATCGAGTCGGTGATGCCATGCAACCATCTCATCCTCTGTTGTCCCCTTCTCCTCCTGCCCCCAATCCCTCCCAGCATCAGAGTCTTTTTCAATGAGTCAGTTCTTTGCACTTGCCAAATGTACTTTTAGCATGCTCCTAGCCCTTGTGATGGAGATAAACATTCAAAGAATAAACCTGGCAGCATACTTTAGTGGAACTAGGACTAGAGATATAACTTTATAGGGATACAAGTTTGCTTCAGTATGTGATAAAAAAAATAGATTCCCCAAATGTAGAATGTTGGAATATGTCAGAAATTTATTATTTGTTTATGCAAGAGTTTGAGATGAGTGTTCTTCGTTGGCAGGTGGGTTTCTTCTACATAGTGAATCAGAGAGGTAGACTCCCTTCTAGCGGCTTTGCCCCCGCCCCCCACCCCCCTA
>SJYX01005770.1:35103-64603 GCA_006410675.1 Oreotragus oreotragus
GAGTCCCTTGGACTGCAAGGAGATCCAACCAGTCCATTCTGAAGGATATCAACCCTGGGATTTCTTTGGAAGGAATGATGCTAAAGCTGAAACTCCAGTACTTTGGCCACCTCATGCGAAGAGTTGACTCACTGGAAAAGACTCTGATACTGGGAGGGATTGGGGGCAGGAGGAGAAGGGGACGACCGAGGATGAGATGGCTGGATGGCATCACGGACTCGGTGGACATGAGTCTGAGTGAACTCCAGAAGATGGTGATGAACAGGGAGGCCTGGCATGCTGCAATTCATGGGGTTGCAAAGAGTCTGACACGACTGAGTGACTGAACTGAACTGAGAGTTGAGTGATGACTTAGGTCATATAGGTAATACACATAATAATATGTATTAGTACTGAAGGGAATTTACTGAAGCTGTTTAAATGAGGGAGGGAGGGAGAGACAGAGACTTGTCAGGTCAGGCCCATTGATTACTGATATGTTACTCATTCCCATGCATGTACCTGTACACATAAATGCATTTGTACATTCTGGAACCAAAACATTCTTAGAAAATAGCTCCTTATAACCTCAGTGATTTTCAGGTGAAGAAACTGGTAAATAGGGACTAATTGACTGACTTGGAAGTACTTAGTTGGGTGCTTAATTTCCTAAATTTATTGTGTGCCCCAGTCCTCAAATGTTTATTTTTATTCTTGTTCATTTGGGTTTCATCTGATGTATGGGCCATGTGTGAATGTCCTACAGTTCTTGCACTTGCCCAGCTGCTAGACTGAAGAGAGAACTCGAGTCAGCAGCAGACACATCAGTGGGGCACTGGACAGGGCGTCTTATAGCTCAGAGGCCAGGGGCCTGGAAGGACAGCCACCGGGTAGTGCCGAGGGCAGGCAGGACACAGGCTCGATTTTCCCTGCACAGGGAGGAGGGGGGGCTATCAGTTAGAAGGGGCCTGGTGTCAGAAGGGCTCCTGGGCTGCAGGGAGACTGTTGGAATGCATCTCCCCACAGCTCTGGGTTAGCAACCATTGCAAGGGCCACTGTTCCTCCATGATGACTGAATATACTGGAGCCAATGTGGTCCAAGGGCTGGAACAATCATTAGTGGGGGTCAGGCCGATCATGCACGTGGTTATTGATTAGTTTACCCTTAGGAGGGGAGGAAGTCGTGTGCATCAGGTAAGGGTGAGGCAGAGTGGGGCAAGGGCTGTACAGACAGCAGGAGAGCAGCCATCTTATGGGGCCTGACCATACTGTGAGCGTGTGTGTGTGTGTGTATTGATGTATGCATCTCTCATTTTCTCAGTATGTTTATCCCACAAATATGCTTTTTTTAATATATATATAAGAGGAAATAAACCAAACTGAGACAGTTGGCAATGTTTCTGATGCCTCAAGAGTGGAGAATAATTTCTAATTTCTTCTAGGAAAAAACGAGGCAGTGGCCACTGATGAGCATTTTCCTGGTGTGTCTTTTGGCTTGCACCATTACCACGGTGATCGGAGTCCTGATTGTCTCCTTGGTTTATGTCAACAACCCTCAGCCTCATTCAGAACCCGGAGCCCAATCTCTGCAAACAGCAATTCCCGTGGTGCCAAAGGCTGTTGATCCAAAATTTCAGTTTCTTAATCGTTTATCTAAATCCAAGGTATGCTGATATGTCACTTCAGTTGTGTCTGACTCTGTGTGACCCCATAGATGGCAGCCCACCAGGCACCCTTGTCCCTGGGATTCTCCAGGCAAGAAGACTGGAGTGGGTTGCCATTTCCTTCTCCAATGCATGAAAGTGAAAAGTGAAAGTGAAGTCGCTCAGTCATGTCCAACTCTTCGT
The DNA here is from genome assembly GCA_006410675.1 of Oreotragus oreotragus. NCBI lineage: Eukaryota > Metazoa > Chordata > Mammalia > Artiodactyla > Bovidae > Oreotragus > Oreotragus oreotragus. The sequence goes on from SJYX01005770.1 coordinate 36,930, forward strand.
GACCCCATGGACTACAGCCTACCAGGCTCCACCATCCATGTGCTTTTCCAGGCAGGCAAGAGTACTGGAGTGGGGTGCCATTGCCTTCTCTGTGGTATGGATCACACGTATTAAGAAAAAGAATCATCTATTATAAATGATGATTTCAAAATGAAGTTTCCATTGCTTGTTTACTAAGCTGTGTTCTCTCTTCATTGGAAAGAAGTAGCTGTGGGCTGTTTGGATGAAGGGAAGTGAGGGATGGAGAAGGGGAAAGGTGGGTAGATGTTGGCTCCGGGCTGAACTTTGCTTTAGTAGCTGGTTCTCTGGGAGGTACAGGAGGACAGATGGAAAGCCCTGTATTCTCTTGTCAAGATAGGTGTTCGTTTTTCTGTCTAACAGGGACTGATGGCACTGTTGTCTCCTGGAGTCTTGTAGACCTGTTCTTTCTCTTCTTTTCTGGGGGGGGCCTCCCGTATCCACTCACCCCCATATCCACTCACCCCCGTGTCCTTTTTCCCTGTGCTGCCATCTCACTCTGGGGGCTGTGGTGACTCACTTTCCTCGGGAGATGGCCTCCATGCTGATGGTTCGCCTATGACTTCTCAGGTGTTTGAGTTCCCTGGTGGCGCAATCCAGTGGGCCCGGTACAGGAACAATGCCAACGACTACCTCAGCATTGAAGAAGAGGCCTTTGGCAGCAGCTTGAACAGCCAGAGATCACAGATGAGCCTGGGGACCCTGAGAATAAAAAGCAGTGGCCTCCGGGCCCCTCACTGGCACTTCAATGCCAACGAACATGGCTATCTTGTACAGGTATAACTGGTTTGCCCACATTCTGTGCTTGAGCATTTGTGCTGTGTGTCCTCAGGCTATTACTTAGGTTGTTGGAAAACCTACTTAACTAATAGGATGATAGACAACATCCAGGCTTTGGCTGTGTACCCAATTAGACCAGTTATCAGTGCCTTGGAACGTTAGACTGTTTGTCTTAATTATTCATGGCATCACTTTGAACTTCTTTCTTCAGTGCGAAATCATTTTTCATACATTGTTAAGCTCAAATCACTGTTCCATCCTTTGAGCCAAAGCTAAAACTGGTAGCTCTGATCTAATGATCAAAGAGACTACAGCTTCCCTTTAGGGAAAAAAGCAGGGACTGGAATAACGAACTAGTTTGCTGATGTTCAACCTGGAGTCCCTGAGATCTGCCAATGGTATGCCCTTTTGTGGCTTTTACTTTCCAGAATTCTTTGGAAGTAAAGTGAAATAGAGCTGGAAGTGAAATGAGTGTACTTCCCTGAATTGCAAATAATTCATTAATTCTGAAATGTATTTATGGCTTCTGTGTTCCAGACACTGGGGAAATTGGAGTGATTAAGCTTTCATAGAACTTTCAGAGTTTGGTCTTACCCTAGTAATCTTCTTAATAGATGAGCCAGTTTTTATGTGTGACATATTTCTGTTATTGCTAATAAAACTCCTTTTTTTATACTTGGACAATTCACTCAATTTTAGAATTTATAAGAAAAAAGATTAGAACTTCATTTATGAGATTAAACTCTCCTTAGAAGAATACTTGGACATAACAGTAAATGCACTATGTTATTACTCTTATTATTATAAAATTATATGTAGGCTTTTTCTTATCTGGTAAATACATACACATCTGTTTGCAAACACAGAAACATAAGTGTACACATGTGTGTCTATGCAACTATCTATGAACACACACATGTGCTTGCAGTCTTTTCAAACTAGCATGATCTTAGAGGTCTAAATGCTCAGTGGGGTAGTATTACCCCAAAGAGGGCAAAAACTGGTTGTTAGCAGGGCGAAAGTATCACTCTTTTTATGTCTACAGCATAGATGTACGTGTAGTACATGAGCAGTATGTGTATGCCTTATACAGGTCTCCAGTACCTCTGTAATGGTAACGTTTCATTGGGTGGGGATTAGAAAAACAGTCTAACATGGTACCTTAGAAGGCAGGTAATGAAAAAAGGTTGAAAAGCACTGCTCTAAATTGATGTTGGGATATGCTCTTTCATTTCCCTTTCAGGGGACGGCATGGGTTGGGGTGGTTGATGATGGTGCTGTCGTTACCACGTACAATGTTACAGCTGGCCAAGTGATCTTCTTCCCGAAAAACACAGTGCACTGGATAAAGAATGTGGGGAGTGAAGACTGCTTTTTTTTGCTCTTCTTTTCTACGCATGAGGAACTTCAGACCCTGGATGTTGATGATGTATTTTTTTCTACACCTGAGGATATTGCTTCCAGGTCACTTAAGGTCTGTATCACTGCTGAGAATACTTCCAGGTCACTTAAAGGTGTGTACCACTGCTGAGAACAAGTCCTGAGAGGGTGTGCAGTCTGTGGGTACCAAGAGGGCATGGCTATTCGAGTTTCTAAGGTGGCAGTCAACAAAGTAACAGTTGGGTAATGGGCTCAAGAACATGACTTGCTTCCTATTTAACACATAAACCTCCTCGAAGTTGAATTGCTCTTTATTTTCCCCTATGAAGAAGGGCTTCTATAGGAAAGTATTTAAAAAAAATATTTTGTTTTAATATTTATTTCTTTGGCTACATCGGGTCTTGGTTGTGGCCTGCGAAGACATTGCAGTACACAGGCTTCTCTAGAGCGCATGGGCTCAGTAGTTATCCGTGGGATGTAGTTACTCAGCAGTTACTCTGTGGCATGTGGGATCTTAGTGCCACTCAGTTGAGTTCAGTTCAGTCACTCAGTCATGTCCGATGCTTTGCCACCCCATGAATCGCAGCACGCCAGGCCTCCCTGTCCATCACCAACTCCCAGAGTTCACTCAAACTCATGTCCATCGAGTCGGTGATACCATCCAGCCATCTCATCCTCTGTCGTCCCCTTTTCCTCCTGCCCCCAATCCCTCCCAGCATCAGAGTCTTTTCCAATGAGTCAACTCTTCTCATGAGGTGGCCAAAGTACTGGAGTTTCAGCTTCAGCTTTAGCATCATTCCTTCCAAAGAACACCCAGGACTGATCTCTTTTAGAATGGACTGGTTGGATCTCCTTGAAGTCCAAGGGACTCTCAAGAGTCTTCTCCAACACCACAGTTCCAAAGCATCAATTCTTCGGCACTCAGCTTTCTTCACAGTCCAACTCTCGCATCCATACATGACTATTGGAAAAACCACAGCCTTGACTAGACGGACCTTTGTTGGCAAAGTAATGTCTCTGCTTTTGAACATGCTATCTAGGTTGGTCACAACTTTACTTCCAAGGAGTAAGCGTCTTTTAATTTCCTGGCTGCAATCACCATCTGCAGTGATTTTGGAGCCCCCAAAAATAAAGTCTGACACTGTTTCCACTGTTTCCCCGTCTATTTCCCATGAAGTGATGGGACCGGATGCCATGATCTTCGTGTTCTGAATGTTGAGTTTTAAGCCGACTTTGTCACTCTCCTCTTTCACTTTCATCAAGAGGCTTTTTAGTTCCTCTTCACTTTGTGCCATAAGGGTGGTGTCTTTACCAGGGATCAAATTGAGTCTCTTCCAATACCATTGGAAGGCAAATTCTTGACCCCTGGACCACTAGGGAAGTCCCGGAAACTATGATATAATAAATTGATATAAAGGTTATGATAGTAAAAACTGCTATAATTTTCCATCTCTGGAAAGCCATAAACTCATCTAGGGAGAACTTTGCTACAGATGATGTAATTGTGTTTTCTTAATCTAATGCAGAGGAACCCACAGTTTTTCCTGAGGAATAGCTGCTTTTGATCTCTCTCAGTATCACTGGAGAAACTGCTGATAGTGTTGGGTTTAGAAGGTCACATGTAGATGCTGGAAGTGCAAATCGGTGATCAGAACTGGAGATGGTACAGGCGTGGCAATTTGGAGGGGTTCTGTGGTAAATTTAGGGACTTCAATAGTGGGATTCTGAGATTTATCTTGCATTAGATCCTGTTCTAATACAAGAGTTCTAGTCCTCCTAGAACTCCGTTTTAGGGAGAAGCAGAAGAACTGAGTCGTTAGAGTGAGAGTATTGGTAAGCATGGGAACCAGTGTATATTTTTGCAGGAATTTATATTGACCATAAAGTACCAGTGCCAATCCATTGAACACTTGGAAGATTTTCATAAAGATCACAAATCTCGGGGTAGTTGAGGTCAGCTCTTTTGACTGGGCCATTGAAAACCACTCTGGTGTCAGTGCTACCCTATCCTCAGCTATCTTCTTCTGTTGCTAAAATTTGTAGAATGTTTCACAAATACCTTTTTTTTTGGACATTTTAAAATATAACAACTTTGTTGAGATATAATCCATGTACTATAAAATCCATCCCTTTTTAAAGTGTATAGTTTCAAAGTCTTTAGTATGTTCTCATATCTGTGCAACAGTCTCCACTGTCTGGTTTTAGAATACTTTCATTCCCTCAAAAAGAAATGAAATTTCATTCCCTCACTCCCCATTCTCTCCTACCCCCAGGCCCTGGGAACTACTGGTTGGCCTTCTCTGTGGATTTGCCTATTCTGTCTATATATATAAATGAAAACATGATATGTGGCCTTTTGTGTCTCGCTTCTTTCGCTTAGCATAAAGATTTCAGTGTTCATTCATGTTGTGGCATGTATCAGTACTTTGTTCCTTTTTAAAATTTAAAATATTTATTTATTCGGCTTTGCTGAGTCTTAGTTTGCAGATATCTTATATGGTCTCTTATGTGTTTCAGCCTGAAGGTGGAATTAATTTCATTAGAACATTCCATAAGCAAAAGGAGGATCAGGGGGTCAATCTTCCTCCGAACTTGGCAGAACTTGTTGTCAATGCTAATTACTCACAGTCTCCAGATAACTTTGTGTGGAGGTACTTTTATGACTTGAAAGGTATAGTATGTTATTTCGTGAAGGCTTTTTACTTTTTGGTTAAGTATTTATATATGTATGATTACATAGGTGTATTGGATTAAGATGTAATGTGTTTTTGTTTTTGTTTTTGTTTTTTTTACAGCAAGGCATAGTCAAGAGAACTTTGAAAAAACACATTTCTCAACAGAGTAGGAAATGAGAGAAAAGGCCTGGAAGCAAATGAGAATGTGGGAAAAAAATTCAGAGCATGAGGGGATGTGTGTTGGGGCTGGGCAATGCTGTAGGAGAAGAGTCTGATGAGAGAGGAGGGGTCCAACCATGTAGCAATTAAGGGGTTTATTTTTATTTATTTTAAAGTTAATAATTGATTAATTTGGCTATATGGGATCTTTGTGCAATGAAGATCCTGTGAAGGTCTCCGCACGCGGGATTTTTGTTGAGGCACATGGACTCTCCAGTTGTGATGCACAGGCTTAGTGAAAGTGCTTGGGCTTAGGTGCTTTGCTGTATGTGGGACCTTAGTTCCCCCGTCAGAGATTGAATCTGCATTGCAAATTGGGTTCTTAACCATTGGACCACCAGGAAAGTCCCAATTAAGGGGTTTTAAATAGGACAGTGATACAGTGAGGTTTTTAATTTACTTATTTTTATAATTTATTTTATATTATCTTCAGTTCAGTTCAGTCGTTCAGTCATGTCCGACTCTTTGCGACCCCATGAATCGAAGCACGCCAGGCCTCCCTGTTCATCACCATCTCCCGGAGCCCACTCAGACTCACGTCCATTGAGTCCGTGATGCCATCCAGCCATCTCATCCTCGTTCGTCCCCTTCTCCTCCTACCCCCAATCTCTCCCAGCATCAGAGTCTTTTCCAATGAGTCAACTCTTCTCAAAGTACTGGAGCTTCAGCTTTAGCATCATTCCTTCCAAAGAAATCCCAGGGTTGATCTCCTTCAGAATGGACTGGTTGGATCTCCTTGCAGTCCAAGGGACTCTCAAGAGTCTTCTCCAACACCACAGTTCAAAAGCATCAATTCTTCGGTGCTCAGCCTTCTTCACAGTCCAAGCCTCACATCCATACATGACCACAGGAAAAACCACAGCCTTGGCTAGACAGTCTTATTGAGGTGTAATTAACTTACAACATTATGTTAGTCTCCGGTATACAACACAGTGATTCAATATTTGTATATACTATGAAATGATCACCACAATAAGTCCAGTTATTAGTAACATTACCACTGTACCTATTAATAGTTACAATTTTTTTTCTTAGGAGAACTTACAAGATCTTAGTAACTCTAATGTATGCGTTGTGAAGTGAAAGTCACTCAGTCGTGTCTGACTCTTTGCATCCCCATGAACTATAGGGTCCATGGAATTCTAGGCTGGAATACTGGAGTGGGTAGCCTTTGGCTTCTCCAGGGAATCTTCCCAACCCAGGGATCGAGTCCAGGTCTCCTGCACTGCAGGTGGATTCTTTACCAGCTGAGCCACAAGGGAAGCCAGCGTATGCTGTATAGTGTTATTAACTATGATGCCTTGTTCTGTGTCATGTCCCCATGACCTGTTTATTTTATAACTGGAAATTTGTGTCTTTTGCCTTTCTTTACCCATTTCAACAAGCCCCATTGCTTGCCTCTGGCAGCTACCATTCTGTTCGCTGTACCTGTGAGCTTGGGCACGTAGATTGTTTCTGTATCTTGGCTGTTGTAAATATGCTGCAGTGAACGAGGGTGCAGCTGTCTCTTTGAGTTGGTGTTGGTTTTTGTTTTTGGAATGATGACCAGCAGAATTGTGGAGAATGATGGAAAGCGGGCCGCTGAGAAGCAGGGAGATGAGTCAGGGACTCTTGCAGTCTTTCAGGTAGGGGATGATGGTGGCCTCACTTTGTGACACAGAAAGAATTGTTGAGAAGCAGGGAATTTAGAGTTGCCTAACTGACAGGACTTCATTGACTGATCAAGGAGAGAGGTTTAGGATGAGTCTCATGTTTTCCATGGGCTTCCCTGGTGGCTCAGACAGTAAAGAATTGACCTACAGTGCAGGAGACAGGGTTAGATCCCGTGGTTGGGAAGATCCCCTGGAGAAGGGAATGGCAACCCACTCCAGTATTCTTGCCTGGAGAATCCCCATGACCCCTTCGCCAGGGGCGCGATTGTGGCTGCTAGGGAGGGAGGGGCGAGCGAAGGACGAGGAAACGCGCCCGCACGGTGAGCAGTCCTCCACCCCAGAAGGCTCCCAGATTGTCACGAACTGGAATCCCCAGTGGGATCCTGTCACAAATATAGATTTCTGGGCGTCACCCCAGTGGGGCCCAGGAATCTGACTTTCGAATAAGAACGCCTGCTCCTCTCTTTCATGATTCCGGTGCAAAGAGACCCAAGGTCCACTCTGCCTGTCAGCTCCTTTAGGCATGGCTATCTTGTACCTCTTCTGACAGATTCTTTACCGGCTGAGCTACCGGCGAAGCCCTTCTGACAGTTCCTATCTTTGCATGAGATTAGGGTTCTACCTCGATGAATGCGAATAAATCAGTGAGTGAATGAAATTTTAGCAATGCTGCGACAAACAATTCATGCAAAAAATACAAAATCCCAAATTGTCCAAAAAAGTACAAGGAAAAGTAAACATCTTTGTTCTTCCCATTTCCCAGCCCTTCAGCTCTATTAGCCATCAGTGAAAACGGTTTCTTGGAAATATTTTCAGATTTATTTTATGCACATATCAGCATTTCTGCATCTACCCTCTTTATGTTGTTATTGATGTAGGTGGTTTCGCATTGCCATTGGTGGTATTATTAATGCAATAGAACTGCCTTGTTCCATTGCACGTAAATATCATAATGATTTAATAGTCCCCAATAGTTGGCCATATCAGTGTTATGTATTTTCCTAGTGTTTCAGTGAACATCCTTATTCTTATATTACTGTACACAAGTGCAAATTTATCTGTAGGATGGATTCCTAGGAAATTGAATTGCTGGGTCAAAGGCTTGTTTGTGCATTCTTTGATAGATGTTACCAAATTGCTTTCATAGAGATTGTATCCATTTTACTGTCACTAACAGTGATAAAAGTGGCATTTCAAATTTGCTTAGAAGAGGAGGAATGTTCACTGTCAGTGATTCTGAGACAAAATTCCCACTTCAGTCTTTTTACAGAGGTATATTTCAGATGAAAATACAAATAATATGACCATCAAAAGCACTAAAATAAAATGTGATGAAGTTATTTAATAACTTAAGCGGTACAACTCCAAACCTAGAAGCCACTAAAAAATCAATAAATCCAAATATATGGATTTCTGTAAGACAAAAAATAAAATACCATAAAGAAAATCAAAAGACCAACTGGAAAAGAACAATTATAATACACATCACAAAAAAGGGCTGGTTTCCTTAGTGTGTAAAGAACACCTTCAAACCAATAAGAAAATGACCAATGATGGAATAGAAAAATGACCAAACCCACCACACACACAGTAGGTATCTAGAAAATATATTTGGGTTTGTTTTCTTTTAAATAGACATTATAGTTTGGCTTTAACTTTTTTTTTAAAGTTAAATCTGATAGTTTCATAGACAACCAAGATTCCTATGCTATTTATTAGTTGCACTAAAGTACTCACCTCCCAGCATCAGAGTCTTTTCCAATGAATCAACCCTTCGCATGAGGTGGCCAAAGTACTGGAGTTTCAGTTTTAGCATCATTCCTTCCAAAGAAATCCCAGGGTTGATCTCCTTCAGAATGGACTGGTTGGATCTCCTTGCAGTCCAAGGGACTCTCAAGAGTCTTCTCCAACACCACAGTTCAAAAGCATCAATTCTTCGGTGCTCAGCTTTCTTCACAGTCCAANTTCAGCTTTAGCATCATTCCTTCCAAAGAAATCCCAGGGTTGATCTCCTTCAGAATGGACTGGTTGGATCTCCTTGCAGTCCAAGGGACTCTCAAGAGTCTTCTCCAACACCACAGTTCAAAAGCATCAATTCTTCGGTGCTCAGCCTTCTTCACAGTCCAAGCCTCACATCCATACATGACCACAGGAAAAACCACAGCCTTGGCTAGACAGTCTTATTGAGGTGTAATTAACTTACAACATTATGTTAGTCTCCGGTATACAACACAGTGATTCAATATTTGTATATACTATGAAATGATCACCACAATAAGTCCAGTTATTAGTAACATTACCACTGTACCTATTAATAGTTACAATTTTTTTTCTTAGGAGAACTTACAAGATCTTAGTAACTCTAATGTATGCGTTGTGAAGTGAAAGTCACTCAGTCGTGTCTGACTCTTTGCATCCCCATGAACTATAGGGTCCATGGAATTCTAGGCTGGAATACTGGAGTGGGTAGCCTTTGGCTTCTCCAGGGAATCTTCCCAACCCAGGGATCGAGTCCAGGTCTCCTGCACTGCAGGTGGATTCTTTACCAGCTGAGCCACAAGGGAAGCCAGCGTATGCTGTATAGTGTTATTAACTATGATGCCTTGTTCTGTGTCATGTCCCCATGACCTGTTTATTTTATAACTGGAAATTTGTGTCTTTTGCCTTTCTTTACCCATTTCAACAAGCCCCATTGCTTGCCTCTGGCAGCTACCATTCTGTTCGCTGTACCTGTGAGCTTGGGCACGTAGATTGTTTCTGTATCTTGGCTGTTGTAAATATGCTGCAGTGAACGAGGGTGCAGCTGTCTCTTTGAGTTGGTGTTGGTTTTTGTTTTTGGAATGATGACCAGCAGAATTGTGGAGAATGATGGAAAGCGGGCCGCTGAGAAGCAGGGAGATGAGTCAGGGACTCTTGCAGTCTTTCAGGTAGGGGATGATGGTGGCCTCACTTTGTGACACAGAAAGAATTGTTGAGAAGCAGGGAATTTAGAGTTGCCTAACTGACAGGACTTCATTGACTGATCAAGGAGAGAGGTTTAGGATGAGTCTCATGTTTTCCATGGGCTTCCCTGGTGGCTCAGACAGTAAAGAATTGACCTACAGTGCAGGAGACAGGGTTAGATCCCGTGGTTGGGAAGATCCCCTGGAGAAGGGAATGGCAACCCACTCCAGTATTCTTGCCTGGAGAATCCCCATGGTCAGTGGTGCCTGGCAGGCTACAGTCCATAGGGTCGCAAAGAGTTGGACACAACTGAATGGTTAGTTGTACAACCAGGTCCCCTGAGTTGAACGTCTTAAAAGAGGTCACTGTATGTTAGAAATTTCAGGAGAACTTGGGAAGGTAGGATAGCATCTGGCAGTATCAGGTCAATATCTTGGCAGCACACAGGATGTGCTCTACTGCTTCCTACCACATAAACTTCTGTGACTACAGAAGGGCTGTTCCTGGGACTGCATTTGGGTCTCCTTTTGTGGTACCATTCTGAAGTAGTTTTGTCTTATTTTGTTTTTTAAATTTCATGTGATTCAGGCTCAAAAGAACATCGATTTCCTGGAGGAATAATACAGTTGGCACAATATTGGAAAAATAGAAGTGAACTGAGCCACAATGAAAAAATTTTTAGTGAATTCCTGAATCAGGTAATTGAGAAAAATGTTTTGATGATTATCAAAGTGGATGAAATATGAGCTTTAGGTTGGGTCAGTTTTTTTGGACAAAGCAAAAGGAAAGAGCTAGTCAAACACTCACTGACTTTATCAGTGCAAACTATTGATTGAGGCCTCATTGTGAATTTGGAAGCTTAACTTCTTGGCATGGATGGTTACATTAATAAAGAGACTGGAGGCTTGTGAGATTTCTCTTTTCATGTGTTTTAAGTGCTCAACAGTATTGTTTAATGACTAAGAGCACCGCTCTGGCATCAAATCCCGTGATTCAAACCCCAGTTCTGCCACGGTGTGTCCCTAGTTTACTCAGGCAACCTAGACTTTAATTTCATCTCATACGGTTGGTGGCAATCTTGCAAGATTGTTATAAGGGACAAGTGACATAATAACTGTAAAGGGATATAAAAAATTGCCTGTTCTCAGTGAGGGCTTTATAAATATTAGTTATTACGATGATTATATTAATTGTTAAATTGATGAGTTGAATGTTGGCTAAATGTTGGAATTCATTTTTCTTTTTCTTTCTCAAGCATCAAAAAGCCCTCGCTTTGAGTACACTCAGGATTTATAACAATGGATTACGACAGCCACACTTTCATTTTAATGCAAATGAAATGGGATACGTAATAAGTGGATGTGCAAAGGTAATTTCTCTGTGAACAGTTTTTTTCTCATGAACTTTCCTTTTCAATGCAGAAGGAAGCAAACGAGAGGTGTTTCTTTGTTTTGGTTCAGTTGTTGGTAATAGAATAGGACTTTGTGCACGTGGCTTTCTGGACATGGTCTCCATAGAGGATACCATGCATGTCCTGGGAGGTAACTTCCAAATTTGCTCTTAGCACGAGAAGGGTTCTAAGAACATTGAGAACTGATAGAGAGGTTTATCACTAATGGTGAAGGGCCAGAATACCTGCTTACATTTTCTGAGTTTTGGTTTCTCTGGTAACGCAAGCATTTAGTGTGCTCTGCTTTGGGGACCATGAAATTGGCTGTTTGCCTCTCAGTGTAATATGAGTGGGGGTGGTGGGGAGGTGTGGAGCCCCAGTAGGGTGGCCAAATATCCCATTGGTGAAATTATTAATAGCACCCCTTTTGACTCTTCAGAGAGTCCTGGTTTGGGTGATCAATTAATTATATGATTACCATAAGAAAAGCCACACAAAGTATCATCTTACCACAGTGATTTGACAGTAGCTCCTCTGGGCTTTCGTAGGGATCCTGGGAAGATCTACAGGTAAAAATGGGCTTCTCTAGTTTATATCTGCTTCAGTCATGACAGAATCAGACCAGACTGAAATTCACCTTTTATGTCATCCAGAGCAAAAGTTTTACGTTTTTAGAGGCGACAGCTGTAATAAACTGGAAAGGGCATTGTCATTAATCTTCCACAGATTTCCTTTCAAGGATCAGATGTCCTTTGTGAGGTGCTTTGTGCGCATGTGTGTGCGTTTATGTGCATTCAGTCTCCAGCCCTGTTAAAGGAAGACCCTTAGGATGCTGCTCTCCCAGAGGCTGACTTTTCCCAAATGACTGGAAAGGAGGGTGTAGGGGCATAAAACTCTGGAATTTAAATCCTCTGCCTAATTAGTGAATGAAGGTCATTGATACCCTTAATTAGAACATGGCAGTTAATGCTCTTTTTTTATGAAGTTCTGCAGTATTGATTTCACTAATGCATTCTGAGGGACATTTACTTCAATAGAGGATCTTCTAATTTTTGTGGAACTGTGTCTAAGAAACAGGAGTGTGAATGTGAAGGATTGCCTCTTTTTTGCTGTTTACCTTCTCTTAAGAAGTCCCTTTATAACTATGCGCTTTTATTGATCTGTTCACTATGAATACTTATCCTTATTGAATATATGATTTTATTTGCTTCAGTTCAGCATAGTTTTTTTCCCCCTCCTTAGGTGGGCATTATCAATGCTCAGAGTTCCACAGAGTTTGACATTCACATTGGAGATGTGATATTTTTCCCCACTGGAACCCAGCATTACATTAAGAGCACATGCGATGAGGATTTGCTTCTTATTCTTGCCTTCAGCACTGGAGACCAGGTGAGAATAAGCCAGTGTTGGAGATGTTGGTGAGTGCCAGTGATGTGCAGAGTCCTCTGCTAAGCAGTGTGTCTGGGTCATAGAGGGGACTCAGCACATGAATATTGAATCAATGACTGATTTAGTGAACTGGCTGAACCAGTGTGTGAAGAGGAGAATTGGAGGTCAAATAATCTTTTCATTTGGTTATAAAGGGATCCAGTACATGACATTTCTCTCTCAATTCCCCGAATTCTCAACCAGCTGAGAAAAAAGATGAAAGAGTAGCATGTGTGTGCTCAGTTGCTTCAGTCGCGTCCGACTCCTTGCAACCCCATGGACTGTAGCCCTCCAGGCTGCTCTTTCCATGGAATTTTCCAGGCAAGAATACTGGAGTGAGTTGCCAAGGCCTTCTTCAGGGGATCTTCCCAACCCAGGGATCGAACCCATGTCTCTTAAGTCTCCTGCATTAGCAGGTGGATTCTTCACCAGTAGTGCCACCTGGGAAGCCCAAAGAGCAGCATGCGGAGACTTAGAAAATCATTGCTTTTACTAATCATGAAGATATTTGGGAATATGATTAGCACCTGTGGGTAGGGGGGCTTCCTAATATCTATTGGGTTGGCTTACTGGTGTTGAGGTGAGCTCGTACATACCTTATGGCATAGAGAAACACAGCCTGAGTTTTGAAGCTTTGCCAGCTTCCAAACAGAGAGGGAGGAGGTGAAGTAAGCATGGCCAGTTTATTATTCTGAAATTTATGGTAGAGAGAGAAGGGAGAAAGAGAGAGAGAAAGGAAGAGGGAGGAAGGAAAAGAAAGTCTCTTGTATTTGAGAAGAAACTATAGGACACAGGAGGCAGCATGAAGTATGACTCAGCAGTGCTCCTGAGAAGGAGTAGCATTCTCGCCCATCATTGTTTTAAGCAAATCTGGTATACCATGATCTGTATTATAAAACACATATTAGGAGAAATTATTTGTTATATTAGTTATTTGCTCTTAAAAATTCACCCCAGTGTTCCTTAATTAGATGGAATAATGCGTTTGAAGAACAAGAATAAATAGTAGAACTTAGATTTTAGAAAAAGGTCTTAGGACTAGATTCCCTGCCGAGACAGGGTGATAATTCTGAGTCTGGGGACCCATGGGGCAGGTCCAGAAACGACAGGCCGTGGTTTTCTTGGCCATGGTTCTTCCCACGTGGAGACTCAACAATATCTCCAGCGGGGAGCATGGTGTGGATTCTGCAGTGTCATCAACAAGACCTGTACCGAGAGGCAAACCTGTCCTGCTGGGTGATGCTCATTTTCCATGATGACACTTCCGCTCTTCAAGGGAGACTGGAAAACTCCAGAGTCACCTTTCTGGTGGTACCTGGGGTGAGGTTTGTGGAGAGCTCTTTGAGGAAGATATGCACTGGAAAATTATTAACAGCTGTGGACTTGCTCGGGGCAAGGTGGGGGATAGGATTCTGGTGTCCCATACTTTTGGAGCCGGTCTCACTGGAGTTGGATACAACTGAGCAACTTTCACTTTTCACAAGATGCAAATTTCCAGTTATAAACTAAACAAGGCATGGGGCCATAGTGCAGAGCAGGGTGCGCACTGGCTTCCCTGGCAGCTCAGCCGGGGCTTTCACTGCTACCGCCACCCCCTTGGTCTTTATTCTCTACAGTTATTATAAGAACAAATCACGAAGCAAAATCCAATATAAGTAGGAAAAGAAGGGAAAAACATCAAGAGAGAGGGGGGAGGGAGGATGAGAGATAGTCTGAGAGATGGAAACACCCAGAAGGAAACAGAATGGGAAATGGGAACACAGAGGAGGCACACGTGCCCAGAAACACACACAGAGAGATGCACAGAGACAGAGACACGCCCAGAAACAGAGATGCAGAACCACAAGCAGAGTGACACAGACAGACAGAAGCAGGGCAAAGACACACGGACAGAAGGAGACACACGGACACAGACACACAGAGGGGCAGAGACCCGTAGGGAGAGACAGGTGGAGAGGCACACAGACACACACATCCCACACACAGACAGACCTGTACACACAGGAGAGGGAAAGGCAGACAACCTAGCGAGAAACACACACGGAGAGATTCAAAGATGTGCAAGCTCAGAGACTCATGCAGACGGAGAGAAAGAGAAGCACAGTGAGCGACACAGAGAGAACCACATGGACGCAGAAACTGAGAGGCTGGCTGAGAAAGGAGGTGGTGTCAGAGAGTGGGGAGCAGAGAGAAGGACAGGAAGGTAGTGATGCAAAGAGGGTGGACAGAGTCAAACCAGCTGGACAGCCCCGCCCCAGAGGCAGAGACAAACGACTGTCTCTGGCTACGGAGAAGAAGGGGCGCTTACCTGGCCGCCAGGTGAGCCTCCATCATGGGCCCCTGGGCATGGAGCTCAGAGAGGCCCTTTGGGCACTAATCCCTGCTTCTAGGTGGACAGAAGGTCTTGCTCCCTCTTTAAAGAGAACTAGCTCCCAGTGGGATGGAGGTCCCTTCTAAAGAGATGCCTCGGCATCTCTAGCCATCACTCACTTTCCTTATTCCTGGAGTCGAAAAGGTGAGCTCCCCCTGGCAAGAGAAGACAAGCACAAGGGGACCATTTGCAGGATTTCACAGCTCCTAGTGTCACATAGCCACACAGACAACGTCGTGAAAATGCCCTGATGGCTGTAGGATCTCTGTGGCTTTACTTTGGCGCTGACACCTCTTCTTTTGGTTTCCACTATCAGTTGCAAACCCTTGACATGGACGATTATCTCCAGGCCACTGCAGACCACATCCTGGCTCAGCTTTTCTTCAAGAAGCAAAGTGAGTTTAAGAAGATCCCCCAATTCAAGGAAGACCAGGCAGTCAACCTGCCTTAGATTTGCTGACGTGTTCATATCTATTTTTCTCTCTTCATATGTTATTACTGTTTTTAAAGAAGGCCCACTTGGCTCATGAACTTGTAGCTCCTTACAGAATGACATTGGTCAAGCAGGTGTGAAGCAGCCCCACGGACTCATTTAGCTAAGATCATAGGCAACTTGTGCTAAGCGAACATTTCTGTGTACTCTGCAGCTTATCTACAGAGGGCTCTGCTCAATTAAGTTACTAATTTTTTTTATGGATTTTAGTATGCATGTATGTATTTATTTTGCTTTTGTTGCATCAGATTTATTACACCAAATGAAAATCCATTCTTTTTTTTTTTTTTGCACATCAGTGAAACTTAGTGCCATGCTTGTATTTTTGCTATTTATCACTGTGGAAGGAAGTATGGAGATCAGCCGACTTATGTACATACATACGGATGCAGCCAGAAGAACTCAGGTGCATCTAACATTGTCTGGAGAGTTCAGTGTAGAATCTTAGGTTAGCCACTCTCAACGCTTTTGTCAACATGAAGATACTTTTTATAAGGCTCAAAATTTCAAGGACTCACACGAGTAGTTTACTTATTGTATATTAGCTGAGAAAATACTTAATGGCAAACTAATTATAAATTCAATATTTTCTTTGAATGTATTTGAATTTTATTAATCATATCACAGACTGTTTACCTTTGAGGAACAGTCATCCCTATATTTGAGAAGCTAGTGTTTCTTTAGTCTATTGGCTGGGTGTGTATGTGGATTTGAAGACTACTTTTCATCACTTAGAAACTGGTAGGAGCTGGTGGTCTCCAAGTTGGGGGTCATTGTCTTAAGTAGAAAAGAGTTTGTTCAAATCTAATCAGTGCTTGTTTTTTTCGCTAAATCGTTCTCTTTGCGACCCCATGGACTGTAGCCTACCAGGTTCCTCTGTCCAATTTCGTGGCAAGATACTGGAGTGGTTTGCCATTTCCTCCTGTAGGGGATCTTCCCAACCCAGGGATCGAACCTGTGCTCCCTGCATTGGCAGGCAGATTCCTTACAGCTGAGCCACCAGGGAAGCCCTGAGTTTTCTTTAGAGTTTATCTTAATAGGTATCTGGTACCCTCTGCGTTTTGCTTGGGTACCACTGTCAGTTCTGGGCTATACTATATACAGCTCTAGTCAGTATAGACGCTTGTTAATGCTTTCAGCCAGCACCCTCTTTCAGTTATATTTTCCTGACACATAATGAAATTTTTAGGTATTTTAAGGATGTTTGTTCTTAGCCGAAGAAGGAATCTGTTTATATGTTCCTTTCTCTCTCTCTCTCTCTCTCTCTCTCTCTCTCTCTAGATAACTAGCTCTGTTGACTGTATAGAAGATAGAGAATCAGGAATAACCCCCTTTGATGGGGGAGTAGTCATCTACATATTATATATGATCAGGTCATGAAAGGCCTATCATCCTTTGCTACCAAGCTGTATTTACCTTATTGCCATTTTCCAGGAGAGCCAGCTGAGATTAGAGCTTGGTAGCACAGGGGATTTTGTGGTGGTAGTCTTGCTTTGAAGAGACTTTGTGGGGAATTCGTCACCATCCAGGAGGAGGAGCATGATTGAGAAGATGCAGGGAAGAGCATAGGACAATAGGTGTGTGGAAGGTGGATGTCCAAAGACAGGGGAAATAATTGTAGAAGGAAATGGCAGTGTGTGTAGACAGATCTTATCTGCAAATCTTGTTTTACTTTGGGACTTTTAAAAAAATATGATATTTGGTCCACTATTAGGGAAAAGAACTTAGTCCTTCACATAGACTAATGATACACCAGTAAATTATTTCTAAAACACATAGACGTATAATAAAACAGTAAATTAAAAAAGAAAAAAAGATTAAGTAAAAATTAACTTCCTCTCAATGTCATAACACAACCAAAGACGGTGTGTAGTCGTACCTAGTCAGTATCCACATGTATATAAGGGAAGGAGGACTCGGAGGGAGGGTGGAGGGTGGGGTAGGGTGTGGAGATCCAACAGTGTCTCGTGGTCAAACTCAAGATACCCAGTATGTCGTTTAAGGGTGACAAAACAATAAATTAAAATTTACTTTGGACAAGAACGTCAAAATACTTAAATCGTATAATGACCTAAGGAAGAGACGTAGGAACTTTATACGATATAGTAGCAGATTTCTTTTACATAATACCACAACCTTGAGATACCCAAAGGACTAAATCCAAAGGTCGGATGATACATAAATTTTTTCTTTTGATGATTTTTATTTTTACTTACTAGATTACTTCTGTATAATTAACCTACAACAACCAAATAATAAAATACCCCCCCAAAAAAGAAAGCCCGGTGTGACGAGTCGAAGACCCTAGAATCAAGGGACTGGTCCTTGACCTGGACCCCAGTGCCGTCACTTTCACGGTTCAGGATTGGTGACCTGGTGGTCCCTTAAGGAACCCCTCCTATATAAGAATCAAAAGTGAACCAACAAGCTTAAAGTCAGGAAAAAGGGACAAACCTTTCGACTACAAATTAAAATTATGGTAAAATAAGGAATCCCATTAAAATAGGTAATGATGAGTTCACGAAAATCCAAAAAACCATATGGATGAAATAAATAATAGTCTAGTCATCTAACTTCTCACTTAACGAGTTAGTCTGATAAACCGTAGTAAGTCCGTTTTGGGTCTGTAAACTGACTTTTAGAGGAAATTTTGACTTGGATAGAATGAGTGAAATATGTGGGTCAGATATTATGTCGATGTAAACTAAGTAAACTTTACCAAACTTAATATGTATTTTTCAAGAAGTTAGAAATCTTGAAAATTTGTTGTCGAAACTTATTGACTTACCTCACTTAATTAAACGGATCTCCTCGATGTTCCAATCCATTTATGGTGACACACAAGGAATGACGAATATTTATTACGCTCCGCCAATATTTTTCAAAGAAACAAGTATAAGAATAGGAAAGGATAACTTCTCATTAGTCCGACGAAAAATGGTGGGTTGGTTAAATCTTTTTCCCTTTATCAATGAAAATGATATATTGAACTAAGGATTACTGGCATTAAATGGTTGCCAACGTTCACTAAAAGTCAATATATCGTAATAATGACATTTTTTTTTTTTTTTTCTTTTCTTTCACCTTTTTTTTCGGTGTCACTGAAACACGATATTAATCTTCACTATTCACCATAAAGAAGGTGCGAGACGTGAGTGGTACCGAAGTACTTTGAGCATATAAGTGAAACCTCGTGACAAGGAAATATGTCTTGTCATCCTGTGACCTCTCAGGTCGTTTCTTGTCACTTCGATTTCTCTACTTTTGGACGCAAAAGACGTCGCATGAATTCAACCTTGACAGCCCTTTTCTCTTCCCTACTGCATCTTTGTTACTTCATGTCGACCATCTCCGGTACATAGCACACTAGCGTCACGAAGTTAAACGTCTCTCTGTTTCACTATGGACTGTTCCCATCCCATGGGTCTGACATTCATTCTATGATCTCTGTTTCAGGTCTAGAAAACTCCACGAAGGGTGGAGGGGACCCCTCAAAAAAAATCCCCAGTCGATCATTTATAAAATAAATGAAGAAAACTAGACAAAATTGTCCGGTTGCACTGGGTCTTGGTCGCTGCGTGTGGGCCTCCCCTGGCTGCAGGGAGCAGAGGCTGCTGGCCAGCTGCAGTGCTCAGGCTTCTCATCGGCGGCAGTTTCCCCTGTTGGGGAGCGCAGGCTGCAGTCGTGAGGGCTCACGGGGTTAGTTGCTCCGTGGTTTCCTTGTAGAGTTTTTTGATCACTGTTTTCAAGTATATAAAAAATCCCTCCACCTGAAGCAGAACTCTACAGCAGGAAATGGCCCGTCGTCAAGTGGGAGAGGTGGCTTCTGCCACCTGCACTTCAGCAGCCCCAGTGCCAACACCAGTTGTCCTTTCCTGAGCCTGGCATGTGCCCAGTGTCCAGCCCCCTGTAGCTTCTGCAAGGAGGTGACCAGAGCCCCCTGAGATCACTGTCCCTGTCTAGTCAAGGATTCCCTGCTTGTGTTCTCATTTTAAAGTTTTATTAAACAATTTTTACACTGTGGCTCAGACGGTGAAGAATCCGCCTGCAGTGCAGGAGGCCCGGGTTTGACCCCTGGGTCACGAAGACGCCCTGGAGTAGGGCATGGTGACCCACTGCAGTGTTCTTGCCTGGAGAATCCCATGGACAGAGGAGCCTGGCAGGCTACAGTCCACGGGGTCTCAGAGTCAGACATGACTGAGACACTAACACACTTATACTGATAAAATGTGCACAACATAAAAGTCACCATTTTAAGGTGTACAGTTCAGTGGCATTAAGTCTATTTGCCTTGTTGCGTAGTCACCAGCACTGTCCATTCCCAGAACTCTCCATCATCCCAAGCAGGAACATAATACTCATTAAACAGTAGCTCCCCATTCCCGTCTCCTCCCCAGCTCCTGGTAACCTTTATTTTCTGTCTTTATAAATTTGTCTATTTTCGGTCCCTCATATAAGTGGAGTCATACAGTGTTACTCAGGCCTTATTTTTATGACATGTTTTACTTATTTTCAATAATTACGCCTTTACTATATTCTTATCATTGTGCCAGGATATACAAGAGACATGAAGATGTGGTCTCTACAAATTTATAATTTAAATGTTTCTCATTTAGTTCTATATTTCTCTTCCCTCCCCACTTCTGTATGAACCCAGCCCTTATCATGAGTATTCAAAAGAATGTTTATGCATTTAGACTATGTTAAGGGGCTTCCCAGGTGGCGCAGTGGTAAAGAATCCACCTGCCAATGCAAGAGATGCAAGAGTTTGATCCCTGGATTAGGAAGATCCCCTGGAGGAGGAAATGGAAACCATTTCAGTATTCTTGCCTGGAAAATCTCATGGACAGAGAAACCTGGTGGGCTACAGTCCATGGGGTCACAGAGACACAACTGAATACCCCCCCACACACACACATACACACGGAGTACATAGTAGCAGAATTGAAAAAAAATTAAAGTCTATATTATGCATTCATATTTCCAGAGAAGGCAACACTCAGTTTTTTTGGTGGTTCCCGTTCCAGAAACTGTCATAACAGTTCTTGGTCCTCAAATTTTTCATAACTCTCATAAAATTGCTTTTCCTCTACTTTTTTTTTCTGAAGGCACCTCATTCTAGTCCCTGCAGTTTAAACATTTAGATAAGAGTGTTTGACTTTTGTTCTTTAAACATTAACAAGAAACCCCATGTAGCCTCAGCAGGTGTCCTTCACATCTCTTATCTTGATTCAGGAATGCCCAACTTCATCCTACTGGCAATATACCTATTGTTTTATTATGTTAGCCTGTTGAATTCCATCTTCCTTTGTTCAGAATGTGGAGTAGCTCTCAATGAAAGGGAGCAGGCTTTGATGTGCAGGCTAAATGGATATTGTTCCAGAAGGGCCAGCTGTAGTGAGGGGGAGCCTGGACTCATGGAACTTCAGTGAAGGCATTAGCCCACATCCCAAAAGACCACTTTGGATGTAGGATCAATGAAGATATTAAGATATTTAAATCATCAACTAGCTTTTTCGCAACGGGGTTGCCTCCAGGACACAGGTGTCGTGAAAACCACCGTTAAACCTAAGCCAAAATGGGAAAGGGGAAGACCCACATCAACATCGTTGTCACTGGGCACGTAGATTCAGGGAAGTCTACCACGACTGGCCATCTGATCTACAAATGTGGCGGGGTCGACAAGAGAACAATTGAAGAGTTCGAGAAGGAGGCTGCCGAGATGGGAAAGGGCTCCTTCAAATATGCCTGGGTCTTGGACAAACGGAAAGCTGAACGTGAGTGTGGTATCACCACTGATATCTCCGTGTGGAAATTTGAGACCAGCAAGTACTATGTTACCATCACTGATGCCCCAGGACACGGAGACTTCATCACAAACATGACTACAGGCACATCCCAGCCTGACTGTGCCGTCCTGATTGCTGCTGCTGGTGGTGGTGAGTTTGAAGCCGGTATCTGTATCTCCAAGAATGGGCAGACCCGTGAGCATGCCCTTCTGGCTTACACCGTGGGTGTGAAACAACTAATTGTTGGCGTTAACAAAATGGATTCCACTGAGCCACCCTATAGCCAGAAGAGATATGAGGAAATTGTTAAGGAAGTCAGCATGTGGAAATTTGAGACCAGCAAGTACTATGTTACCATCATTGATGCCCCAGGACACAGAGACTTCATCAAAAACATGATTACAGGCACATCTCAGGCTGACTGTGCTGTCCTGATTGTTGCTGCTGGTGTTGGTGAATTTGAAGCCGGTATCTGCAAGAACGGGCAGACCCGTGAGCATGCCCTTCTGGCTTACACCCTGGGTGTGAAACAACTAATTGTTGGCGTTAACAAAATGGATTCCACTGAGCCACCCTATAGCCAGAAAAGATATGAGGAAATTGTTAAGGAAGTCAGCACCTATATTAAGAAAATTGGCTACAACCCCGACACAGTAGCATTTGTGCCAATTTCTGGCTGGAATGGTGACAACATGCTGGAGCCAAGTGCTAATATGCCATGGTTCAAGGGATGGAAAGTCACCCGTAAGGACGGCAATGCCAGTGGAACCACCTTGCTTGAAGCTCTGGATTGCATCCTGCCACCAACTCGCCCAACTGACAAACCCTTGCGTTTGCCTCTCCAGGATGTCTATAAAATTGGTGGGATTGGTACTGTCCCTGTGGGTCGTGTGGAGACTGGTGTTCTCAAACCTGGCATGGTGGTCACCTTTGCTCCAGTCAATGTGGCAACTGAAGTGAAGTCTGTAGAAATGCACCATGAAACACTGAGTGAAGCCCTTCCTGGGCACAATGTGGGCTTCAATGTCAAGAAGGTGTCTGTCAAAGATGTCCGTTGTGGCAATGTGGCTGGTGACAGCAAAAATGATCCACCCATGGAAGCTGCTGGCTTCACAGCTCAGGTGATTATTTTGAACCATCCAGGCCAAATCAGTGCTGGATATGCACCTGTGCTGGATTGTCACACAGCTCACATTGCTTGCAAGTTTGCTGAGCTGAAGGAGAAGATTGATCGTCGTATGGCAATGTGGCTGGTGACAGCAAAAATGATCCACCCATGGAAGCTGCTGGCTTCACAGCTCAGGTGATTATTTTGAACCATCCAGGCCAAATCAGTGCTGGATATGCACCTGTGCTGGATTGTCACACAGCTCACATTGCTTGCAAGTTTGCAGAGCTGAAGGAGAAGATTGATCGTCGTTCTGGGAACAAGCTGGAAGATGGCCCTAAACTCTTGAAATGTGGTGACGCTGCCATCGTTGGTATGGTTCCTGGCAAGCCTATGTGTGTCGAGAGCCTCTCTGATTATCCTCCCCTGGGCCGTTTTGCTGTGCGTGACATGAGACAGACCGTCGCTCTGGGTGTCATCAAAGCAGTGGACAAGAAGGCAGCTGGAGCTGGCAAGGTCACCAAATCAGGTGATTATTTTGAACCATCCAGGCCAAATCAGTGCTGGATATGCACCTGTGCTGGATTGTCACACAGCTCACATTGCTTGCAAGTTTGCTGAGCTGAAGGAGAAGATTGATCGTCGTTCTGGGAAAAAGCTGGAAGATGGCCCTAAATTCTTGAAATCTGGTGACGCTGCCATCGTTGATATGGTTCCTGGCAAGCCTATGTGTGTCGAGAGCTTCTCTGATTATCCTCCCCTGGGCCGTTTTGCTGTGCGTGACATGAGACAGACCGTCGCTGTGGGTGTCATCAAAGCAGTGGACAAGAAGGCAGCTGGAGCTGGCAAGGTCACCAAGTCTGCCCAGAAAGCTCAGAAGGCTAAATGAATATTATCCCCAATACCTGCCACCCCAGTCTTAATCAGTGGTGGAAGAACGGTCTCAAAACTGTTTGTCTCAATTGGCCATTTAAGTTTAATAGTAAAAGACTGGTTAATGATAACAATGCATCGTAAAACCTTTGGAAGGAAAGGAGAATGTTTTTGTGGACCATATGTTTTGTGTGTGGCAGTTTAAGTTATTAGTTTTTAAAATCAGTACTTTTTAATGAAAACAACTTGACCAAAAATCTGTCACAGAATTTGAGACCCATTAAAAAAAGTTTAATGAGAAACCTGTGTCTTCTTTTGGTCAACACTGTAATTCCCTATAGTACTACTTTGGTAAGAGTTGCTCATAAGCTATTTCTGGTAAAACAATTTTCAAATTATGGGTTTGTATTTCTAGGGTGGAGCTTCAGGTTTGTTAACCTTATGTTGAGAACTCATCTGTTTTAACAACATCTTAAGCATTGGTGCAACATTTTCTAGATTAGGACAGATGAGCAAAGAGTAGTTGTTTTATATGTAAGCTAGTTTGTAAGGTCAGATTCTATAGTATAGAAGCTCCTGTTGCATATAAAATTTTGTATGGTTACATAAATGAATAAATATATGTCATTTAGTTTCCAGTTAATGAGGATGTGCATTCACATTTATAATAAGTAGTTAATCTAAAATGTGAGGCTTAAACAGTATTGAGTACTGTCCTGCTAGAATTAATTGTATACAGCTTCTAGGAAAAATAAAAGACTAGGAAAAATGAAAAAAAAAATAATAAATCATCACCTAGGAAAAATTTGCAAAGGAAAAAGTAGTATCTGTTTTTTGGGTTGTTTTTTTTTTTTTTTGGTCTTTTCAGGAAATTGCACAATGTTTTTTAATTTGTTTTTGTTTTGGTGTTATGCATGCAGTACATTGCAGCTGTTAGTAAGTGTCAAGAATAAATTAAATAAAAATAGAACAGTTACTCGTAAAGTTGGTCTCAAGTGATTCATGTAAAGCCTTTAAATGTCTCCAGTACCTGGATAACTTTTCCTCCAGAATCAGCACTGCTCAGAGGATTGCTATCTTGGGAGATAATTTTGTCTCTCTTTGTAAGGCGTTTTAGATAGTAAAAGCCAAGAAGAAGAAATTTCTGTCACCTAGGATGGATTGTCCAAATGTACTTTCTCTAATGTTGTAAAATAAACCATTGGAGATGGGTTTACAAGTTTATATAGTTCTGAGCTCCCACCTGGCCCGGGAATGGGAAGGCTTTCTTAAATACACAGACAGAGAGAAGCAGGAACACATACAAGAAAAGGGAAAGCTGTGGTTTTAAGGGCTGGAAATCTTGAAATCTTGAATTTCCTTTCCATGGGACATGTTCAATTTTCTTTTAAAATATTTGCTTTTGACTGGGAAACTTTTCTAGCCAGATAGAATCTACTTTGGCCTATATGTTTAGCTACTACCCCTTAGCTCTTTAACTTTTAGTTCCTTATTTAGATAAAGCATACAGGAGCAAAATGTCCAGCTGCAAGTGTACAGCTTGGTGATTTCTGCAAACAGAACATGTGCATTCATCTAGCACTTTGATCAAGAAATATATTACCTGCAAGTCCTCTTGTGGGGCCAGCTTCAGTCACCACCCCCAATATGATAAGCAGTTTTTGAACTTTGTATGCGTGGGATCATAGTCTATGTGCTTTTGGGGACTTGATTTATTTTCCATAACATTATGTTTTTGAAATTCATTCGTGTTGTTGCTCCTCCTCTTCACTTAAGTTTTTTTTTTTTTCTTCTTCAGATAGCCATGAAAGTGTCATCTCCTTGATTCAGCGTAGCGAGCCATGACCTATGTATACGTGGAGTGACTCTAAGTCAGGTCCTCTTGGTGGCCTTGATTGCTGGGGCTGTCCCTGCTTTTTTTTCTTCTACATGGTTGTTTTCTAGGAAGAACTGAGATCCAAGAAGAGAGAAGTGCTAAAAACTCAGCACTTTCTGTCTGAAGTTTCTTTTCCTTTAACACTCTCCTTACTCCAATTCTTTCCACCCCAGTCCATCAGGTGGGAGGAATGTGGCTACACCAGCCAGGTTCAATTCCATGGCAACACTTTCTCCCAAACAGAAGTCATTTTTCTTTAATTAGGGAGGGAGAAGTAAAGGAAGGTGATCTAGGAACATATTACCAGCTTTCATAAAGGGATGACTTGTTTGGTTGGTAAGTTGTTCATAACTGTTTTCCCTCTCCTGGTTTCCTTGTCCATGAGAAATGAGCTAGTACTTTATAAAAATAAGTTTAACAGCAGCTATTTTCAAGAGAGATTTAAACTTCACAAACATATAGCTTGGATGAAACAACCCTTTCAAGTTTGAGCAATTGATTTTATCAAGGGTTTCCCCCCAGGGCTCTTTGCAGAATGAAATTTATAATAGTAGCTCTGTAGTTTTGAAGGTCCTCTTTTTACTAAGTATGTGTCCGTTCATTCATTTTCATGCACTGTGCAGAAGTGAAGCCAATAGCTGTCTGAATGTGTCTACTTCAATTACTAATGCAGTATCAAGAAAATCAATAGGATATTTCAACACTCTTCCAACTTATTCTTCTGACCTCTAAGGCAGAGGATGATGCTGAAGCTGAAGCCCCAATACTTTGGCCACCTGATGGAAAGAACTGACTCATTTGAAAAGACCGTGATGCTGGGAAAGATTGAAGGCAGGAGAAGAAGGGGACGACAGAGGAAGGGATGGTTGGATTGCATCACTGACTCAATGGACATGAGTTTGAGCAAGCTCTGGGAGTTGGTGATGGACAGGGAGGCCTGGTGTGCTGTAGTCCATGGGGTCACAAAGAGTCAGACATGACTAAGTGACTGAACTGAACTGATTCATTGGAATGAAGTCAACTTAGATTCTTAGGTTGCAGTCAAAGTGGTTATATAACAAAGACAAGAGAATTGTGCATTTGTTTGCTGATATTTCTTTTTATATTTATGATCAGTGTTTGCAGGACAGGGAGAAATGAAGGAGGAAGTTGGAGGAAGAGTGTAATGGTTGCTGTGGTTTTAGATGCTAAGGGAGATACAGACCCTCCTGTAACTCTGCAGTGACTGCGAGAAGGGCTGTCTGGGGGGGGTGTGGATTATGGTACAGGGGCTGCTGAAGCCTTCTGGCAAGTCCCTCCTCACAATCCTTGACCCTGGCTGCCTGATTGGAAAAGCGACCCCAGAGGGAGAGCTCATCTGGAGAGGCCCCTCCATGTGCCTCTGCTTGGGGCATGAGAACCATTTCGATTTGTAAAATGAAATGTTGAGAATCCTGCATCTGTGGGCACTAAAAATTCCCCAAACCCAAGATGTGAAGGTCAAATAGAATAGAGAGATTCACCCTTTGAGGCCTTGTTATAAAATATGTGTGGAAAATTTGAATTATTTTGTATGACAGGTTTAGGGACAGTTCCTAGTAAGGATATCATGATCTGAATGATGAATTAGATGTAGGGCTGGGGTCCAAACACCAGTCACGCATCCACAATAGGCATCTAAGAAATCAGTATGAACTCGAATTAGTATCTGAAGCCTTTCCCCAGAGTACCTTTGTTTAACGGAGAGAAAATCTCCATCCATTAAGTGTCACAGGCCAGATTACTCTGTCACCTGCGATGACATCACCACAACTGTCTGGATGCCACATGGCTTGTACTGTGTTTTGGAAAATTCTTGCTTGTGGTGACCCCACTTCCTTCATCAATGCCCCTTCCCATGTGCTGCTATACTCTCTGCCTTCCTGGTCCTCACCATTGCTTGACTTCACCCTACAGCCATATTCAGGAAGGTTGTAAGAGAGAAAGCGACCTTCAGAGCTGGGAAGGGACCAGCTAGTCGAGTAATTCCAAGCTGTGCTCCTGCGATGCCTAAGCATCTGCACAGAGTTGGGACTCAGAGCAGAGGTGAGCCAAACTGTCTGCTCAAAGCCCTTACCAGCTTTCACCTGCCCTCCTTCAAACAAATCAGTAAAACGTTTGAAACTCAGTGACTTAGTCCAGTTGCTTTCCTTTCCAGGTAAGGAAATTGGAGCCTGAAGAGCTGACTTCCTAGATACAAAATGTTTGAGTGTGGTAGTGACAGAACTGTTTTAGAAATGGGTGATTTCTGGGAACAGGAAGTCCAACCCTTGCTAATGAAGGAGGGAGTTAAAAGGTAACTTTGTAAAGTTTTGGTTTCCTTTGGAGATTTTAACCTTCTGGGAAGGAAAAGAAGAGAGGCGAAAAGCAAAGGAGAAAAGGAAAGATATAAGCGTCTGAATGCAGAGTTCCGGAGAATAGCAAGAAGAGATAAGAAAGCCTTCTTCAGCGATCAATGCAAAGAAATAGAGGAAAAGAACAGAATGGGAAAGACTAGAGATCTCTTCAAGAAAATTAGAGATACCAAGGGAACACTTCATGCAAAGATGGGCTCGATAAAGGACAGAAATGGTATGGACCTAACAGAAGCAGAAGATATTAAAAAGAGGTGGCAAGAATATACAGAAGAACTGTACAAAAAGATCTTCACAACCCAGATAA
>SJYX01005770.1:68079-87849 GCA_006410675.1 Oreotragus oreotragus
TGACAGAGGATGAGATGGCTGGATGGCATCACTGACTCGATGGACGTGAGTCTGAGTGAAGTTCCGGAGTCGGTGATGGACAGGGAGGCCTGGCGTGCTGCAATTCATGGGGTCACAAAGAGTCAGATACGACTGAGCGACTGAACTGAACTGAAGGATATGCTTGCCACCTTCTTTAGATTTTCTGTTTGGGAACACAACCTTAGAGAATTGTACATGTTGTTTCAGGAAAAAATTCAATAGCAACTTTAACCTAGTACTTCTCCTGGCAATGTGACGCTAAACATGGGCTACTACCGTAAAGACTGTGACTTTAGCCTATCTTTAGTCTAAAACTCCTTTTTCACACTTTGCTGTGATGAGATGATAAGCATGTCTTGTCCACGTCCCTAGTTCCTGGATGGCAGCTTGACTTGTGATGGTGCTGGACATCTTTGCTGTCACCCCTCCGTCTGCCTGCACTCATCTCTCCTTTAGACCCTCCCTCTCCAACCCTAGACTTATCAACAGTCTGCCTGACACTTCCACTTGCTTGTCTAGGAAACATCTCAAATTCACGTGACAAAAGGTGAATTTCTGGTCTTCTCTCCCAAGTCAATTCCATTTGAACATTTTTCATCTTGGTTAATGGCAACTTTTCCAGGCTTCCCAAGTGGCGTTCGTGGTAAAGAACACGCCTGCCAATGCAGGAGACTCAAGAGACCCAGCTTTGATCCCTAGGTCAGGAAGATCCCCTAAAGTAGGAAATGGCACCCCACCCCAGTGTACTTGCCTGGAAAAGTCCGTGGGCAGAGGAGCCTGGTAGGCTGTGGTCCATGGGGCTGCAAAGAGTCCACCATGACCAAGCCACTGAGCACGTGTCATGCGTCATGTCACAGTGGCAGCTCTGTCCTGCTTACTCAAGCCAAGATGCTCAGAGTCGTCCTGCTCCTGTCTCACATCCTCTGTCCACTCTGTATCTGATGAGTTCTCCCTCCCTCCACTGCTGTCTCCTTGGACTAAGCCACTATCATTTCCTGCCGTGTTTAGCTTGAGTTTCTTAACTTGGGTTGCTCTCTGCCTGTGACTCTTGCTTTCAGTCTATTCTTGAAGTGGTCAGAGAGGTCCTTTTCATAACTAAGGCAGGTCATGTCATCCTTTCTTCAAGACACTCCCCATCTCCCTCAGAAGTTAAAAGATCTTCCCCCTCCAGCCCCTACCCTCTTCCATATCCCACTGCTCCAAGCCACACCTGTCCAAGCTGCCCCCAGGTCCCTCCATACCCTTCCTCTTCCACGGTCACACCTTCCATGCCTCACCCCCGTAACTTCTCTGGCCTCATGGCTCCAGCTCCACTACTCTTGCTCCTCCTGGTCACTCCACTCCAGCCACTCCACCCTCTAGGCTGAGCCTCAAACACTCCTGGCATGCTTCAGAATTAGACTGTTTACTGGTGGTCCCCTCTGCATGGGTTGCTGTAGTCAGATGGCTAACTCCCTCACAACTTCAGGGCTTTGTTCCAATGTCCCTTTCTCAATAATCATCCTTGCTAAATCGTCAGGGAACTGCAAACAAAAGCCATAATGAGATATCACCTCATATCTGCCAGAATGGCTATCACCAAAAAGAACACAAATAACAAATGTTGGTGAAGATGTGGAGAAAAGGGAACCCTTTACACTGTTGGTGAGTGTAAATTGGTGCAGCCACTGTGAAAAGCAGTATGAGGTTTCCCAAAAAACTAAAAATGGAACTATCGTATCACTTGGAAATGTCCCCCCCCCCAACAAAACACTAACTTGAAAAGATATTACCCCAGTGTGTTCCATCAGTTCAGTTCAGTTGCTCAATCGTGTCTGACTCTTTGCGACCCCATGAACCGCAGCATGCCAGGCCTCCCTGTCCATCACCAACTCCTGGAGTTCACTCAAACTCATGTTTATCAAGTTGGTGATGCCATCCAGCCATCTCATCCGCTGCCATCCCCTTCTCCTCCTGCCCTCAATCTTTCCTAGCATCAGGGTCTTTTCCGGTGAGTCAGCCCTTTGCTTCAGGTGGCCAAATGTTCATAGCAGCTTGATTTACAATTGCCAAGATATGGAAGCAAACTAAGAGTCCATCAACAGATGAACGTACAAAGAAGATATGGTGTATATTCAAAGGAATACTACGCAACCATAAAAAGGAACAAAAGTTTGTGGTTTGCAACAACATAAATGGACTTGGAGGGCATTATGCCAAGTGAAGTAGGTCATATAGAGAAGAACCAATACTGTACACTATCACTTTTATAGAGAATCAAAAAAAATACAGCTAGTGAATATTAACTAATGAATATTAACAAAAAAGCAGACACAGATATAGACAACTAGTGATTATTAGTGGGGAGAGGAAAGGAGGAGAGTAAGAGATAAAAGCTATTATGTATAATCTATGAGGATATATTGTATATTGCAGGGAATACAGCCAACATTCATAATAACTAAAAATTGTGACTCATTTGCTGTTGTTCAGTTGCTCAGTCATGTCCGACTCTTTGAGACCCCATAGACTGTGGCTCGCCAGGGTTCTATGTCCGTCACCATCTCCCAGAGTTTGCTCAAACTCATGTCCATTGAGTCAGTGATGCCATCAAACCATCTCATCCTCTGTTGCCTCCTTCTCCTGCCCTCCATCTTTCCCAGCATCAGGGTCTTTTCTAAGGAGTAGGCTCTTTGCATCAGGTGGTCAAAGTATTGGAGCTTCAGTTTCAGCATCAGTCCTTCTAATGAATATTCAGGGTTGATTTCCTTTAAGATTGACTGCTTTGATCTCCTTGCTGTTCAAGGGACTGTCAGGAGCTTTCTGCGACACCACATTCCATTATACCCCTGTGATATATATATTCAACAGCAATTATCAGTTCAGTCGCTCAGTCGCGTGTGACTCTTTAGCCATACTTTAATTAAAATATAATTTTAAAAAGTTAAAAAGAAAATAAATAATTCTAGCTAAACAGGAAAGATCCTGCCACCCACAAGTGCCTCTCCCTGCCCATTCCTGTCTGTGGATAGGCACGGCGGCGTGTCCAGAGAGAGACCCGTGGTAGAGCACCCGGAACCCTCGCGAGACCCGATGCCCGGAAGACGCGCGGGAAACGCTGTTGCTCGCGGTTCCCTGGCGGGCGCGAAGGCAGCGAGAAGCCACGTGACCGGGAGAGGCCCCTGGGCGTCCGTCAGCGCTCCGCAGCCTTCCTTAGAGGGTCTGAGAGGCCAAAATCACTGACCGGGTAGGCGCTGTCAGCCGGCTGGCTTCAAGCGCTGGCTCTGGACCATGAGGGAAACGCTGTTGCTCGCGGTTCCCTGGCGGGCGCGAAGGCAGCGAGAAGCCACGTGACCGGGAGAGGCCCCTGGGCGTCCGTCAGCGCTCCGCAGCCTTCCTTAGAGGGTCTGAGAGGCCAAAATCACTGACCGGGTAGGCGCTGTCAGCCGGCTGGCTTCAAGCGCTGGCTCTGGACCATGAGAACCGGTTTACACCCGTCCCTGGGCCGGCGCTGGGGAGGCTCGGTGGCTGAGACGGAGGCGGCGCGCAGGGACCCGGCGCCCTGCCTCCTCCGCGCCGGCGGGAGCGCGGGGCCGCCGAAAATGGCGGGAAGGCTCTGAGAAGCGCCCACAGGCTGACACCTCACGGAGGGAGGGTCCACACGGCATCGCCGGAGGGAGACGGTTGACGGCGAGGAGCGTTCGAGCAAGTGATGCCGGGTTAGTAAATTGCCTCATTCGTTGCTGCTGCTAAGCTGCTAAGTCACTTCAGTCGTGTCCGACTCTGTGCGACCCCACAGACGGCAGCCCACCAGGCTCCCCCATCCCTGGGATTCTCCAGGCAAGAACACTGGAGTGGGTTGCCATTGCCTTCTCCAATGCATGAAAGAGAAAAGTGAAAGTGAAGTCGCTCAGTCTGTCCGACTGCTAGCGACCCCATGGACTGCAGCCCACCAGGCTACTCCGTCCATTGGATTTTCCAGGCAAGAGTACTGGGGTGGGGTGCCATTGCCTTCCCCCCTCATTCGTTAAATTAAAAAAAAAAAGTATTCATTTTTTAAAAAAAGGAAAAAAGGAACAACTGGGTTCAAATATTACGTCCTGAATTTTTGGCCAGCTATTGCCAAACCACTATCTAGATTCTTCTTCACATTTTCATCAACCGTGTGTTCATGCCTTGCTCCAAACCTTTGATAACACCGTCGTCTTAGAAAGAAACATCTTTGCCGATTCTTATTAAGTCACTAAATTGTGTCTGACTCTTTGGGACCCCATGGCCCTCCAGACTCCTCTGTTCATGGAATTTCCAGGCAAAAATACTGGAGTGAGTTGCTATTTCCTTCTCCAGGGGATCTTTCTCATCCAGGGAAGGATCAAACCTGCTTCTCCTGCATTGGCAGGCGGATTCTTTACTGTGATACAGGCCAACAATTATATGTTATTACCGGTTTAGTTTATATACCTTTGATTACTGTTGAGGATGGACATATTTTTACATCTTTATTGATAATTTACAGTTTTTACTTTTATGAATTATTATTTTTTAACATTGGAAAATTATGAAAACTCTTTATGCATTCACCCTTTCCTAGAATTTTAATTTTTCTCCCCTTTTTATTTCTTTATGGCATTTTTCTGAAAATATTAAATGTTTAGAGAATTAACCATCCATCTTTTCTTTTATGGGATCTAGTTTTGTTGTTTTCCTTAAAAACTGTCTCTCACTTCTCTTCCTATCAACATTTCTCTGTATTTTCATCTAAGTTTTCTGTGATTTTATTGTTTCACCAAAATCATTATATGTTCTATGTTTATTCAGGTTTAATAGTTGTGATAGGTTGCAAAAATGGCTACAACTTTTTATTTCTTTATGGCATTTTTCTGAAAATATTAAATGTTTAGAGAATTAACCATCCATCTTTTCTTTTATGGGATCTAGTTTTGTTGTTTTCCTTAAAAACTGTCTCTCACTTCTCTTCCTATCAACATTTCTCTGTATTTTCATCTAAGTTTTCTGTGATTTTATTGTTTCACCAAAATCATTATATGTTCTATGTTTATTCAGGTTTAATAGTTGTGATAGGTTGCAAAAATGGCTACAATCTTCAATTCTCCATCCTTCTCAGGACCACTCCTTTCTGCAGTGTCAGGGTGCAGCTCTGCCCATAAAGAGGTGAAATCTGTTTACCCACTGCTTAAGTCTGGCCTTGTGACTTGCTTTGACCAATAGAATCAGTGGCAATGACAGCGTGTGGTTCCAAGGCTAGACCTTATGAGACCCTTGGTGCTTCTCCTAGCTCTCTGGGAACTCTCCAGGGCCACCAAGTGATCAAGCCTGCTGGGTGAGGGTGTGGCCTTATTGCTCTCCATCACTCCAGCTGACAGCAAGCCAACTTCCAGAAATGTTAGTGAGGTTATCTTAGACCAGTTGGTCCCTAGCCAAGGTATCAGCTAAGCAGTAGCTGACAGCAGGAGTTGAATGAGCATCAAGACTTGAAGAAGAGCTCCTCTGCTGGGTCTAGCCCAAATTGCTGTCCCACAGAAAAGGGAACTAAATAATTGGAAGCTTTGGAGTTTTCCTGGCTGTATAGAAAAAGGTAGTTGATGTATGAAGTAGGGAATTCTATTTTATTTATCCAAGAGTTAGCCTGTGGCCTAATAGCATTACTTAATAGTTCATCTTCTCCCAAACATATTGTCTTGATTCTGCCTCTAAGTTCTCCATTATGTTCTATTGATTTGTCTGTCCTTTGTGTAATAGATTTGCTCAATGATATGCTTCAGTATCTGGAAGGATTTCTCCTACAATTCTTAACTACTCGTATATTTTTATTCTTCCAGATGAATTTGGTTTTATTGTTTCATATTGCAAAAATATATATGTTGGGCTTTTGAATGGAGTGTTATGAAACATAAACTTTGAAAAGTATTGACTTAAAAATATTGAGCTATCTAGAAATATAATATTTTGAATAATTGTCATATTTTACATATTTCAGAAGAACTTTGTAGTTTTCCTTATATAGCTTTCTCGTAGTTCTTATTAAATTGATGCTTGGGTATTTGTATTTTACAGCAAAAGGAAGATTTTTTTCATTATATTTTATATGATTACTTCAGATTTTCAAGAAAACTATCCATCTCAATATATTAATTTTGTGACTGACTGTCTTACTGAACTCTCTGTTTCTAGAAAATTGTTTAAAATTGTTTTTTTTTAACTGGATTTTTCAGCTATGCAAATCATATCATTGCAAGTAATGGTGACTTTTTCTCCTTTCCAGTGTTTTCCTCTTTATTTTATTGTTGCACCTTATTACTTTGGTTAGCACTTTCAGAGTAATGTTAAAGAACAGTGGTGATGGGTCACCCTTTTCTGAATCTTGCCTGTATTGTTTTTTTTTAAACAAGAAAATAACTCTTTGAGAGCAGGTTCCATGTCTTGTTCTTCTATTCTTTCTGCCTTGATTCTTAGCACAATGCTTGCTTATATTTGGCAATAAAGAAATATTTAGTAATTGAAGGGCCAAATACTTACTGTAGACCTTCTTTGTCTTGGACACTGTAAAGGGAACTNTTTTTTTTAAACAAGAAAATAACTCTTTGAGAGCAGGTTCCATGTCTTGTTCTTCTATTCTTTCTGCCTTGATTCTTAGCACAATGCTTGCTTATATTTGGCAATAAAGAAATATTTAGTAATTGAAGGGCCAAATACTTACTGTAGACCTTCTTTGTCTTGGACACTGTAAAGGGAACTGTGGTACAAAGATTAAGATAAAGTTCCCCAGCTTTGTTATTGTTGTTCCTGCTTTAGTCACTACATCGTGTCTGACTCTTGCCTCTCCATGGACTGTACCCCACCAGGCTCCTCTGTCTATGGATTTCCCAGGCGAGAGTACTGGACTGGGTTGCCGTTTCCTTCTTCAGGGGAACTTCTCAACCTGGTGATCAAACTTGCATCTCCTGCACCGGCAGGCGGATTGTTTACCACTGAGCCAGCAGAGAAACCCTGACCCCCAGCTTTACGGCCTTTTAAGTCCATTTATATTGTACAGACTTTGGAGTTGGATAAAAACAAACCTTGGCTTTATATTCTACCTGTTGTGGGACTTTGAAAAATTTACATCACCTTTCTAAATTTCCAGTTTATTCCCCTGAATGTCTGGAAATTAATAGTTAACCTCTTATGAGTTTCTTGGAGAGATTAGATAATCTATGTATAGGAGCATTTTGAAGAATTTCTGAATAAATGAACAGGAACAGGAAATACAAGAAGAAGAGCTTTGGTGGATGGGGGAGAACACAGGCTCAGATTTGAACATACTGAGTTGAGAATGTCTGTGGAACTTTAAATTGACTAATATGTTAGATCATTGAGTATGCAGATCTGAAATTTGGAGAGATTTAAGTTTATGAATATGCTGCTGCTGCTGCTAAGTCGCTTCAGTCGTGTCCGACTCTGTGCGACCCCATAGACGGCAGCCCANTTCCTCTTCCATGGTCACCCCTTCCGTGCCTCACCCCCGTTAACTTCTCTGGCCTCATGGCTCCAGCTCCACTACTCTTGCTCCTCCTGGTCACTCCACTCCAGCCTCTAGGCTGAGCCTCAAACACTCCTGGCATGCTTCAGAATTAGACCGTTTACTGGTGGTCCCCTCTGCATGGGTCGCTGTAGTCAGATGGCGAACTCCCTCACAACTTCAGGGCTTTGTTCCAATGTCCCTTTCTCAATAATCATCCTTGCTAAATCGTCAGGGAACTGCAAACAGAAACCACAATGAGATATCACCTCATATCTGTCAGAATGGCTATCACCAAAAAGAACACAAATAACAAATGTTGGTGAAGATGTGGAGAAAAGGGAACCCTTTACACTGTTGGTGAGTGTAAATTGGTGCAGCTACTGTGAAAAACAGTATGAGGTTTCCCAAAAAACTAAAAATGGAACTATCATATCACTTGGAAATGTCCCCCCCCCACCACAACAAAACACTAACTTGAAAAGATATTACCCCAGTGTGTTCATCAGTTCAATTCAGTTGCTCAATCATGTCTGACTCTTTGCGACCCCATGAACCGCAGCATGCCAGGCCTCCCTGTCCATCACCAATTCCTGGAGTTCACTCAGACTCATGTCCATCAAATTGGTGATGCCATCCAGCCATCTCATCCGCTGCCATCCCCTTCTCCTCCTGCCCTCAATCTTTCCCAGCATCAGGGTCTTTTCCAGTGAGTCAGCTCTTCGCTTCAGGTGGCCAAATGTTCATAGCAGCTTGATTTACAATTGCCAAGATATGGAAGCAAACTAAGAGTCCATCAACAGATGAACGTACAAAGAAGATATGGTGTATATTCAAAGGAATACTACGCAACCATAAAAAGGAACAAAAGTTTGTGGTTTGCAACAACATAAATGGACTTGGAGGGCATTATGCCAAGTGAAGTAGGTCACACAGAGAAGAACCAATACTGTACACTATCACTTTTATAGAGAATCAAAAAAATACAGCTAGTGAATATTAACTAATGAATATTAACAAAAAAGCAGACTCACAGATGTAGACAACTAGTGATTATTAGTGGGGAGAAGAAAGGAGGAGAGTACGAGATAAAAGCTATTATATATAAAATAATCTATGAGGATATATTGTATATTGCAGGGAATACAGCCAACATTCATAATACCTAAAAATTGTGACTCATTATTTGCTGTTCAGTTGCTCAGTCATGTCCGACTCTTTCAGACCCCATGGACTGTGGCTCGCCAGGGTTCTATGTCCGTCACCATCTCCCAGAGTTTGCTCAAACTCATGTCCATTGAGTCAGTGATGCCATCAAACCATCTCATCCTCTGTTGCCTCCTTCTCCTCCTGCCCTCCATCTTTCCCAGCATCAGGGTCTTTTCTAAGGAGTAGGCTCTTTGCATCAGGTGGTCAAAGTATTGGAGCTTCAGTTTCAGCATCAGTCCTTCTAATGAATATTCAGGGTTGATTTCCTTTAAGATTGACTGCTTTGATCTCCTTGCTGTTCAAGGGACTGTCAGGAGCTTTCTGCGACACCACATTCCATTATACCCCTGTGATATATATATTCAACAGCAATTATCAGTTCAGTCGCTCAGTCGCGTGTGACTCTTTAGCCATACTTTAATTAAAATATAATTTTAAAAAGTTAAAAAGAAAATAAATAATTCTAGCTAAACAGGAAAGATCCTGCCACCCACAAGTGCCTCTCCCTGCCCATTCCTGTCTGTGGATAGGCACGGCGGCGTGTCCAGAGAGAGACCCGTGGTAGAGCACCCGGAACCCTCGCGAGACCCGATGCCCGGAAGACGCGCGGGAAACGCTGTTGCTCGCGGTTCCCTGGCGGGCGCGAAGGCAGCGAGAAGCCACGTGACCGGGAGAGGCCCCTGGGCGTCCGTCAGCGCTCCGCAGCCTTCCTTAGAGGGTCTGAGAGGCCAAAATCACTGACCGGGTAGGCGCTGTCAGCCGGCTGGCTTCAAGCGCTGGCTCTGGACCATGAGAACCGGTTTACACCCGTCCCTGGGCCGGCGCTGGGGAGGCTCGGTGGCTGAGACGGAGGCGGCGCGCAGGGACCCGGCGCCCTGCAGCCTCCGCGCCGGCGGGAGCGCGGGGCCGCCGAAAATGGCGGGAAGGCTCTGAGAAGCGCCCACAGGCTGACACCTCACGGAGGGAGGGTCCACACGGCATCGCCGGACAGGTGACGGTTGACGGCGAGGAGCGTTCGAGCAAGTGATGCCGGGTTAGTAAATTGCCTCAGTCGTTGCTGCTGCTAAGCTGCTAAGTCACTTCAGTCGTGTCCGACTCTGTGTGACCCCGTAGACGGCAGCCCACCAGGCTCCCCCATCCCTGGGATTCTCCAGGCAAGAACACTGGAGTGGGTTGCCATTGCCTTCTCCAATGCATGAAAGAGAAAAGTGAAAGTGAAGTCGCTCAGTCTGTCCGACTGTTAGCGACCCCATGGACTGCAGCCCACCAGGCTACTCCGTCCATTGGATTTTCCAGGCAAGAGTCCTGGGGTGGGGTGCCATTGCCTTCGCCCCTCATTCGTTAAATTAAAAAAAAAAAAAGTATTCATTTTTTAAAAAAAGGAAAAAAGGAACAACTGGGTTCAAATATTACGTCCTGAATTTTTGGCCAGCTATTGCCAAACCACTATCTAGATTCTTCTTCACATTTTCATCAACCGTGTGTTCATGCCTTGCTCCAAACCTTTGATAACACCGTCGTCTTAGAAAGAAACATCTTTGCCGATTCTTATTAAGTCACTAAATTGTGTCTGACTCTTTGGGACCCCATGGCCCTCCAGACTCCTCTGTTCATGGAATTTCCAGGCAAAAATACTGGAGTGAGTTGCTATTTCCTTCTCCAGGGGATCTTTCTCATCCAGGGAAGGATCAAACCTGCTTCTCCTGCATTGGCAGGCGGATTCTTTACTGTGATACAGGCCAACAATTATATGTTATTACCGGTTTAGTTTATATACCTTTGATTACTGTTGAGGATGGACATATTTTTACATCTTTATTGATAATTTACAGTTTTTACTTTTATGAATTATTATTTTTTAACATTGGAAAATTATGAAAACTCTTTATGCATTCACCCTTTCCTAGAATTTTAATTTTTCTCCCCTTTTTATTTCTTTATGGCATTTTTCTGAAAATATTAAATGTTTAGAGAATTAACCATCCATCTTTTCTTTTATGGGATCTAGTTTTGTTGTTTTCCTTAAAAACTGTCTCTCACTTCTCTTCCTATCAACATTTCTCTGTATTTTCATCTAAGTTTTCTGTGATTTTATTGTTTCACCAAAATCATTATATGTTCTATGTTTATTCAGGTTTAATAGTTGTGATAGGTTGCAAAAATGGCTACAATCTTCAATTCTCCATCCTTCTCAGGACCACTCCTTTCTGCAGTGTCAGGGTGCAGCTCTGCCCATAAAGAGGTGAAATCTGTTTACCCACTGCTTAAGTCTGGCCTTGTGACTTGCTTTGACCAATAGAATCAGTGGCAATGACAGCGTGTGGTTCCAAGGCTAGACCTTATGAGACCCTTGGTGCTTCTCCTAGCTCTCTGGGAACTCTCCAGGGCCACCAAGTGATCAAGCCTGCTGGGTGAGGGTG
Source organism: Oreotragus oreotragus (assembly GCA_006410675.1). Taxonomy (NCBI): domain Eukaryota; kingdom Metazoa; phylum Chordata; class Mammalia; order Artiodactyla; family Bovidae; genus Oreotragus; species Oreotragus oreotragus. The sequence goes on from SJYX01005770.1 coordinate 79,228, forward strand.
TGGCCTTATTGCTCTCCATCACTCCAGCTGACAGCAAGCCAACTTCCAGAAATGTTAGTGAGGTTATCTTAGACCAGTTGGTCCGTAGCCAAGGTATCAGCTAAGCAGTAGCTGACAGCAGGAGTTGAATGAGCATCAAGACTTGAAGAAGAGCTCCTCTGCTGGGTCTAGCCCAAATTGCTGTCCCACAGAAAAGGGAACTAAATAATTGGAAGCTTTGGAGTTTTCCTGGCTGTATAGAAAAAGGTAGTTGATGTATGAAGTAGGGAATTCTATTTTATTTATCCAAGAGTTAGCCTGTGGCCTAATAGCATTACTTAATAGTTCATCTTCTCCCAAACATATTGTCTTGATTCTGCCTCTAAGTTCTCCATTATGTTCTATTGATTTGTCTGTCCTTTGTGTAATAGATTTGCTCAATGATATGCTTCAGTATCTGGAAGGATTTCTCCTACAATTCTTAACTACTCGTATATTTTTATTCTTCCAGATGAATTTGGTTTTATTGTTTCATATTGCAAAAATATATATGTTGGGCTTTTGAATGGAGTGTTATGAAACATAAACTTTGAAAAGTATTGACTTAAAAATATTGAGCTATCTAGAAATATAATATTTTGAATAATTGTCATATTTTACATATTTCAGAAGAACTTTGTAGTTTTCCTTATATAGCTTTCTCGTAGTTCTTATTAAATTGATGCTTGGGTATTTGTATTTTACAGCAAAAGGAAGATTTTTTTCATTATATTTTATATGATTACTTCAGATTTTCAAGAAAACTATCCATCTCAATATATTAATTTTGTGACTGACTGTCTTACTGAACTCTCTGTTTCTAGAAAATTGTTTAAAATTGTTTTTTTTTAACTGGATTTTTCAGCTATGCAAATCATATCATTGCAAGTAATGGTGACTTTTTCTCCTTTCCAGTGTTTTCCTCTTTATTTTATTGTTGCACCTTATTACTTTGGTTAGCACTTTCAGAGTAATGTTAAAGAACAGTGGTGATGGGTCACCCTTTTCTGAATCTTGCCTGTATTGTTTTTTTTAAACAAGAAAATAACTCTTTGAGAGCAGGTTCCATGTCTTGTTCTTCTATTCTTTCTGCCTTGATTCTTAGCACAATGCTTGCTTATATTTGGCAATAAAGAAATATTTAGTAATTGAAGGGCCAAATACTTACTGTAGACCTTCTTTGTCTTGGACACTGTAAAGGGAACTGTGGTACAAAGATTAAGATAAAGTTCCCCAGCTTTGTTATTGTTGTTCCTGCTTTAGTCACTACATCGTGTCTGACTCTTGCCTCTCCATGGACTGTACCCCACCAGGCTCCTCTGTCTATGGATTTCCCAGGCGAGAGTACTGGACTGGGTTGCCGTTTCCTTCTTCAGGGGAACTTCTCAACCTGGTGATCAAACTTGCATCTCCTGCACCGGCAGGCGGATTGTTTACCACTGAGCCAGCAGAGAAACCCTGACCCCCAGCTTTACGGCCTTTTAAGTCCATTTATATTGTACAGACTTTGGAGTTGGATAAAAACAAACCTTGGCTTTATATTCTACCTGTTGTGGGACTTTGAAAAATTTACATCACCTTTCTAAATTTCCAGTTTATTCCCCTGAATATGTGGAAATTAATAGTTAACCTCTTATGAGTTTCTTGGAGAGATTAGATAATCTATGTATAGGAGCATTTTGAAGAATTTCTGAATAAATGAACAGGAACAGGAAATACAAGAAGAAGAGCTTTGGTGGATGGGGGAGAACACAGGCTCAGATTTGAACATACTGAGTTGAGAATGTCTGTGGAACTTTAAATTGACTAATATGTTAGATCACTGAGTATACAGATCTGAAATTTGGAGAGATTTAAGTTTATGAATATGCTGCTGCTGCTGCTAAGTCGCTTCAGTCGTGTCCGACTCTGTGCGACCCCATAGACGGCAGCCCACCAGGCTCCTCCGTCCCTGGGATTCTCCAGGCAAGAACACTGGAGTGGGCTGCCATTTCCTTCTCCAATGCATGATAGTGAAAAGTGAAAGTGAAGTTGCTCAGTTGTGTCCGACTCTTTGTGACCCCATGGACTGCAGCCTACCAGGCTCCTGCATCCATAGGAGTTTTCAGGCAAGAGTACTGGAGTGGGTTGCCATTGCCTTCTCCATATGAATATGCTACTTATGTTCTTAATGTTTCAAGGCTCAGAAAAAATCACTCTGACCACAATAAAGAGGATTTTTTTTGAGGGGTGGGCAGGGGTGGGTTGGAGGGGAAATAGATATGAAGCTAAACTGTAGATGGAAAGCCACCAGAATGAAGACAGTTCAAGGGCTGAGAGTGTTATCAGCAGAGGTGAACGCCACAGAGTGGTCTAGAGCTGGGAATGAAAAGTGCCCTGATGTCAGCGATTAGAAGTTCTCAGGTGCTCTCTGAGGAGAGGCTCCACCACCGGAGGGCGGGAGAAGAGGGCTGATTGCTGGGCCAGTGGGAGGTGAGAAGGCAGAGAGCAGCTCTGCAGGGAGGAGAGAGCTGAACGCCATGCTCTCTGTTGACTTGGTGGGTGGTTCATAGCTCAAACCCATGCAGTGTCCATGTTCAGATACGTCTCTGGGAAACTTCTCTGGGTGACCACATCTGAGCCTATTTCTGTTGGGGGATGAGGCATTTCCCTAGCAGGCAGCCAACAGAGTATAACCCCCAGCAAGGATCTCCCCACTTGGACATGGAATCAAGGTGCGTTGGCACACTGAAGATTCCAAAGAATGCAGGGTAGTTTTGGCTTCTCAGTCATTCCAGAACATCAGCACAGTGGACAAGGTGTTTATTAGGCTGTAGTGCTTGGGAAATGGGGCAGTAGCTGGCAGAAACAGGCGTGGTTATGATGCTCAGGGACAGCAGCAGTGCCTGGAGGGGATGAACCGGCCTTCCAGAGAAGGCAGGTTCCGCGGAGTGCGGTGGTATCTTACGTCACCAGAGGAGATGGCCGCGGAGCTCCACCTGATACCTGACCAGGCTTTCCTGTGAGTACGTTTAAGAAGGGGCATGGGGGATTCTCAGAAACACACAAAGGGGCCTCAAGGGGTTTAAGGTCTTGCGTGGTCTTGCGTGGCAGTTAAATGTAAGAGCCAGTAAAATGTGGGTGGTGAGTATTCCTGTGTTCCCTTGCGCACCCAAGAGCTAGGCTGTACCTGAGGCAACATGTGTTAGCAGGTGAAGAAGCTGTCTCTAAATAGGTCTAATAGGACAACCATGTGCCACTGTTGCTGGGACTGTCTGCAGGAAAAGTGTTTCATCAGGACACACACACGAGTTCTAGGGTGAAATAATCCGGAAAACATTGGCTTAAAGAACATTGACATTTTCTCATATATATCCATTTATTAAGGGTCTCTGGTATCCTGATCCATTCGAATCGTATTCACTGAGCACCTACTCGGTCTGCGTGAACTAGGTGCAGTGGTGAACGCCATAGACATGGTCCCGGCAGTCTAGACGGGGAGACAGAGCTACTGTGGACTGTGACTTCTAGGAGGAAGCGGGGAGTATTCAGCGTTCCCCAGACTTACGCCATGAATCCTTTCTGGAGGAATACCTGGAACACCTTTCGTGCTTGGGATACTGAAATAGCAAAGGAAAAGAAGTGGACGGACGGCTGGGGAGGGTGAGATACAGCTATTTGGTCTCTGCTGCTAAGTCACTGCTAAGTCACTTCAGTCGTGCCCGACTGGTCTCTGACTGAAGGACATTAAACAAGTTGAAACAAAGAAACAAACAATATACACCATAGAAAAGGTTCCTAAATGAGCAATAAAGCCCAAATAGGGACTTCCATGGTGGTCTGTGGTTAAGAACCCACCTTTGAACCCAGGGGACGTGGGTTCAATCCCTGGTTGGGAAACTCATGTCCCACATTCCTTGGGGTAACTAAGCTCTTGAATGCAACTGGAGAACTACTGAGCCCGCCCACTATAGAGCCCTTGTGAGGCAATGAAGACCCAGAGCAGCCAAAAAAAAAAAAATCCCAAATAGGGGTGAGGTGGGAGGAAAGATTCTGAATTGCTCCTACCCTCTAGAGCCCTTGTCTTTTTCTCTCCTTTCTTTCTTTCCCCTTCTTTTCTTTCTGATTTCATGGCCTCCAAATGATGTGAAAATCTATATCTCCCTTCTCATGTACATTCTTGATATTTAAACATAAGCTCAGTAGTTATAAATATGCGATTACCAGATTATTGCATGTGTGCTTCAAAGGTATTTTTGAAGCTACTGCTTTGAGTTATCTAGTCATAAAATATGCCCGCCATGTAATCAATGGACAAAACGCTTCCTCATTTTCACCCCATACAGCCAAATCTTTCTAACACACAATGGTTTTCTTTCTCAGTCCGATTCACACGCATTCCTTTAACAGCTGCTGCTGCTGCTGCTAAATCGCTTCAGTCGTGTCCCACTCTGTGCGACCCCATAGACGGCAGCCCACCAGGCTCCCTCATCCCTGGGATTCTCCAGGCAAGAACACTGGAGTGGGTTGCCATTGCCTTCTCCAATGCATGAAAGTGAAAAGTCAAAGTGAAGTCGCTCAGTCGTGTCCGACTCTCCGCGACCCCATGGGCTGCAGCCTACCAGGCTCCTCCGTCCGTGGGATTTGCCAGGCAGGAGTTCTGGAGTGGGGTGCCATTGCCTTCTCCGCCGTTGACAGCACTCCACGTCTAAATTCTTGTCATAGAGTGAGGAATCATGCCCGCAGCCATAGAAGACAAAAGGCTTCGAGAAGGCCTTGAACTTGTCCCTAGGATCTATAAGCTTACCTCCTTCAGGATTTCCTGCCTCACTCGCTCTGCTTTGCCCTCACGGGAGGTGCTTTCTTACATTGTCCGTGCGTCTGGTAACCTGGGGCAGTGCTCCAGTCCGCTGGGGCTGAAGGCCGCGTCTTCTTTGTGAGAGGGGTGGGGCTGTGGGAGGGGAGGTGGGGGTGACCCTGCTCCAGGCCAGAGCGTGTGCAGGGCAGTCACTTTTAGGGAAGCACACGGAAATTGAGGGTCTAGTGTCCATGCCCGCGTGTCCCCCGAAAGCTTTTCTAGGTCCTAGCGTACTTGTATGCAGTCAAAACCCCACTGGTGAGCTTGCCAGAGAGTAGTGAAAAGAAGGCGCGTTTGATTAAGTTCATGGTCCACGCAGTGGCTCCAGACCTTTGTTCTTTCTCGGGAGGCACTCCTGAATTCAAAGCCCACGTTCAGTGGTCTCAGCCCACCTTTGGGGCGGGCATCAGTCTGCTGGGTGAGGAGTCCAGAGCTGAGGGTCATAGGCATCTGGATTGGCAGGGAACAGGTCGTCAGTAGCACCTGAGCTTTCTTCCTGTGCCCAAGGCACACTCTCCTGCTTTACCCTTGTGTCTGTTATCAGGAGTCCCTCCACCGCCCCAGCCCCAGGGTTCAGTGTAGCAGGCTGATCTATACCTGCCACAGTCCTCCCCTGGCCGAGCCCACCAGGGTCTCAAGGAGAGGAATGCCTGCTACCACGGAGCAGCACTCGCCCCAAACGATCTCATACCCACCTTTCAAAAAACCTCCCCAGACCCTCTGAGCCTCTCAGCTCTAAGAGAGTGGATCATTGTCTGAGTGTTCCCCGAGCTTCCTTCCATTCCCTCTCATAACACTTGTAATATTGCTTTTTCCTCCTAAGTTGTCAAGATGTTTTATCTCCTTTGCAAGCAGGGAAACTCCTAGGGGCAAGGTTTTTTTCTCCTTATTTGTTTGTTTTTCCTTGAAGTACTAAGAAAGGATGTTTCACATAGTAGGTACTTAGCAAGTTAGTTCAATCAGTGAAATTGGAGGTGACATACTATGCATAGAAGTATATGATCTATGTCTTGATAAGACTCAGGCCACAAGTATAGCATAAAATTGATATAAAGAAAAATACGGGGGAACTTCCCTGGCTGTCTAGTAGTTAAGACTTTACCTTCCAACACAAGGGTAGCGGGTTTCATCCTTGGTCAGGGAACTAAGATCTCACGTGCTTCATGGCCAAAAAATCAAAACATAGAACAGAAGCAATATTATAACAAATTCAATAAAGACTTAAAAAGAAAAATATGAACATCCCTCTTACAACTGAGGTTTTTAGCAGTCATAGTGGCTGCTACTAGCTATGCATTATTGACAAGAAAATTGACAAGAAAATTCATGGGTCTTAGAGTGTGGCTCCTCATTTTGATAACCATATCCTGTGGTTAGTATGTTGAGCCTGAAACTCAAGACTGAAGCCACCCCTGCCTCTGGGCGTCAGATGGCGCTCACACACCATTAGAGAAGTTTTTACAGACTGCCTCAGTCTGAAGTTTCTCTTTTACCAAAGCGGAGAGCTGTGGTTGTCTGCACAATTCTACGACAAATTGATTTCCTTTAGTCGTCTGGGCCAGAGCTCAGTTCTCCAAAAGCAGGTTTAATACATACACACACACAAACCCGATTGTAAAGCACCCAGCTCAGGCTGTGTTGAAGGTCAGATCCTGTTTCTGTCAATGTAGTGACACTGTCTCTTCTTGCTTGGTCTTTGTGCCTTTTAAACAGCTTTATTACAGAGAAGGAAAAGACCAGCAGAAAAGCAGAGAAAGAGAGCTCGAGAAAGAGAGCTCGAGAAAGAGGGTACTATCTGGGCACGAGAATCAGTGCTGACCTATAGGGAAACCCAGAGTGCAAGTACTTTGGACAGATCACCTGCCCTGAGCAAACCTGGGCTTCTTAGAGGGAGAGAACACAGCCTCAGTGCTTTCAGATCTTGCTGGGTCCCACTCTTTGAGACCCCATGGGCTGTAGCCCGCCAGGCTCCTCTGTCCATGGGATTCTCCAGGCAAGAATACTGGAGTGGGTTGCCATTTCCTCCTCCAGGGGATCTTCCTGACCCAGATTTCCTGCATTGCAGACAGATTCTTTACCGTCTGAGCCATGAGGGAAGCCTATAGTAGGTACCCAATAAATGTTTGTTGCGTGAATAAATGGTTACAGCAGTCCCCCACCCAGTATAGGCACAGCAGGGGTTCCTGCTCCATTTCAGAGATTTGACTCACTTGTCCTTGGCCTTAGTGTTCAGAAAGTAATGGAACTAGAACTAGAATCCTGACTTTTGCCCCCCAAATTTTTAAAATATTCTTTAAAATTAAAATCTCATCTTTATGTTTATAAAAGTTCTCTTCAATATGTTAGAGTGTTTAGGTGAGATACAGTCCATATGTCTGATGGAAAACCATTGCAGTCTTGTGGGGAATAAGTTGTTTTTCGATAACACTGGTGTTAATCCAAGTGAAGTTATCCATACCACCTATTTTCCACCCATAAAATCTTGGACAGGTTTACACCTGCCAATTGCTGATTCTTGGGTGTGTTTCATAAGCTAGTGATTAGCTCCAAAATTCTAATGCTTCTGCGAATTGTTATGAAAGGACAAGTCCAAAATTTCAGGAAGGGTGTGGCAGCAGCGTTGTGCATGTTGTAGGAGGTCCATATTTCGGGACTCGGAGTGCAGCTCTTCACGTTCCCATTTATATTCACCCCTCCCCTGCGGGAGGTGAAGTTCAGGGAGCTCTCAAGGGTATCTCCTGTGTTGGTGCCTGAATAGAACATCTTGAAGATAAGATCTCTGGTCAAAAAAAAACCTCTCAGGGGGACCTGGAATTCCACCCCATCAATGGCTTTGTCTCTTCATTTTATGTAGAATCTTTGTCTTGAAGCCTTTCTTTGAACACAGATCTACTCATCGCGGTGCTAGGTCCTGGGAAAGATGCAAAGACAACACAAGGTTTTTTCTACTCAGTAAAAAATTTTTTCCCTTCTTGTCTTCCTCCTTCCTTCCTTTTCTTTCTTCTTTCCTTCCTTCCTTCCAGGAGTATTTCCTGAGCACTCGTTATATGTCAGACACTGTGCTAGGCTCTGGGTCAATCAAACAGTTCACATTTTGAATGCTCGCTGTAAGCATGCACTAATTATCTAAAGTGCTTTTTATGATTTAGCTTATAGACTCACGATCTCCGTTGATAAATCAGAAAAATGAGGTCCAGAGAAGTTGGGTGATTTAACCTGAGGTCACACTGCTAGAGAATAGCAGTGACAGGATTCAAATTTGGGCATTCTGACTCCAGAACCTGGGTCTTAACAGGGTCCCTGACCTAAGCTCCTCACCTAGTAGGAGGAGTGGGGGCTGTGGGGGGAAACACAAATGTAAAAAGATGAACTAGAGTCCAACAGGGCTGTGATGGAAGGGGAAATACGGAGGGGGCTCCTGGAGCCGACTGCCTGGAAGAGCTGGGAACCCATCACCAGGCACGAGGCAGGAACTCTGGAGCCATAGCTTAGTCACCAACAATCAGAACATGAAAAAACACCTCTTTTCTTCCTCACTGACTTGCTTTGCTGTCAAGGTATGGTCGTGCCACTGAGGCTACTTTGGTAATACAGTTTTTAATTCTTTTAAAAGTAATATAATAATAAAGCACTGATTGAAGCAATGAGCGCCATTTGCTTTGTAAAGCTTGGCAGGTTTACCACGTGTACAGTCTCACTTTATGCTCTTGCTAAATGCACTGGTCATAGCAAACACCCTCTTCCAGCAACACAAGAGAAGACTCTAC
>SJYX01005771.1:9060-33949 GCA_006410675.1 Oreotragus oreotragus
CAAAAGCATCAATTCTTCGGCACTCAGCCTTCTTCACAGTCCAACTCTCACATCCATATATGACCACAGGAAAAACCATAGCCTTGACTAGACGGACCTTATTGGGGGAACTTAAAACAATGTAATACCCTCACATACACAGCAGGATGACCACACGATACAGTTGATGATACCAAGTGTGGATGAAGATGTAGGACAACTCATGCAATTTAGGGAGGGGTGAAAATCCCGAGGACGGAGGAGCCTGGTGGGCTGCGGTCCATGGGGTCGCTAAGAGTCGGACTCGACTGAGCGACTTGCCTTTCACTTTTCACTTTCATGCATTGGAGAAGGCAATGGCACCCCACTCCAGTGTTCTTGCCTGGAGAATCCCAGGGCAGGGGAGCCTGGTGGGCTGCCATCTATGGGGTTGCACAGAGTCGGACACGACTGAAGCGACTTAGCAGCAGCATATATTGGTAATCACTTTAGATAATTACCTCACAGAAACTAAGCTGGACATAAAGTGAAAGTAAAAGTGAAGTCGCTGAGTTGTATCCGACCCTTTGCGACCCCGTGGACTGTAACTTACCAAGCTCCTCCATCCGTGGGATTCTCTAGGCAAGAATACTGGAGTGGGGTACCATTTCCTTCTCCAGGGGATCTTCCCAACCCAGGGATTGAACCCGGGTCTCCCGCATTGTGGGCAGACACTTTAACCTCTGAGCCACCAGGGAAGCCCTAAGCTGGACATAGGCATATCCAATAATTCAGCAATTCTATTCTAAAGCATATACTCAAAAGAAATGCATATATATGTTCACCAAAAGATGTGTGCTAGAATGTATACTGTTTATATTTTTAACGTTTTATTTTGCATCGGGATATAGCTGACTAACAACGTTGTGATAGTTTCAGGTTAACAGTGAAGGGACTCAGCCATACATATACATGTCTCCATTCTTCCCCAAACTCCCCTCCCATTCAGGCTGCCACTTAACATTCAGCAAGATTCCATGTGCCATACAGTAGGTCCTTGATGGGTATTCAGTTTAGATATAACAGTGTGAATGTACCTTATTTGTAATAGCCCCAAACGGGAAACTACCCAAATGTCCATTAACAGTAAACTAGATCACCAGTTGAAGTATATTCACACAGTGTAGTAATACACTGGATGAGAATAAAAAAACTACAACCATAACAAACAATGTGGATGAATCTTGTAAGCATAATTCTGAGTAAAAAAAAATCACACATTCAAAAGAACATTCTGTATATTTCATTTAGATAAAACACAAAAGCTGGCAAAGGTCATCTATGTGTTAGAAATAGGATAGTAATTATCTTTGGTGGGAGTTTTAGGTGCTAGAGAACTTTTGATTCGTGGTCTGGGTTCATGGGTATTTGTGAAAATTCATTAACACATACACTTATAATTAATTCACTTTTCTGTATGTATGTTATATTTTGATAAAAATCTTAAAAAAAAAATTAGTGGCTCCTGGACTTCACACCAGATAAATGAAATCCAACTGCCTGGGGGTGGGTCTTGAATACAGCATTTCACAGAGCCCTTCAGGCGATCGTCATGTACAGTCAGTGGTGAGAACTGGCTAGTGGGATGAGCCTGGCCTGGAAACTGGGAAAGCTGGGTTTAGAGTCTGGTCTCGGGCAAATCATCCTCATGCTCTGGGCCTTGGTTACCAAAGAGCTTAGCAGGTGTCTCTGTGGTCCCTTGCAGCCTGTTGATCCTAAGGCATTAGCATAGCTGTGTTAATCCAACAGATAAGTTGACACTATAGTTTCAGAGGGGGATGTGATGGAAAAACAGATTTGCTGGGAGACATGTGCCAGGATTGTGTGCTCCAGCTGCCCACTGGTTTAGCACAATAGGGTGTCCAAGGGCAATAACGTCAGAATGGGGCTGTACTGAGGGCATCTGGGAATTACCTTAGTCTCTCTCCCAATTTTATCTGGAGGTGGAACTAAGTGGACATTGAATTCACATTTTTTAGTTAGACTTCATCATCTCTTTGGAGTAGGCTGTGAATAATCCAGGAAACTGAGTTTCAAAAAATATCAGCGCTTGCTAGATCATCTGACTTGGTAGTTTGCACTCATTTAAAAATAAAATCTACCTCACGTTTTTTCAAATAAATGTATGAAGAATCCAAATGTGAAAGTGTTAATTGTTTGGGGGGGTGGTTTTGTGTTTTCTTAAGTGCTGTGACAGAAAGTCCTTTCACATTTTTCTTTGGAGCATGTTCGAAATTGCTGAACTATAAACAACTTAAGAAAAGTAATACCAAGTTCGAAAGCCATTTCTGCCTCGCTGACGTTGGCCCTCATTCAGCACAGGGCTGCCAAGTGGCCTCTGAGCGCAGGCAGCCCCGTCAGAGCCGGCCTACACTCAACAGTTCTATACGTTAGCGACTTCTGTCTTCAGTTTACATCCCGCAATAAGATCAAGGCCATAAAGGAAGCTGCAAGCAAGTCAGAAACATTTTTAACCTGAAAGTAAAGGGAACAGAGATGTTTTCTCCCAGGACCTCGGGCACTGTAACGTTTACCAGGATTTTTTGTTTCAAAGTTGAGAAACCCACTGGTACTCATAGTCCTCCCCAAGGTAATTTACAGGTGCTGGTAGAGTTGGGGCACTCAGAAATATTCAATAGGCTAAAGAGGATTTACTCTATTTAAAGACGTGCTACAGTCCTACGAACAAATGGCAGAAAGTCTAGGGGTGTTGGTGGCAGCTCATTTTGAGTGGAATATATAACCACCTTCTGCTATAGCTGAAAACGTGGAGAAAAAAGTTATGTATATAAAGTCTTAAGCATGATTACCTAAAAAATACTTTGTTAATATAGTCTAATGTAAATTTCACTTACTTAGGGATTTAGATATGAAAACATCTTTAAGAGCCAATAAAAATATTGTACAGAAAAAAAAACACTTTTAAAAAATTGAGGTTAAAAACTATGAGGCATTTCTTTTGGCTGTAAACACACAGTTTACTGTCCCTTGTTGAAACACAAATGTTTGGATTTCCTGAGCTTCGTGGATAACAAACAGCAGGAGGCAAGTTTGCATAGAAAATTTGCAACATGTCAGCTATGTACTTAAGAAAGAACTTTTAAGGACAATTTGCTTTTGTTTTTAAACTTCATATTTAAGTTAATAGTGCTCATCTGATTGTAAGATTGACAAGCAGGGTGGTGAGAAATATAAGGCAGATGGGGAAAAAAGATGGAATTAAAGTTTTTAAATCCACAGGATATCACGATAAAGGATCTTAAGCACATAGCGCACAACTAGTGTCATACTAATTTGGTTAGAAATTAAATCGTGTTGTGGGGGGTAGGAAACCAAAGGTAAAGAGAACCCTGCTGTGCTGAATGGCACGGCCCAAGTATAGGAACAGAGGCACGGCTGCATGGGGCGTCACGTCACGCAGCCATGGAGCCCCTTAGCTAGGCAGGTACCGGGGAAGATACCCCACTGCTGGTGCAGGGACCAGACTCCTGAGCGTGACTGATCCCAGCTCTGGTCAGAAGCGGGGGGTGACAGCATCTTTCCCCTCTGCTGCTCTGAAGTCTCTCAGCGGTTCTAAGGAGGACAGTCTTCTCCAGGGACCTGTCCTCAGAAGTCTCTGGAAAGGGAAGCAGTTCTATGATAAGGGTCACAGCTAGATGTGTATAAGAGACAGTTCTGAAGGAGATAAACCCTGGGATTTCTTTGGAAGGAATGATGCTAAAGCTGAAACTCCAGTACTTTTGCCACCTCATGCGAAGAGTTGACTCATTGGAAAAGACTCTGATGCTGGGAGGGATTGGGGGCAGGAGGAGAAGGGGACGACCGAGGATGAGATGGCTGGATGGCATCACGGACTCGATGGACATGAGTCTGAGTGAACTCCGGGAGATGGTGATGGACAGGGAGGCCTGGCGTGCTGCGATTCATGGGGTCGCAAAGAGTCAGACACGACTGAGCGACTGAACTGAACTGAACTGAACTGAACACATTCACCGGGTGACAGAGCCAGAGCAAATCCTGGTGTTTTGACTTGGGGATTTTCACTCATTCACCATCTACACGTCCTAGGTTTGAGCCAGGCTTGGGAGAGCTGATGCTGAGCCAGCCACAGTGCGTATGAGGTTCCTGGTCCTTTATCTGGTTCCTGTCCCTTGGGGTCTGGCCTGGTGCCTGTCACCTTTGTGATCATTCTGATCATTCTGTGAGCAGAGCCTGGCTCTCCATTCACTCTGGGCATGGCATCTATGGCACCTGGCATCGTGGGACTCTGAAGAGGCTCTCCTCTCTGAACATGCTTTGGGGGTTTGTGCAAGATGAGCTTGGCTGGAGAAGTGTTAATGGTGGTAATGGGGTGCTTTAATTTGCCCATCACTGCCAGATGTTACACAGTCTGGGAGCCAGTGCCAAGAAATGTGACACTGGCATCAACTAACCCTCGTGGACACGCTCATACGGACGTGAGCAAGTGGCTTGAGAGGGGCACACAGGAGCCTTGTGACCCATTGCTCTAACTGGGCCAGTGATCTCAGCCAAGGATGGGGACCCCCTCTTCTATTCCAAGGATGGTTGTGGTTCAGAAACCTGAACAAAGATAATAATAATAGCAACAACTGATTCTCACTGGTCATCAGGAAAGGTGTTGGGTAGGATAATGGTTGTCAAGCATTTTCGGTCACAGAAATCCTTATTAGAATAAAAGATTATGCAGAACCTCAATATTTAGACTAGAGATAGAAGATTCATAAGAAAGGAGGGACTTGAGATCTTTTCACCAGACCATATCTCCTACCCTAGCAGTTTGTAAACTGTATGTTACAAAGTCCTTGGTGTTCCTAGGAGACCCCTCAGGACCCCCATAGTTGGGGGTGTTCAATGGAGGGTTTGTATTCAAGGTTCAGTGGATCTAGGTGCTGGTTCCCTCCAAACTACTCATCTATCTCTAGTCTAAATATTGAGGTTCTGCATAAGCTTTTATTCTAATAAGGATTTCTGTGACTGAAAATGTTTGACAACCACTGTCCTACCCAATACCTTTCCTGATGACCAATGAGAATCAGTTATTATTATTTTTATATCCTTGTGGAATGTGGTCTTACGACCTTTTTAGCTAATCTGTGTTAGGAGAGTCTGTATAAAAATTAAGTTCCTTGTGCAGTAGTTTAGGTCTGTTCGCGGCTCCCAGCCTGCTTTCACACTCCTTCCTGTTATCCTGACACTGTCTCCCATCTGCCAGGTCCCACCTGATGCAGCCTCTGTGGGGTCACCATTCTCTCAGGTCCCTCTGTCTTCCCCACATTGCGTCTCACCAGCCACCTGCCTTGCTGCTGTGGAGGTCACCAGGGGATGTCTCTACTCATTCCTGGAAAACTGTAACTGCATCCCATCTTAACCTCTTTTTTTCCCCTTTTTCTAGCTAGTTGTTCTAGCTTCTCTGCTCTGTTTTTTAAAAATAAATTTATTTATTTTTAATTGAAGGATAATTGCTTTACAGTATTGCGTTGGTTTCTGCCAAACATCAACATCAGTCAGCCATAGGTATATCCATGTCCCCTCCCTCTTAAACCTCCCTCCCATCTCCCTTCCCATCCCACCCTTTTAGGTTGTTACAGAGCCCAGGTTTGAGTTCCCTGAGTCATACAGCAAATTCCCTTTGGCTGGGCTTCCCTGGGCCCAGATGGTAAAGAATCTGCCTGCAATGCAGGAGACCTGGGTTCAATCCCTGGGTTGGGAAGGTCCCCTGGAGGCGGGCATGGCAACCCACTCCAGTATTCTTGCCTGGAGAATCCCATGGACAAGGAGTCTGGTGGGCTACCATCCATAGAATCTCACAGTCAGACACGACTGAGTGACTAACACACACATATCTATTTTACATGTAAAATATGTTTCCATGTTACTCTCTCCAGACATCCCACCCTCTCTTAGTAGAAGAAAGTCTGATTCCTTCCTCTGAAGCTTATTTCCTTCAAAATTAGCCCCAAATCACAAGTGACTATCAATACTGTTTCTAAATCTGGGCAGAGAGAGGCCTGGGATGCTCTGTCGTGCCGTTAGAGTGCCATCCTCACTGATGCTGCCCAGAGCTCCGATGGTAGCGGGCCAGTGCTCTAGACCCAAGGCCAGGGTCCTCGGTTTTCTCAATGCTTCCAAAGCATAATACTGGTCAGGATGGCTGGGGCCCAAGGGACCCTGTGTCCTGTGTCCTCATCTGTGCCACACCAACTGCTTTAACTCTGTGATAAACTCAGAACCCTCTGCCCAGGGCCCTCTTTACCTTGTGGCAAGTCCCTTCTGCGGCCACCAGAGCTCTCCCCTACTCTCTGGCCCACGGTCAGGGCTGTTTACTTCTGGCCTCTGCTCTGGGAACAGAGCTGTGGTTGTGGTCCCGTGTCCTCGCCCTCAGAAGGGCTCCTTTGGGAACTGCCTCTCATCCTTTGCTGGCCCCAGGGCCCCAGGGCTTCAAGGACAAAGAGGCGGAGAGGTGGAGCAGCCTCGGCTAGAGACCTGGACAAACTCCCTGTTCTTCCCTTTCCGTGGACAAGGGCTCACTCCAGTGATTTTCCCTATAAACACGAAGTCCGCTCCAAGGTGACGTGCCGTCCCCACGTCTGGACGCAGAGGAGGCTGGCATCGCATAGGCCTGCCACACTGGCCACCCCTTGTCCAAATCCACATCCAGTCCAGCAGTGACTGGGCCAGCATGACTCATGGGTCACACCCTGCGGCATTCCTGTCCTAGTCGGACAGTTTGCTGTTTTCTTAAACACCTCAGAACTTTCCTGTTTTCAGGCCTGTACGCTACACTTCCTTCATTCTTTCGCTGCCAGAAATGCTCTCTTTTCAGTTTCCAACCACCCATCTCACCCATCCTTCAGAAGCTGGCTCAGAAACACGCCTCCCGTGGGTACTGAGATTGAAGGTCTCAACCAGTCCTCTTCTTTGAGTGCACCTCACCCTTTGCTTGTCCGTCTCTCACTGCACTTATGGTTTGAATCCTGGCTCACTCTTTCTTGTCTGTGTGGCCTTTATAGACCTTCCTGGCTCTGGTCTATAAAATGAGGATGGGGATGATTCTTGCCACATGGAGTGACTGTGAAGCTTAATTGGGATCAGTGCTGACTAGCACATGAAAAGTTAGCTATTCGTTCATTAAATATTTCTTGCAGGCCTACCATATGCGAGGCCCTGAGGATGCCAGGGTGAACAGATCAAGTCCTGGTCTTCATGGAGTTCACATTTTAGTGGTGAAGAAACACAAGAAACAAACAAAAAAAAACAATAACAGGTATCTTGTATTAAGCAGTTTCTTTGTGCTCTGATATTTTCATTGATTATTCCCTTTGGTACCCACAGAAACCTTCTGTGCTACACATAATTATTATCTGCTACCAGACAGGAAGCTGAAAGTCAGGGAGTTAGTAATTTGTTCCAAATCAAATGCCTAGAAGGTGGTGGAACCAGGACTGGAATCCAGACAATAAGACTTCAAACTTGCACTTAAGTATTAGGAAGAAAATTAAGCTAGGAAAATAAAATAAATGTGGAAGGGGACTGAGGGTGTGTGTGCAGATGATCCAAGGGAGATCAGGAAAGAATGCTGAGAAGGTGACCTTGAGCTGGGGAAGGTCAGGATGGAGAGAGGGCAGGGCAAACACAGACTCCAGGAAGGAACTGAGTTGGGTTTG
This sequence comes from Oreotragus oreotragus, assembly GCA_006410675.1. Taxonomy (NCBI): domain Eukaryota; kingdom Metazoa; phylum Chordata; class Mammalia; order Artiodactyla; family Bovidae; genus Oreotragus; species Oreotragus oreotragus. The sequence continues at coordinate 16,764 of SJYX01005771.1, forward strand.
TGGGACCAGCAAGACTGGTTTGGTCAGATTTAGTGACCCAGGGGAGGAGGTACAACATGAGGTTGAGGAGCTGCTACCATGGACTATTTTGACTGCTATTAGAATATTTCTAGCCATTATAATTATAGGTCTTGCATCTCCCACTAGCCTGTGAGGCAGGGACTGTGTGTCTTGTTCACACTCATATGTGCCCAAAGCCCAGCTCTATGCCTTATTATGCACTGAACATTGTTGTTGAATTAGATTTTTAGTCTAATTGGGAAAAGCACAGATTTTGCCAAAAATGCGAGCTGGGTTCACATTCTAACCCAGTCACTTAGTAGCATCTGTGGGGAGTTCACTCTCTCTCAATCTGTTTCTTCACTTGTCAAATGCAGAGAGGTCATGTTCCTTTTACAGCATTTTTTTTTTTTTTATTAAAAGAGATGCTGCATATAAAACAGCTGGTGCATAGCAGATTTTTGATAACCCTTCCCTTTTAATACTCTAATCACTGTGGGGAGTTCACTCTCTCTCAATCTGTTTCTTCACTTGTCAAATGCAGAGAGGTCATGTTCCTTTTACAGCATTTTTTTTTTTTTTATTAAAAGAGATGCTGCATATAAAACAGCTGGTGCATAGCAGATTTTTGATAACCCTTCCCTTTTAATACTCTAATCACTTACCCTTAGAATGCCAATAACCACTCCACCTCCCCACCTAAGAAACTTTTCTTTTAATTCCTTGAATGCCTTGGAAAGCTGGCCTATCCTATACCCAAGATGGCCTCTTTTTGTGGTCTGAACTGAACTGAACCCGCTTAACATCAAGGACTTCCTTTTTATTTTACTTATCCTTCATGCAAAGATAAATTTACATTTACATGACAACTCTTTGTAGAGTAGAATTATCGTTGGTCTTAACAGAAACAAGGAAGGTCCAAAATGTTAATTGAACCTGAATATTCATTGGGCCATATAGAAATTACTATATAAAAATTTGGGGAACTGAGCTAAGTTTTTTAAGGAGTACACCAGGTTATATCCTTTTCAGAAATCCAACCCAGTTCTCTGTGGGTATGCTCAGCTAAGATACTTTCAGCCTTACCACTGAAAAATACTTCTATAGGGTGGTAAGAGAGCCTCTTTCATGGTCCTTTCAAATGGAGCAGGTGCTGACGGGCTGGAGCTGGGGGTGAAAGATGTAACAGTAATGTTACAGGAAGGCAGAAGTTGGGCTGCAATTTGATCGAAGCTGCAGCATTATCTGTCATCAGCTAGATTAATAGAGCGAGTGGGCCTTCTGGTATTATCACTGTGGGCACAGGGCCTTGACAACTGTATCACTGGCCAGCACAGCCCAATATAAAATCCAATGGCTTGGTAGGTTCTGGAGGCAGAGGCTGTGGCCCCTCTTAATTTTGCATCCCTAATGCCTGGGCCTGGTTTATAGTTGATGCTCAATAAATATTTGTTCAATAAAAAATAAATCAAAATATGGACTATATATAAGACTATATATAAGATATGGACTATATATAGACTATAAGACTATATAGGAATTTTAGAAGAGAGGCATTATTTTAGACTTTTCCAGGGCCTTGAAGGATGAGACATAAGATGGTTATGTAATAAGTTACTAGGTAAGAACAGTCTAAAACAGCTTGGAGTGGGAAGCTGCTGGCATGCTTCCAAGAAGATGGACACAGCTGGTCACCTTGGTTCAGGGTGAGTCCCTCAAATAGCGCCTCTCAGTTTAGAAAGTATAAGCAGACACCTACTGGCCTGACAGGAAGGTGAAACGGGGACTTGTCTTTTGTGGCTTACCAGCAGTCATTTCCCTCCTTGGTTTGCAGCACCCTGAAGAAGGCTGGGTCAATTCACATCCAAGGTCCAGGAATCCTCTGGGTGGGAAAGGACCAGAGCACAACTTCCTTTTGCAGAGTTTGGAAGTAAGGGGAATTTAATGGGAGCGGCCAGGACCTTTGACTGACTGGCAGAAAATCATTCCAAGGTCTACAGTGTCTGGTTCGTGATGTGGGTTCAACACAGATGGCTGTGGAAAGCCGCTAGAATCCAGATCTGGGGACATAGCTCAGCAGGGATGTAATGATAGGAGCTACAGCCTGTGTCCTGAGTTGGGACAGATGGTGCTCTAAGGTGGTTTAGGGGTGATCCCTCAACTGCACCCAGGGATAAGAAGCAAAAGCAGACGTGAACACTGACTGTTTCATTTATCCTTAGAAAGCTCTTGGGGTTCTTAGACAAATTTAGGAGAGCATAGAGGGAAATATAGAGACTTCCTTATAGCTCAATTGGTAAAGAATCTGCCTGTCATGCAGGAGACCAGGGTTCGATTCCTGGGTTGGGAAGTTCCTCTGAAGAAGGAAATGGCAATCCACTCCAGTATTCTTGCCTGGAGAATTCCATGGACAGAGAAGCCTGGTGGGCTACAGTCCNTCCTTATAGCTCAATTGGTAAAGAATCTGCCTGTCATGCAGGAGACCAGGGTTCGATTCCTGGGTTGGGAAGTTCCTCTGAAGAAGGAAATGGCAATCCACTCCAGTATTCTTGCCTGGAGAATTCCATGGACAGAGAAGCCTGGTGGGCTACAGTCCATGGGGTCGCAAAGAGTCGGACACGACTGGTGACTAACACAACAGACACAGAGGGAAATATAGTTCCAATAGGAACATGCAGGAGCTCCAGGGGCTTCACTGAAAACAAAAAGTGACTTTGTTTTACTGCAGGCAAATGAAGTAGATTAATGGGCTTCCTAAGTGGCATAGTGATAAAGAATCTGCCTACCAATGCAGGAGATGCAAGAGACAAGAGTTTGTTTCCTGGGTTGGGAAGATCCCCTGGAGGAGAAGGAAATGACAACTCATTCTGGTATTCTTGCCCGGGAAATCTCAGGCAGAGGAGTCTGGTGGGCTACAGTCCATAGAGTCACAAAGAATTGGACATGACTTAGCATGTGCGCAATGAAGTAGATTACACCAGTTACAGGTTGAGAAGCTCAGGAAGTTTATCAGGTGGGAGGCACCCAATGAGCAAAGATGTGGACGTGGAAACAAGTCTGCTGTGTGGTTTGTGGGTTGGTGAGAAGTCTTGACCCACAGTAGGAGGGATTTAGCTGGCCAGTGGTCAGATACAAGCCTGTGTGGATAAATGAAGCTAGATTCTGGATGGATTACCACAGTGATGGACCAGGAGTGTATACATTATTCCCAGGAGGTCATGGCTTTTGGGGCACTTAAGCCCAAGAAGTCATTCTGAATGGTGCCCAGAGGAATGGATGGAAGGGGCAGAAGCTGGGATGCTGGAAGGTCAGCAAAGCTTTGGTCCAGGGGAAGGTCTCTGATGCCTTGAAGGCAGGGATTCTGTCTTCTGCATCACGGACTCCCAGCAGAGCATCTGGCTTAGGGGTATTCGATAAAGATCTGTTGAGTCCAGGAAGGCTGTCACGTGGTGGGAAGCAACCTCTCGATGTCAGGCAGAGCTCCTGATTTCTGAAGTCAGGAGATGCAGATTCCAAATTCTGGCACTTCCTTTCAGTGGGATGTGGAATTTTTCACCATATTGGAATTTCAGTTTCTCGGGTCTGAGGAACAGCCACTCACTCACCAAGCATCTGCTGAGCACTAGTCACGTATCACTCGTGCCAAGTCTCAAAGAGGAATGACAGGTACTGTTCAAAGCAGTGCGGGTACTGGCTCACTTAATCCTGAGAGGGAGCTACTTGTAGGATCCTCATTTTCTGGAAAGGGAACTAGAGCACGAAGGTTAAATAACTTGCCCAGGTTTCCACTGTTAGTAAGCGGCAGAGCTAGGACCCTCTCTGAATGTGAGGTTGGAGGCAGAGGTTCACTGAAGGATTCATAGGGATGTGATGTTTGAACCATGTTGGAAAGCTGCATAGGCATTGAAAGATGGAAAGGGTCAACTAGCAGAGAGAACAGCAAAGGCACAGGAGTCTGAAAGAGCATTTTGTTTGCTGGAGAGGAGACTGGTACAGGGACTAGAGAGGACCCACACTGTCATGGGGTATGAATGCTATATGAGAGAATTTGAACTCTATCCAGGAAAACTTTCCCACATTTTCCAAAGTGTACAAAGAAGCCTCAGTTCAAAGGGACATAATGAGGTATGTATTAGGATTCTCCAGAGAGAAAGAACCACTAGTAAGTATGTGTGCAGAAGAGATTTATTATAAGGAATGGGGGGCTGAGAAGTCTCCAGATCTGCAGTCAACAAGCTGGAGACCCAAGAGACAGGATAATTTCCAGTCTGAGAGCCAGCAGGCTGGAGACTCAAGAAGAGATGGCATTTCAGTCTGAGTTCGGAGGAAGGAGACCCATATCTCAGCTCAGGCAGCCAGACTGGAGGAACTTACTTTTACTCTGCCTTTTCATTCTACTCAGGTCTTCAGCTGAGAATGGATGAACTCATCTACCCTGGGGATGCTTGACAATCTACTAGCTCACCCAGAAACACCCTCTCAGCCACACCCAGGATAATGTTTGGTCAAAAGTCTGTGCACTCCAAGTGACCCAGAAGATGAACCATCACAGATACTGGTTGTGAAAGGAAGTATGCATTTGGAGGAAATGCTGTGGGCAGCCCACTCCTTCTCCTCTGCCTCCAACAGAGCTCCAGTTTTGTTCAGAGATGTCTTTTGGCTCACAGGGAAGCTGACCCACCACCAGCCTGAAAGGGACTGGTCGGAGGGAAAGGCTGTTCCTTTTGACAGTTCAGAACCTGTGACCTGACTGTGGCCAACGAGACTGGAATGAATGTCAGGGGCCTGTGGGGAAATTTCTTCTCGTGAGGAAACGGTGTTCTTCCTCTGCCCTGTATCAGGCCACCTCATGACTGCCTGAGGAGAAAGCTGGCACTGAGGATGCCGGGGTAGAAAAACATGAGGATGTCTCCAGAGCCTGCCCTGCACCTCTAAACATCTGCTTTGTGAAACATCAATGTCCTGATTGTTTATCCCAGCTTTGTGTAAGCTTTTCTGTCCCTTGCAGCTGTGTCCTACCTGACACTATCATAAAATAAGACTGGGGATTAGACTTAAAGTCAGTGAGGTTTTCTTGATTCTAGGACTCCTCAATGCAGCAGCATTTAGTATGTAGATGCACATTGCAACTACCCAGGCGTAGCATTTCCCAAACAGGCGAGACCAGATAAAGTTTTTCAGGGAAGAATCTCCTGAAGCTGGTGTTCATGGGAATGCTGGTACAGGTGGTGGGGAGACTTGTGAGATGGGAAAGCAGGCAGATGACAACACAGTAAACCCCACCCTTTCCTTCTCCAACCACACCAAGAATTATATTTCTGGTGACCATGAAATTTAAGGAAATTCAGAAGTAGCTCCCCAGAAACAAATTACCAGTCTTGACTTGCTCTAATGACTGATTTCCTTATCTCCTTCCAGTCCTCAAACTCTGTGAGGCTTGTATAATTTGGTACATTCATCTCTGAGCATTGAACAAAGTTTCCCTTCTTTTTTTAGCCACTTGCCAACATCTGTGAATGAAGTTGAAGTTGATATATATATCTATATCTACACACACACACACACACACACACACACACACATGTACTCATCCAGTCTTTTTCTGGAGTGAATTATTTAAAGTAACCAACTGAATGAATCCCTGCTCAGTGGGCCTCTGACTAACGTTCAGTTTCACTCAGGCTCTGATCATATTTTTAATTTCTCTGGTTTTCTGTGTTTTTAGTCTAACAGCCTCAGGGAAATGGCTTGAGGCCACAAAGGGCAGTGTTAGAATGTTTTCTCTGCAGTGAGTGACAAGGTAGACAAATGGCATAAAATCAAAGCATCCACTCCATCTCAGATGAGAAAAATTGCTTCTGTGGCTCTTCTTGATCTATGTTCAATTCATCACGGTTTTCAGACTGATTCTACTTCGGCTCCATAAAAGCAAAGGGAGAAGAGGAAGAGGAAGATGTCTGGCAGGTCTCCGCACTAAATGAGTGGACCCCACGAGGATATGAACTGTGGAACCCTGCACAGAGCCACTCTCCCCAGCTTCCTTTTCCACGCCATGGGATGCTGGCCATGACCTCCCAGAGCCAGCATGATGTCGATGAGAACCAAGGGACGGAGCAAACAGCAGAGCCCCTGTAAGGAGGTGGTGATGTGTCCCTGCTGTTTTCTGGTCTCATGGGCAGTGGTGAAGTCACTGCTGAGAACAACTGTGCTCCAGGGTGTGAGTGTGTCTCGTAGGTGATGATTTATCATGAGCTGGTGCTCATAGGAAGAAACACTCTCCTCGTGATAGGAAGGGCCCTGTCCTTTCCTTACCCAGAGCCCAAACCTCAAAGGCCTGCCCTGGGAGTTTCTCATTAACCCTTAGAGAACCATGCTGCTCATCTGGGTCTTGCATTGATCCAGGGTTGCCCACATCACAAGAAATCCTTTACTTCTCTGTTGACTAAGTTCATATCAATATGGAATCTGCTTTAAAAAGCCCAGCTGGTGTCAGGAAGACTGGATGAGTGGACTTTTATGGTGGGGCAAGGATTGTGTGTTTCTTCTGACGAGGTCATTATTGGTTATAGGACGAGGAGGAAGCCTGATCAGCAGTCAACACAGTGAAATTAAAAATTAACATGCTCCTGTTTGCGGAACTGTAATCTTTGCATCAGTCAATAGCCAGAGGCTGTGCCACTTACCTAATTTGAGGGCGGTCACAGGTTCTACTCAGAGACCAGCCCAAGTAAACAGTGAAGGCTGAGACAAATTGAGCAAGACTAGGATTAGATACATTTGGGAGCAGGGTCCTCACAAAGTGCTTAGGGATTTCCTGCAGGGAACTGGCATCTGTGGTGCTGGGTGTGGGGGGCTTGAGAGGACCCTGAGCCCTAGACTTTTGGGAAGGCAGTAATTCCAACTGTTCTTTCCAAGGAAGGCCAAGGATATGGACAACATCTCTCCCTTTTTCTCTCCTCTTTTCTACCCCTTTCTCGTTTCCCAACCCAATATGGCAGACAGTCAGATGGAGGTTGTGGGCAGAAGGCAGGGAAGGAGCTGATCAGAGCTGGTGGGAAATCAAGGAGTAACTGTCCCAGGCTGGATGACTCTTTCCCACCCAACTCTTCATTTTGGGGATGAAAATATCCCCAAAGAAGTGGGTGATAGTGAAAATTTTAGCTGTAGTTTAGTATTTTAATTTTATCTCTGAGCACACTTCCTAGAACATAGGAAGTACTCAATAAATATTCGGCAAATGAAGGAAAGAATGAATGTATGGACTGCGACCACAGAAGACGGGGAATTAGGAATAGGAATCGTAGCTCATGTTCAACTGTTTTACATACATGGATTTCTCTGGTAGCTCAGCTGGTAAAGAATCCGCCTGCAATGCAGGAGACCCCAGTTCAGTTCCTGGGTCGGGAAGATCCCCTGGAGAAGGGCATGGCAACCCACTCCAGTATTCTTGGGCTTCCCCGGTGGCTTGGATGGTAAAGAATCCACCTGCAATGCAGAAGACCTGGGTTCCATCCCTGGCTTGGAAAGATCCCCTGGAGAAGGGCATGGCAACCCACTCCAGTATACTTGCCTGGAGAGTCCCCATGGACAGAGGAACCTGGCAGGCTATAGTCCATGGGGTCGCAAAGAGTTGAACATAACTGAGTGACTCACCACAGCACATTTACATATATGTATCTGTACCTATGTCTAGGGCTTCCCAGGTGGCTCAGTGGTAAAGAATCCGCCTGCACGCACGAGCCATGGGTTTGATCCCTGGGTTGGGAAGATCCCCTGGAGAAGGAAATAGCAACTGTAGAGAACTGCTGCTGCTGCTGCTGCTAAGTCGCTTCAGTCGTGTCCGACTCTGTGCGACCCCACAGACGGCAGCCCACCAGGCTCCCCCGTCCCTGGGATTCTCTAGGCAAGAATACCGGAGTGGGTTGCCATTTCCTTCTCCAATGCATGAAAGTGAAAAGTGAAAGTGAAGTCGCTCAGTCGTGTCTGACTCTTTGCGACCCCATGGACTGCAGCCTCCCAGGCTCCTCTGTCTATGGGATTTTCCAGGCAAGAGCCCTGGAGGGAGGTGCTACTGCCTTCTCCAACTGTAGAGAACTGGTGATTAGCTAAGATGGCGATAGTCAGGCTCTCTCGCCCCACTTCCTGTAAACAATGACTTTGCATGGTTATATAACAACTGAGATCCTCTATAGCAATGCATAGAGCAATGCATATGGCAATCCTCATAGAGCAATGTTGCATCAGTATGCAACAGTTTGGGACATTGCCACCTTTGCTCATGTACACCTATGTAAGTCCTCCTGGAACATCTTTGGCTGCTGCACCAGGCACTAGAGAATAAAGCATATCTGCAGTTTCTATGGCTCCTAGCATTTTCTTCCAGCTTCGCAGCTTGTGCCTTACCTACCCAGGGTTCAGTGATAAGCAAGAGAATTGTCATAGTAGGCAGGATTCCCAGCAGGTAGGGGAGCCTGAGGCTCCAATGAATGGAGGAAGTCAGTGGTCACTGCAAAGTGTGTGGTACCCGGTGGCCTGAGTCCTCATGGTGTGGGCCCCAGTGGGATGCACCAGTGGGAGGTGGTGGACGGGTCACTGGATAGTCTTGATAAGGCGTTACAGGTGGTAAGTTCCCACTTGCCAGACAAGGTGGCACACACTGCCGCCGTTACAGTGAGAAGGATTTTCTTAACTTCCCTGGAAGTTAATGTGGATAGTGCCATAGGCAATGCTGCACAGGTCTGCAAATTGCAGGAAGGTGAGGAAGAACTGGAGCAACGTATATGGACATTAGAGCCAGAAATGCGTGGCCTGAGGAATCCAGTGTTTCCCATAGTGAGGAGACACGGGACGGTGATGAGGAACATTATGATACCGTGGGTGCAAGCTTGTTCGTGAGACCCGTCATGCGTCAGAAGATGAAACACCAGCAGCCTATGGCCCAGGTGTGGGGCATCCCCAAGGGGATCCCAGTGTGTGTGAGTGAGCTCACAACTTATTGGCCATGTATCCAGGCGGAGTTGGTTGACCTGGGTAAGCACCTTCTACAGCAGTAAGGGGAACGCTTGGCAGCTTGCCACAGGGGTGGATGGTATTATTTGCACCAGAAATGAGATAGAACAGTTGGCATCCATAACCACTAACCCCTGGTTGAAACAAAGATTACAGAATGTTAGGTGACACATGCAGGGGGTGCCTAGCCAAACATACTCCCTGATGGAATGGATTAATGTTGCCGTCCACGCTGTATGGACGAATGAGGGACAACTCCTGGATACTGCAAGTAAGTGGCATACCTTTGCTGAGTTAACTCAAGTTGTGAGATAGTTAGGAATCAAACAGTCTATGCTTAACTTAAATACTCAGGGCCCAGATGTAAAGCATTTTACAGGTGGCCTGCAAGATGCCATTTTGAACAATGTTCCATCTACCTCCTTCAGGTCACCTGCTATTCTTGTGCCCTATGTGGGCCATCCCATCTAGGAAGTGACCTCAGTGGTGGCATCTTCGGAGAAGTAGAGGGAGGGTGGCAGGCAAAGGGGATTAGAAGTGTGAAGACTCCAAAGGGGGGCCAGACTGGTAAAGGACCCAACTGGGTACGCGGATGCAGATGTGGGCCGATTGCTGACATTGGGAGTCTATAACTCCAAGATGGATAAACAACCCATACTACATCCTAGAGCGATGGAGGCAGTTGAGGCCAGAGCAGCAGTTTACCACATGTGGGAAACGCCCACAGCAAGGGAAACAGACCGTCTACCTGGAGGACTATGAGGCCTCAAAAGGTGTATCCTTGGATGCCTTCTTTCAGTCTGAATAGGGCTCAGGCCAAGGTGTCCACCCAAAGAACCTAAGTGGGGACCAGAAGCCCCAGGTAGAGCTTGAAACTTACTGGTCACAGGCTAATGTACAGAAGAGAGTGGCTCTGGTTGACACCGGTGCCCAATGCAGCCGCATTTACAGTAAGCCAGAACAGTTTCTAGGTAGGCCCCAGTGCACACGTTGATGGCTAAGGTGGCCAAACAGTTAAGGCAAAGTCTGTGTACCTGCCTTTAAGAAATCGAATGGCTCTCTGTGCTGATGTATACTGTGGATGTATCTCTGATCCCGGAATATATTTTGGGGATAAATGTTCTGCAAGGTCTAAAGTTGCAAACCTCTGAGAGGGAATTTTGTCTCCAAGTGCATGTGGTGAAGGCTGTTGTGAGGGGATACTTGAAGCATTCCCCACAGTTACTACTGACACCTCGGAGGGTGACAGCTGTGAGACAGTACCGTCTCCCAGGGGGCATGAGGAGATAGTTGCCACCATTGCCAAGCTGGCAAAAGTGGGCCTTGTACAGCCCATTCATAGTCTAACTCCCCAGTGTGGCCTGTTTGGAAGGCTGATGGCTCGTGGCGGATGATAGCGAGCTACAGGGAGCTCAGCAAAGTCCTGCTGCTCTGGCACGCTGCCATACCGTCAGTCTGTGACTGTGATGGACCATTGGGCACCTATCACTGTGTGGCAGACTTAGTTAATGATTTTCTCCTATAGCTCTACCTGATCAGAGCCAATATCAATTTACATTTACATGGGAGGGTCCTTCTCCAAGGATACCTACACAGCCCAATTGTATGTCATGGGCTGGTTGTGGAAGACCTGGCAAAATAGAAGCGCCCAACGTCAGAGAAATTGTTCCATTATACTGCTGATGTGCTACTAACCTGATTCTCTTGAAGATTTAGAACAGTGTGTACCAGAGCTTTTTAAGCATTTGAAATCATGTGGGTGGGCTGTGAACACTGCAAAAATCCAAGGGCCAGGATCATCTATCAAGTTCTTGGGAGTTGTCTGGTTGGCTAAGACCAAAGTGATACTGGAAGCAGGTAATTGACAAAATACAAATGTTCCTGCAACCTACCACCATGACTCAACTGCAGACCTATGTTGGACTTTTAGGATATTGGAGAACATTTATACCTTACCTGACCCAAGTGGCATGCCCCTTATACTCACTTATGCCCCTTATACTCACTCACTTATACTCACTCCCAGGGTGGCCTGGGAATTGTTGGATACCATAGAATATGAATTCCGGGCCACTAACTGAGCAGTGCAGCAGGCCCAGGCATTGCAGTTTGTGGGTCCAACCAAGCCCTTTGCATTAGAAGACCACATCACCCACGAAGGGTTTGGATGGAGCTGGTGGCAATGGTAAGGGTGGTTATGCACCCCTTTGGGGTTTTGGTCTCAATTGTGGAAGAGGGTAGAAATGAGGTATTCCTTAGTGGAGAAGCAACTATACCACTTTCTTGTCCACAGAAGCAAAAACAAGGAAGGCTCTGGTACATATCAAAGCAATGTACCCTGTAATGGGCTGGCTACGGTCTTGGGTATCATCTCCCAAGATGGGGGTAGCACAAACCTCAGCTTTGGCTAAGTGGGGAGCATACCTAGAACAAAGGAGCTCCTTGTCTGCCTGTCCTTTGTCACAAGAGTTGCAGCGTATTCTAGGGCCTGTTACATTTACAGAAGAAACACCTGCTGTTGGTCTTGGGAGACACCCTGACAATAATGGAATGGAACTGGAACCCTTGCCATTTAAAGGAGATAAACCTTCAATAGATGTTTGAGCCTGGTACACTGATGGGTCCAGCAGAAGCCAGACTTCCTCCTGGATGGCCTTTACTATCCAGTCTGCCACAGATGCAAATATGGTTTGACTCAGGATTGGGCCAAAACAGCCAGTGGGCCAAATTGTGAACTGTCTAGGTGGTAGCAAAGAATGGAGTAACACCCTTTACTCTTTGTACAGACAGCAGTATATAGAGGTCTAAACTTATGGATCAACACATGGAAAGCACAGCGGTGGCTAGCAGGACCTCGACCCCTGTGGGACAAGCCACGTGGCAGGACCTATGGAACGGAGGGTATGAGAAAGACATAACCATGGCACATGTGACTGGGCGTCTGCCTATGGCAAGCCTGGGGGAAGATGAAGCAGACAGGCTTGTACGTGTCCCATGGATGGAACCAGCCGTGCCTGGTGAGGCAGAGGGCTGGCTGCTCTGGTGCCTGCATTATGCAGGGATGAAAACCATGTGAGTGGTCGCGAAAAGATGGGATCTCCTCATCTCATGGAAAGAGATAGCAGATGCTTGCCATGACTGCCCCAAGTGTGCCCAGGAGGACCTCTATCCCTGTAGACTGGCAGCCACTGATGGACAAGTGGTAAGAGGAAGGGTTCCCTTGATTTGGTGGCAAGTGGCTTTCACAGGGCCTCTGCCAGCATCAGATAACCCTAGCTTTGCAATAACAATTGTAGACACAGGTACAGGTTTGATTTTTGCCTGGCCATGTAGGGCCATGATCAGTGCTATACACTTAAGGCATTTGATTGCCTGATGGCCCTATACGGCCAACCTCTGATAATAGAAAGTAATCAAGGTACCATTTCATTGGGAAGGTTTGGGAATGGGCTCGTAGACTGGGGATACAATAGATATTTCACGTTGCATGCCACCCACAGGCAGTAGGTATGACTGAGTGATATAATGGCTTGCTAAAACAGAGCGTGGGGAAGGCAATGGCACCCTACCCCAGTACTCTTGCCTGGAAAATCCAATGGACAGAGTAGCCTGGTGGGCTGCAGTCCACTGGGTCGCTAACAGTCAGACAGACTGAGCGACTTCACTTTCACTTTTCTCTTTCATGCATTGGAGAAGGAAATGGCAACCCACTCCAGTATTCTTGCCTGGAGAATCCCGGGGGTGGGGGAGCCTGGTGGGCTGCCGTCTATGGGGTCATACAGAGTCGGACACGACTGAAGTGACTTAGCAGCAGCAGCAGCAAAACAGAGCGTATGGACGTTCTATTGATTCCACCTCTTTGAAGGATTGGGCCTGACACCTACAAGAGATTTTATGGGTCCTTAATGAGAAACCCTTCGGGGTGGAGTTGCCCCTCTGGAGGCTCTCCTACATTGTGCCGCTGAACCTACACAATTGCAAGTAACGACAACAGACATTTTGTTAAAGCCTAGATACGGAACCCGAGGTAATATCCTGCTGCTCGCTCCGACAGGGATTTCACTAGGGCAGATGGTGGACTGGACTTGGCCATGGAAGATAAAAGCACCCCATATGTGGTAGATGGCTTTTCTAGCCCCGTGGGAACAAGGACTGCAACATGAGTTCCAGGTAGTACCATGGGTGATGGGTGCAAGTCAGCTGGTTAGGACCACAGGGGCCCATCTCAGTGCTGAAGGATGCCTTCATGCTCTCTCTGTGGCTCCTTATGAGTTCACCTGTTATGCTTCCTATAGAATCATAGGATGTGAGCAATCAGGCAAACAAAGTGTGGTATACGAAGCCAAGTAAACCCCTGGTACCAGGAACAGTTCTCTCCCAAGACACAAAGCTTGCATGCATTTTGTTAGATGGGAAGGAATTGCCTGTGTTGGTGCCTTTGACCTCTTTGTCTTTCTGCCCGTAGGTGTGTCATGATCAGTATAATTGTAGATGTGTAGGGTACACACTTATGTGATGGTGCAAAATGTGCTGGCATGTTGGGTCTGCACTGAACACAGGGTTTCCCTGGCATATTCAGCCTATGACATTGATTATCTGGACCTGGAAATGAAACACCTTCTGGTCAGAAAAGAAGAGCATTGAGTAGAATGAGGCAAAGCGCCTGATTGTACAAGGTGTGAAGAAATGGTGGAATATGCCCCGCCCCTGGGGAGAACATGTCATGTGGGGTGGGTTTTCCTGGTTGCCCTCAGTAAGTGTTGAATTATAGGAAACTGTACCCTCTGTGCAGAGAAGAATGGTCCTGAGCCCACAGATTGAACCCCCCTTCTCATCCCTCTGTGCTAACGTTAGCCTTAATTATACATATCAAGAGGCCAATAGTGTAATCCCTGTCCCTCATGGAACCCTATGGGTATGTGGGCTGTATGGGTACCTGCCCAAGAATTGGACTGGGTACACTTAAGGCCAGTGGTACCTGCCTGCTTCAGTATGTGTGACCCTCCCACAATAACCCGCTAACTGGAATACGGTCTGTGCATGGTACCGAGTGAAATGGACCCTCTGCTGGTACTATCCACTAGCCTTGTTTTGGCCCCAAGGGGTAGCTATAGTTACTGAAATACAAGTGACTGCACTTGCCTTGCATACTGCCCTTGCTTTGAATTACACGCATCACATCAGGCCTTAACTCTGTTGGATGAAGTTTACCAAATGAGGATCACAGTCTTACAGAACTGAATGGCCCTAGATTTATTAACTGTTACACAGGGTGGAAGGTGTGTATTTCTAGGTACAGAATGTTGTGCATATATCCAGATAATCATAAAAAGATTACAACAGCATTAGAGCACATGACAGGAAGTTCATAAGATACAGTGTCTTCCTGGAGACCCATTACAAGAATGCGGGCCAATCTGTCCAGTACCTGGTACTGGGTTTTGCTGTGTATTAGGGGTGTAGCTTGCACCCTAGTATTTTGTTGCTGTAGCCTCTGCTGCTGTTGTGGAATGTGGGTTCACGGGGTTCCTTTAGCCACTAAAACGATGCCACAGAAGATGGAAATTGCGCAGTCTGTGGGGCAAAAGCCTCTGAAGGAGTGGCATAGAGAACTAGTCATTGGCTAAGATGGTGATGGTCAGGTTCTCTCTCCCCACTTCCTGTAAACAATGACTTTGCATGGTTATATAACAACTGAGCTCGTCTATAGCAATGCGCACACATATCAGTATGTAATAGCTTGGGAAACTGCCACCTTTGTTCATGAATACCTATATAAGCCGGCCTGGAAAATCTCTGGCTGCAGTGCCAGCCAATAGCAAATAAAGCATGTCTGCAGTTCCTATGGCTCCTCGCATTTTCTTCCAGCTTCCCAGCTCACGCCTTGCCTATCCTACCTGGGTTCAGTGATCAGCAAGACAGCAACCCACGCCAGTATTCTTGCTTGGGAAATTCCACAGACAGAGGAGACTGGTGGGCGACAGTCTATGGGGTCAAAAAGAGTCAGATAAGACTTAGACACTAAACAACGACCACGTACATCTATCTGTCCCTTTCCCTGCACCGTTGCTCTGGCTTGCTTTCGCTCTGCACGTATATAGAGCTCAGGGAGGGGTAATTTTGCTTCCCATCCCCCGCATATTTGGCAATGTCTGGAGATGTTTTTGGTCGTCACTGCTACTGGCATCTTTTGGGAAGAGGCTAGATACACTGCTGATCATCTGACAGCAAAGAATTATTCAGCTCCAAATGCGAATAGTGCAGGGTTGAGAAAACCTAGTATGAAAGAATATTTGTTGCCAAACTGTTAGTAATGTTTATTGATGGGAATGGGAGAGGAGGATGGAACAGTTTGGGAAAACTTTCCACTCACTAAGTTTATTTATGTGTTGTTGGGACTTTTTAACAACATGAGTGTATTACATTTGCAGTCAGAATCAATTAGTAAGGCAGAAAATTTTATGGTACACTTAGTGTATCTCAGGAGTCATCTAGACCCTGGGTATATAGAGATGAGTAAATAGTAGATGTTGCTCTTAAGGGGCCCACAGGTCAACAGAGAAGATTAAACAGTAATCATTTAGAGAGGTAGAAAGTGCTCAGAGCTTGCTGAAAATGACATGGTTTTCTTTGAAAATTAAGGAGAAAAAGTACTTGGTGTCACCAGGTGTAATCACTGTGCTGCGTGGTTCCAAAGCACGCAAGGGCACGTTTGGCCTGAGGAGGAGGTGATGAGGCTCTATCCAGGCCTGGAAACCCTTGTCTGGTTCTGGCCTCCAGGGCAGCCTCTCTGGGTAGGCCCAGCCTCTGCTCTGGCATCAGCAACTCCCTCCCAGTGCCTCTCAGCCCTGACAGTGCTGGGAGCAGAGTCCCAGAGGAGATCGATATGAGAGGGAGCTCCCGATACAGAGTGAGTAGCGAGGTTCTCTGACCAAGCCCAGGGTTTCTGCTGGAAGGTGTCGGGAACATCAGTGTTAATAGCTCATTTAATGGAAGAGGCCAAGGGAGGGGAAAGGCTTGTCACACAGTGAGTTAATCTCAGGGCTGGGGCTAGAACCCAGATGCTAAGCCCTAGGCTTGGGGTCTGCTGCTGTTCCCTTTGCTTCTTGCAGGGCTGGCCAATTTCCTCATCCCCCTCCCATCACCATGCGGTGGTAGTGGTGGTTTAGTTGCTAAGTTATGTCCAACTCTGTTTCGATCCCATGCACTGTACGCTGCCAGGTTCCTCTGTCCATGGAATTTCCCAGGTAAGAGTACTGGAGTGGTTTGCCATTTCTTTCTCCAGGGGATCCTCCCAACCCAGGGATCGAACTAGCATCTCCTGCATTGCAGGTGGATTCTTTAGTGCTGAGCCACCAGGGAGGCCCCCCATTACCATAGCAGCCTTTAAATGTGTTTGCCTGGCCCTGAGATTGCTCCAAGTTCCCAGGCTAAAGTTTTTACTTCTGCAAGTTCTGGTGAAGGCTAAGGAGATTCAAGAGTAGCCTGTTCAGACTCACAGGTGGAATGGTTTCTACCACCTCTGAGAGTCTAACCAGTGAGGTTTTGAAAGCAGTTGTGAGGGAGAAACCACACAGCAGTAACCTCATGTTTGGTAGACTTGGGGCAGTGCCAGGATGAATAGCCTTGGGAATGAGTGTGTGTGTGTATAATAATACATACCTCTGTGTTAGCAAAATAGATGTGGATTAAGTGTGTGGGTGTGCGTAGCCATTTAAAAGAGTTAGATCCACATGTATTGGGTGGAAGGAATGTCCAAAATACAATGTTAAAAATGCGAGTTACTGAAAAACAAGCTTAGTAATAACTCAGTTTTTATATCTAAACTTCTTGATGAATGTTTACATATGTTTGTATTAGTTCAGAGAAAGATACAGAGGGATACACACCAAACTGCTAACACATCTAATCAAAGGATTGAGACCACTGGCGGTTTAGAGGTTTCTCCGAGATAATCCACATCCCCTAGTATAGGGTTTGTGGGGCATCTCCAGTGTGTAGAGTAGTGT
Organism: Oreotragus oreotragus; assembly: GCA_006410675.1. Lineage (NCBI taxonomy): Eukaryota > Metazoa > Chordata > Mammalia > Artiodactyla > Bovidae > Oreotragus > Oreotragus oreotragus. Next base: position 33,782 of record SJYX01005771.1, read on the forward strand.
GTGAAGTAGGAGAAGGTTTTCTTTTGGTTGGGGGTAGGGGTGGTGATGTGGAGGATGGCTGTACAAAAAAGAGGGTTTAGAAATCTCAGCCTATGTATCTATTTTATTTTTACTTTATTTTACTTTACAGTACTGTATTGGTTTTGGCATACATTGACATGAATCTGT
>SJYX01005771.1:34219-54222 GCA_006410675.1 Oreotragus oreotragus
CCCTCTCTCATTTTGCAGGATTTCTCAGGCACCAGGGTTTATTTGTTGAGTCCGACTATGGGTCAGTGAAGTGGTTTACAGTGAAGAGCTCCCAGCGTCCATTCCTACCCCTTAGGGGTTAGAGAGGCTTTTTTCTAACGTTAGGTGAGGCGCCGCGCATGCGTGTACGTGTGTGCACATGCGCACTCTGTCGCTCTGAGGAGACACACCAAGACTGACCGAGGGCTGTACCGGCTGCTGCCCTGCGCACACGCGGGCCCTGTGAAACAAGCCGGCCGTTCTAGTGAGCTGATGTCCTTGCTGGAAACGCTACCATGTCCCTTCTCCCCTTAAGCTGTTGGTAGCAGCCTGGGGAGTCTGAGAGAAAGAGGGACACCCTTGTCATTGGACCCCCTTCTTTGGGCAGGTGTCACTAGTAGTAAAGAAGCCGTCTGCCAGGGCAGGAGATGCAAGAGACGCGAGTTTGATCCCTGGGTTGGGAAGGTCCCCTGGAGGAGGGCATGGCAACCCACTCCTGTACTCTTGCCTGGAGAATCCCATGGACAGAGGAGGCTGGCAGGCTGTATAGTCCATAGGGCCGCAAAGAGGCAAACACGACTGAAGCGATGTAGCCCGACTTAGCATGCTGGGAGGGAGGCAGCTGCCGCCAGGCTGGCAGGAGCAGCAGGCAGAGGTGTTCTGGCGTTCTTCCCACATTTCTGGGCCCAGTCACTGGGTGGGTCTGTCCTCCAAGAACCTGGGGCTCTGTGGCTGCCTTTCGCCCAGAAGCCAGAAAGTGAGAAGAGGAAGAAGGGAACAAGGAGGGCAAGAGAGAGGAGGAGGAGGAGGGGAGATGGACCTTCCCTCAGAAGGACTGCCAGGAACCCAGGGGGAACCTTGCCCAGCCCTCTCCTAACTGCCTCGGGGCAGGCAGAGGGTGTGCGCTCAAGCCTGCTGCAGGGAAACCTGGTTGCTGCTGCCTACTCTGCGCTTAATCACGGAGCTCTGCCCTTTCTGCCTTCACTCAGCCTTCTCCAATCTGTCCATCTTCTTAGTCCTGACAGAATTTTCCTCCCCTGAGCCTTCAGCCCTGGACCTCTGTTCCTGGGGAGGGAGTGGGAAGGGTCTCTACGTCGGTCTCCTGATCTCCAGGTTCCCCTGTGCACCTTGGCTAGACCCCGCCACGCCACTGCCCGAGAGCCCGCATCAGCTGCCGAAGGCTGGCAGCCCTCGACCACCTCAAACTCTTTGCTCCATTTTACTCAACGGCCAGGTCGCCTGCTTTCCTCCCACCCAAACCCTCCTCTGGTCTCCCGACTTCATCTCGGCGCTGTGCCTCATTTTGCTGCAGTTCTTATCCCTCCTGCATCAATTTAAAGTTCACTCTTCTCCCAAGACCTGTTCACAGACTGGAAACCTCAGGAAGCCTCCCTGGTCTCTTCAACCCACACTGACCACCCCTGTTGCCCCACTTCCACTGCATATACGGTTCAGAAGTCACCAGTTTGCAGCTGGTAGTTTTTGTCCCCAGCTACAGGCAGGCTCCTTTAGGGCATTTACCATGCCTTTTACTTTCTTCTCTCTCTTTCCCAACCCAAGACTGGGATCACTGAGAGATTAAAATGGGAAAATGATCGCAAGAGATTAGAGGAGGCAGAGTGCTTAGATAGCCCAGAATCCTCCAGCAAGGTCGCCTCTAGCTGTCTCTGTGTTCACATGTTTGGCCATCGTAGGTGCCACCAACACTGTAGCAAATACTTGGATGTCCTATTATTTATTGTCCTTTCTAGTTTCTTCTCCTCATATGGACATAGCCCATGTGGCTATGCAGAGGCAGAAAACACGAGAATGAAAACAGACTTGTGAGTCATTTCCCTTGCTCATTCTTTGATGAGAGAATCAACCACTCCATCTTGCTACCAAACCAGTTTTTCTGACCCCCACATACCAAGCCAAAACCCTGAGACATAGAAATTTGCAGCAAAACCATGGGATATTCACAAAGGTAGCTAGAGGAGAAGACAAGACAAAAAAACTCAGACTGCCTCCTGGAGGATGCTCTGAGGAGTGAGGAATGTTGGGAGCTTGGGGCAAGCTTCTGAGGAACAGGTGTGGTAATTGTTCGGCACAGGAATTAGTAGGCTGTGGGCATCTGCAAGTCCAAAGGTCACCTAGCAGACACTCANTGGAGGATGCTCTGAGGAGTGAGGAATGTTGGGAGCTTGGGGCAAGCTTCTGAGGAACAGGTGTGGTAATTGTTCGGCACAGGAATTAGTAGGCTGTGGGCATCTGCAAGTCCAAAGGTCACCTAGCAGACACTCACGAATGCCCAGTTGGAGGGTCAGTGGTCTCATCCAGTCTTAACAAGCTCACCTTCAACTAGACACAGTTGATTTCAAGTTCCTAGAAAATTGCTCTGGCAAACACCCTGTTGTTTTGCTACGTGCAGCTTGGGGAACGTTCAGGTCTTAAAACAACCTTGATTAGTGAAGGCAGGTGAAATGGATTTGACTAATCATTACACCAGGTTTCCAACTGAACCACTGCAGCCAGTTTCAGTGATCAGGAACTCCCTTGATCTTAGGTGCGTGCATATGTGTGTGTTCAGTTGTGTCTGACTCTTTGTGACCCCATGGACTATAGCCTGCCAGGCTTCTCTGTCCATGGGATTTTCCAGGCAAGAATACTGAAATGGGTTGCCATTTCCTATTCCAAGGGATCTTCCCAACCCAAGGATTGAACCTGTGTCTTTTGAGTCTCTTGCATTAGCAGGTGAATTCCTTACCACTGTGCCACTTGGGAAGTCCCTGGATCTTAAGACCACCCACTGAATCTCCATGTTTCCAAACATGGGGGCATCCACCCTTCTTCAGAGTGCAAACCTACCTGTGATGGGGTAACGTCCTGGTTGTCCTGTCACTGGTATTTGTAATTTTCTCCTAACTTCCTTTCTATGATGTTATGGCCTCTCTTTCCATAGACTAAAAGGTCAGGGGAGAGGGTGGATTTGAATATCATCAGTTAACATTCCTTACAATTTAGATTTGTGTTCCAATTATGATTTTCTATTGCTGTTCAGTCACTCAGTTGTGTCCAGCTCTTTGCGACTCGATGGAAAGCAGCATGTCAGGCTTCCCTGTCCTTCACCGTCTCCCTGAGCTTGCTCAAACTCATGTCCATTGAGTCGGTGATGCCATCCAANTTGCTGTTCAGTCACTCAGTTGTGTCCAGCTCTTTGCGACTCGATGGAAAGCAGCATGTCAGGCTTCCCTGTCCTTCACCGTCTCCCTGAGCTTGCTCAAACTCATGTCCATTGAGTCGGTGATGCCATCCAACCATCTCATCCTCTGTCATCTTCTTCTCCTGCCTTCAATCTTTTCCAGCATCAAGGTCTTTTCTAATGAGTCGGGTCTTCGCATCAGGTGGTCAAAGTATTGTTTCAACTTCAGCATCAGGCCTTCTAATGAATATTCAGGATTGATTTCCTTTGGGATTGACTGGTTTGATCTCCTTTGACTTTCAGTTATGATACATATCTTTATTACCTTTATAATGAGTCAGGAAACTCTGGTTGCAAGTTTCAAAAAACCTACAGATGTTTTCCACAGACACGGATGTGTCTGTGGAATCCATTAACTGTTGCAGTGATTGATACTGTCCAAGAAGTATTGATATGTCTGGTGGACACTGTTGTCATTCCCCACAGCCATTCTACTCATCTTCCCCTCTGACAAAGCCCCAAGTGTGACCAGCCCCCGGGGCTGAATGTTGGGCCTTCCTGCGTTTGGGGTCCCAAGACCATCCCCAATTCCAGTAATTTGCTAGGAGGACTCACAGGACTTAGCACATAGTTGTGCTCACAGCTAAGGTTTATGACAGTGAAAAGACAAAAAACCAAATCACAAAGGGTAAGAGGTACATGGATCATAGCTCAGAGAGGAACCCAGGCACAAGCTTCCAAGAGTTCCTCCCAATGAAGTCACATGGGACATTCTTAATTCCTCTCTCGAATTGTGACAGTACCTGTGAAATGTTGTCCACCAGGGAAGCTCATTAGAGACTCCATGCCCAGAATTCGTATAGGAGACAGGTCATACAGGCGCTCTCTGCCTAGCACATGTCAGTAATCCAGACTCCCAGAAGGAAAGCAAGTGTTCACATGGGACATTCTTAATTCCTCTCTCGAATTGTGACAGTACCTGTGAAATGTTGTCCACCAGGGAAGCTCATTAGAGACTCCATGCCCAGAATTCGTATAGGAGACAGGTCATACAGGCGCTCTCTGCCTAGCACATGTCAGTAATCCAGACTCCCAGAAGGAAAGCAGGTGTTCAACATAAACCATACTATTTTCACACACAGTTTTGACACAGCCAGAGAACCCAACTCAGATTAATTTAAGCAAAAAAGAAGATTTTATTAGCCTATGTAACTGGGGATCCAGAGCTGCAAGTGGATTCAGTTGGATCAAGGGGCTCCTGAGGGTTGGTCTTCTTTCTCCACCTCCCAGTTCATCTTGTTTCTATGAGGCTTCATTCCTCCAACTGGCTGTCTCTACATGACTGTCAAGGAGGTCACTTGCACTCTGCCAAAAGTAAACCCAGTCATGAGGAGATAATCAGACCTAAATTCAAAACGTTCTACAAAACAACTAGCCTGTATTTTTAAAAAGATCCATCATGAAAGACAAAAAATGGCTGAAGAGCTCTTCAAACTATGTAAGACTAAAGTGTCTCATTTTTCATTTATGAAAATTATATATAATGTACCAACCTGGATCCTGAATTAGATCCTGGAAATAAATTGTTATAAGAAATGTTCTGTATATTAGGCAGTAGTATTGTTTCAAGGTTAAACTTTCTGAATTTGATTTTTGTATTGTGGTTATATGGGCTTTCCAGGTGGCTCAGTGGTAAAGAATCCGCCTGCCAGTGCAGGAGATGTGGGTTCGATCCCTGGGTCAGGAAANAGATCCTGGAAATAAATTGTTATAAGAAATGTTCTGTATATTAGGCAGTAGTATTGTTTCAAGGTTAAACTTTCTGAATTTGATTTTTGTATTGTGGTTATATGGGCTTTCCAGGTGGCTCAGTGGTAAAGAATCCGCCTGCCAGTGCAGGAGATGTGGGTTCGATCCCTGGGTCAGGAAAATCCCCTGGAGAAGGAAATGGCAACTCAGTCCAGTATTCTTGCCTGGGAAATCCCATGGACAGAAGAGGCTGGCGGGCTACAGTGCATGGGGTCACAGAAGAGTTGGACATGCCTTAGCAACTAAACAACAAATTATGGTTATATATAAGAATATTCTTGTTCTTAAGAGATAAATTTAGAGTATTTAGGAATAAAAGAGTAAGATGTCTGAAACTTACTCTCAAATACTGTGATAATTACGACAACTATATCCTATAATATTAGAATAGACTAGAATAGGATATGCAGGGAAGGGGCAGAGAGATAGAAAATGAGAAAACAAATTTGGCAAAATGCTAATCTAAGTGAAGGACAAGCTAAGTTCACTGTATATACTATTCTTACTATTTTCTGTAAGTTTGAATTTTATTGAAATTTTAGATTTAAAAATTGACAAAAATTGTTGTAATGGCAGACCTCTGTCTCTCAATGTGCATGTACTGACCTCATGGAAGAGGTCCTGATGAGCCTGGATCATATACTCATTTCATGGGAATCAGATATTGTGATTGACAGGCCCACCAGGGACCTTCTGAAATGGAAAGAATTCCCCAAAGAATCCAAAGTAAAGAACATCCCCTCCATCACAACCCTCTGTCTTCTCTCCTCACAGCTCCTGGTCGCCCAGGCCCTCTTCTGTTGCTTTCCTGGCTCCATCTTTCCAGACCATGCCTCCCTCCAAAATGGCATCAGACGAGGCAGATTCCTCTCAACAAATAGTTCCACACTTGGGGCTTTTGGGGATTCCTCTCTCCTTTCATCACATCCATCCAGATCCCAGCCCTCTTGGTCCTACTTTTTCTTAGTTTGATGATGAAGAAATCTGTGTTCATATAAAATTGTTAACAAGGATTATGTGTGTGCTCTTACGCTCAGCTTACAGATTTACATTTTTGACTGGACCTTACTTAACCCAGACAACAGAAGCCAGTGGCAGGAGTTTCAAGCACAGAAGTAGTCCAAGGAGAGAGAAGTAATTTGGGGCAGTGGGCCTATGGCTTCCTTTGGACCCTACTGTGTGGGTGGCTTTTTTCTTCATCTCGGGCCAGGATTTCTGACAGGGGGCTGACTGCTGTTCCTTGCAGTTGGAGGAAGCCAGGGTAGCCAAAAGGAACAGGGCCAATATCACTTCATTTCCCAAAAGGCAATTTGATAATTGATTTGTTCCCAAGCAGGAAAGCCGAGCTAGCAAAGAGATTGCTGGAACTCCATCAGTGCAGTCTTGGCATGGATATCTCTGCAGTCAGCCTTCTTGAGAACAAGGCAGAATTTAGANATAAAGTTTTGGGTGCTGGCATGGCAGCCAAAGGAGTGAGCACAGCATGGCGGTTTCCTTACTTTTTTAAAGCAGTCAGGGCACTAAGAGGGAAGTAAGACTGATCCGTCCAGAGGCTGACACGGTGGCTGCTAGTCCCTTAGTAAATACACCAACAGCCAGGGGGCGAGGAGGACCTAGGTAGGACTGACGTATACACTGTAGTGAAGAAAGTAAAACTGTTCAGTTGCTCAGCTGTGTCTGACTCTTCGTGACCCCATAGATTGAAGCCTGCTGGGCTCCTCTGTCCATGGAGTTCTCCAGGCAATAATACTGGAGTGGGTCATCATTCCTTTCTTCAGGGGATCGTCCCAACCCAGGGATAGAACCAGGGTCTGCAAATTCTTAACTGTCTGAGTCACGAGGGGAGCCCCATAAAACCTAGTACCCTTGACCTTACTGACAAGGCGTGGAACTGCTGAGGAGCTAGAATTTTTTTCCTCCTCTGACCTGCCTCTAGAAGGATGCTCAGTGAATAGAAGGTCAGGACCACAGAGAACAACAGTTGTAATCATTCAGATGTTCCCCATCATCAGCCTTAGAGGTATACTCTCCTCGAAGATCAGACTGACCATGTCCTTGAGCAGTTTGATTCCTTGGTCTTAGTCAGCTTAATTTGCATAACAAAGTACCATTAACTGAGTGGCTTAAACAACAAGGATCTATTTCTCACCATTCTGGGAGCTGCGAAGTCCAAGATCAAAGCGCTGCCTGATTTGGCTGCCAGTGAAAGCTCTCTTCCTGAATTTCAGAAGGCCACCTTCTCTTTGGGTTCTCACCTGGCAAAGAGACAGAGAGAGAGCTGTCTGGTGTCTCTTCTCATAAAGACACGAATCCTACCATCAAGGCCCCACCCTCATGACCTCATCTAAGTCTAATTACTTCTCCCAAAGATCCCACCTCTAAATACTATCTCACTGGGGCTTAGGGTTTCAACATATAAATTTGAGGGTCAGTTCAGTTCAATTGCTCAGTTGTGTCCAACTCATTGCAACCCCATGGACTGTGGCACACTAGGTCTCCCTGTCCATTACCAACTCCCAGAGCTTGCTCAGACTCAAGTCCATCGAGTTGGTGATGCCATCCAACCATCTCATCCTCTGTCATCCCCTTCTCCCTCCTTCAGTCTTTCCCAGCATCNCCCATGGACTGTGGCACACTAGGTCTCCCTGTCCATTACCAACTCCCAGAGCTTGCTCAGACTCAAGTCCATCGAGTTGGTGATGCCATCCAACCATCTCATCCTCTGTCATCCCCTTCTCCCTCCTTCAGTCTTTCCCAGCATCAGGGTCTTTTCAAATGAGTCAGTTCTTTGCATCAGGTGGCCAAAGTATCGGAGCTTCAGCTTCAGTATCAGTCCTTCCAACAAACATTCAGGACTGATTTCCTTTAGGATGGACTGGTTGGATCTCCATGCTGTCCAAGGGACTCTCAACAGTCTTCTCCAACACCACAGTTCAAAAGCATCAGTTATTTGGTGTTCAGCCTTCTTTATGGTCCAACTCTCACATACATACGTGACTACTGGAAAAACTATAGTTTTGACTAGTTGACATTTGTCAGCAAAGTAATGTCTCTGATTTTTAATATACTTTCTAGGTTTGTCATAGCTTTTCTTCCAAGGAGCAAGCATCTTTCATTGCTGCAGTCACCATCTGCAGTGATTTTGGAGCCCCCAAAAATAAAGTCTGTCACTGTTTCCATTGTTTCCCCATCTATTTCCCATGAAGTGATGGGACCAGAAGCCATGATTTTAGTTTTCTGAATGTTGTGCTTTAAGCCAGCTTTTTCACTCTCCTCTTTCATTTTCATCAAGAGGCTCTTTAGTTCCGGTTCACTTTCTGCCATAAGGATGGCGTCATCTGCATATCTGAGGTTATTGATATTTCTCCTGGCAATCTTGATTCCAGCTTGTGTCTCATCCAGCTCAGCATTTCCTATGATGTACTCTGCATACAAGCTAAATAAAGCAGGATGACAATATACAGCCTTGACGTACTCCTTTCCTGGTTTGGAATCAGTCTGTTTTTCCATGTCCAGTTCTAACTGTTGCTTCTTGACCTGCATATAGATTTCTCAGGAAACAGGTAAGGTGGTCTGGTATTCCCATGTCTTAGAAGAATTTTCCAGTTTATTGTGAGCCACACAGTCAAAGGCTTTGGCATAGTCAATAGAGCAGAAGTAGATGTTTTTCTGGAACTCTCTTGCTCTTTTGGCAATTTGATCTCTGGTTCCTCTACCTTTCGTAAATCCAGCTTGAACATCTGGAATTTCACAGTTCATGTACTGTTGAAGCCTGGCTTGAAGAATTTTGAGCATTATTTTGCTATCATGGGAGATGAGTGCAATTGTGTGGTACTTTGAGCATTCTTTGGCATTGCCTTTTTTTGGGGAACTAGAATGAAAACTGACTTTCTACAGTCCTATGGCCAATGCTGAGTTTTCCAAATTTGCTGGCATATTGAGTGCAGCACTTTAACAGCATCATCTTTTAGGACTTGAAATAGCTCAGCTGGAATTTCATCACCTCCACTAGCCTTGTTCATAGTGATGTTTCCTAAGGTCCACTTGACTTCAGACTCCAGGATGTCTGGTTCTAGGTGAGTGATCACACTATTGTGGTTGTCTGGGTCATTGAGATCTTTTTTGTATAGTTCTTCTGTGTGTTCTTTCCATCTTTTCTTAAAATATTCTGCTTACATTAGGACACAGTCTAAATGACCTACTATTCACCAAGATCTACGTGGTGGTGTTTTGTTCTGTTGAACTTTTTAACTTAAGCATGGTTGATTTACAGCATCATATTAGTGTCAGGTGTACAACATAGCAATTCAACATTTCTATAGATTATGTTCCATTTAAAATCACTACAAAATAACAACTATGTTTCCCTGTGCTGTACAATGCATCCCTGTTTCCCAACCAATTTATACACAGTAGTTTGTAACACTCACTCCCCTACCCTTATCCCATCTCTCCTCTGCCTTCCTCTCTCCACTGATAACCAGCAGCCTGCTCTCTACATTTATGAGTCTGTTTCTGTTTCACTATATTCACTCATTTATTTTTAGATTTTACATAGAAGTGATAGAATATAATACTTGTCTTTTTCTTTCTGATTTATTTCACAAAGAATACTATTCTCTCAGGCCATCCATGTTGTTGCAAATGGTAGAATTTTGTTCTTCTTATGGCTGGGTAATATTCCATTGTATATATATATACCACATCAAGAAGCCATCTGGTTCTGTATCCTTGGGAACTGGCCCAAGGGAGAGCATAAGTAGGCCCTTGACCATTCCAGCAGTGTTTCCTACATTTAGGAGCAACGCCTTGAGAGTCCCACAGCCCACATCTGATTTGGGTTCCAGTATCACTCATTTGGCAACCCTATCCTTTCTGATCCTCAGTTCAGTTTCTTTATCTTTAAAAAAGGTGGTAGTGCTACCTTCCTCCAGGCTGTTTTGGATATTAAATGAGATACCCTATGACACCATTGCTGGCAGAAAAATAGATGCTCAACAGACAGGAGTTGCTGCCTCCCAGCATCAGTCAATGCATGGGCGCTTGGCTTGGTAGATCTAGGACACTCTCTTGAACTGAGTTGGAGTTCACACCATCTCAGAGACTTGTTTATATTTGTGTTCTTTGACATGCAGACCCTCTTACAGCTGGTTCATCCTTTTTTAACTGTGTTGATGGACCTCTGGTCGTAGTGTCAGCCTACTTTTCAAAGATGGCTTTGCCCTATTTGCATCTAAAATGTTTTGATTTATGGTCAAACTCTCAGAAGACAACCCTCCCTCTCTTATTTTCAAAGTCTTTGTGGGTACCTCTCCAGCAAAATCTTTCAGCTTCCCAATGATTCTCAGGAGAGGAAATTCCCCCCTTTCTGCAACCGATGCCAGAAAAACTATTTCCTAATGGTTTCGTTATAGCTGGCATGAGGTTATGAGTTTGGTTTGGAGGTTGTAAATGAGCCCATAGAGGGCAACTTACGGGTAGGTGTGCCGCCCTCAGTGAGGTTAGGCTGCTCTCGTGGGTTGAAGAGCTTCGTTCACTTGGGCATGCAATACTGAGGTGGTGGCTGTGGGGATGGGGATGGTGGTGTAATAGTAGTAGTAGCAGCAGCAGCGTAAGACTAGCATTTTGTCAATTCAGTCATACTATCCTGTAAAAGAGCTAATGGGCTCTTTGACCTAGTAGAACACTGCAGATCATCCTATCTTGCCCATCATATTTGCAGATGAAGATGTAAAGAGTCACTAGCCCAGCCAGCAAATGAGGGAAATAGCTCTGGTGAGCAAGAAAGGGATGGATGTGGATGTCCAACATTCAGCCTTCTATTTCGCTGATGAAAAACAAGGCCAAAAAACAAGGCCAGAGAGGTCATTACACAGTTAGAAAGCCACAATAAGATCATTAATTCCCATCTGGAGAGCCTTGTCCCCTGAGCCTGAGATACAGCCATAAAAATACAATGACAGCACTGCAAAAGTTGTATGCCATATTTCTCAAATTTGCGTCACATCACCAGTCCATACTACCTGTGGTTTATCATAAAATAGTGTTTATAAACATGCTTATTCTTAATTGTTCTTAACATGTGCTCAATCATGTTTCCAGTTCTTCGCAACCCTGTGCACTGGAGCCTGCCAAGCTCCTCTGCCCATGGGATATTCCAGGCAAGAAGGCTGGAGTGGGTTGCCATTTCCTTTGCCAAGGAATCTTCTCAATCCAGTGATCAAACCTACATCTCTTGCATTGGCAAGCAGATTCTTTAGCACTAATGCCACCTATTATCTTTAAATTGCACAGTCGTAGGACCACTGCTACACATCACTCATAATCTATTTTTGTTTTAACTGATGTGAACCTGTCTCCTCAAAATGTTAAATGACACAATTTTGCACAAAAATATTTTAATTGGTATACTTTTTGCTGGCTGATAAACAAAACAGGTTAATGAAATGTGGTGTTTGAGGTGATAATTTGTTAAATGTGAAAGTCACTCAGTCGTGTCCAACTCTTTGTGACTCCATGGACTATACAGTCCATGGAATTCTCCAGGAGAGAATACCTGACTGGGTAGTTGTTCCCTTCTCCAGGGCATCTTCCCAACCCAGCGATTGAACCCAGGTCTCCCACATTTCAGGAGGATTCTTTAGCAGCTGAGCCCCCAGAGAAGCCCAAGAATACTGGAGGGAGTAGCCTATCTCATCTCCAGCAGATCTTCCCGACCCAGGAATCGAACCCAGTGTCTCTAGCATAGCAGGTGGATTCTTTACCAGCTGAGCTATGCAGAGAAGCCCAATCTGTTAAATATAACCATTTAAAATATGATATTTTTTCATTCTGTTTTGGTGTTTCTTCATTTTTAATCTACTTTTAATACAAACCTCATAAAGGGACCCAGAACTCTGCTTTGCTTTGGAGGATCCTTGGTCTTTACATGCCAAGTCTTTCACAACCCAGCTCTTCTACTCACATGGCTATGTGATTTCATCACTGTCTCAGTCCAGGCTGTTCTAACAAAATACCACAGACTGAGTGGCTTTTGAAGAAAACATTGATTTCTCACTGTTCTGGGGGCTGAGAAGTCTAAAATGAAGAGACCAGCAGGGTTTTGTCCTGGTGAAGACCCTCTTGCTGGCTTGCAGATGACTGCTGCTTGCGATGTCCATACATTTATGTCTATCTCTCTTCTTACAAGGGCACTAATCCCATCACGGGGCCCCATCATTATGGCCTAATCTAAACCTAATTATATCCCAAAGACCCCACTTCCTAATCACATCACTTTGGGAATTAGAGCTTCAGCATATGAATTAGGTGAGAGGACACAATTCATAACAACTGTGTTACTGACATTCCTAAGCATTCAGTCTCCTCACTTATAAAGCAGAGATCATAATAGTCCCTTCCTTCACAGGGTGCTTGAGAGGATAATGGCTATCTGGGGTCCAGAAAAGGGGAAATAAGTTCTTATACCCGGGTTTGTTGGAGGTGATGGCAAATGAAATAGTCTGAAATTATCTTTCAGACTCTTTGCAACCCCGTGGACTGTAACCTACTAGGCTTCTCCAGGCAAGAATACTGGAGTGGATTGCCATTTCCTTCTCCAGGGGATCTTCCCGACCCAGGCATCGAACCCAGGTCTCCCGCATTGGAGGCAGACACTTTAACCTCTGAGCCACAGGGAAGCCCAGGTCTAGCCTGTTATAAAAAACTTTAGCTACCGGCATTATGCTCAGACACCTCTCTGCTCTGTAGTTAGATACAAACATTAAATAATATTGTTGTTGCTGTTCAGTCACTAAGTCATGTCCAACTCTTTGTGGCCCCATATGCTTGCAAGGGTAAATAAAATAATAAAAAGAGGAAAAATCTGTAAAAATCCATATGTCTAACCCCAATTAAGCTTTTTTCACAGGGTGCTGCATTCCTAAAACACTCCTCCTGTGCTCTTCCCACTGCCAACTTTCCAGGATGGTACATCACTGGGAGTAATAGTTACCAAATGGATGGAGCAAGAGAGCCAGCGTGGACAGTGGGAACAGTAGGAAGTGAGCCGCCTGCTTCCAAGTATTGGAAGGCTAGACACTCTGGGGCAGGGATAGACATTCCAGCCTGGTGCTGTGGTTTTACTTTTGAAGTCAAAGTGAGTTATTTCTCAACCTCATCCCATCAATGATGTGGTCAGAGAAAAAACCCTCCCAGAGACCTGCCAGTTATTCATGGAAGTCATTCCTTCCAGACTATTCCAACTTTAGGTCCTATTGTGTGTTTGAGAGGATTTCTATCGGGAAAAAAGGGTGATTAAATTAGGCACTGCTGGAAAGCCACCATCATAGCCTAAACACCCTAATTCTTAACCATTAAAAATGCTGTTGAGCATTTCCTCAGTTTTAATCCAGTTGATAATGTGGGTCTGGCATGTTTCCAGTTTGATGCCAAAAGCTCTTGCAGGAACTCTTATTTATTATTTTGTCACCAACATACTTCCAGATCAGATGTATGAGATGTGATGGGGGAGGCTTTCTCCAGTCATGAGATTTCTCCATAGCTCTTCCCTTCATTCAGCAAACCTTGGTGAAAACTTGCCATATCTCAGGCCCTGGTTTAGCCTGGAGATTCAAAGGTAATTAAGTACAACCATCCACATTTCCCCTGACGATGTGGAAGCCTTATCTTCTATACAGCCTCTGTCCTATTCTGCCTTCTAATGATGAAGCATTATCTATGTAATCATTCATCATTCCTTTCCTTTTTCGCACAAAAGTCTGTCCCTAGACGATCCTCAAGGATGGATCTACTGAGATTCAGTCCAGTATCCAGATGTGTGAGTACGTTTAGAAGAGTCGCCAGACCTTTGGAACAAAACTTGCAATAACTTGATTCAACTATAGAAACCTTTCTGAGACCCTGTTCAAGTTTAATATTGGTTTCCTGAGGCTCATCCATTCTCCGGTGCCTCATAGGTTCTTCCAAGCCACCTGCTGCAGCTGGCCCAGCTTCACTACCCCAGAACTGGAGAGTCATTTCCTGTTTCAAGTATTAGAAGAGATTTGAATAAGATGATGCAGAGCAGCTGTTTTCTCAAGCCACAGAAGGGAGAACAAAAGAAGGGGCACTGACCGGGAATAAAGACACGTGTGTTCTTAGCCGCACCATCTCCAGCTTGCTGAGGGGGGATCAGAAGTTTCTTAGGGCTGGACCCAGCACCATGATCTCCTTCTGAACTTCACTCCTCTCCTCCACCCCCAACAACCCCCTTTACAGAGTCTCTTTTCCAAGATCCTAGCCAAGTCTCATAAAGGCTGAGGGGAGCTAATTCACACTGAAATGTTACTTTACGGCCAGTGAGCCAATATTGGAAACCAGTAGTTCGGTGGGGGTGGGGGGTGGGGTTGCTGCGTGGTTTGAGCAAACATCCAGTTTACACCTTCTTGGTCAAACATCACTTCTCTTTCCTAAACATTTTCTTCTGACTAAGGCGCCTTGCTGAGAGCTGGAAAGACAACGATGAAATAAGGTTTTGACACCAATATCCAAACAAACTCTGGGAATTCAGAGGCAAACCTAATTCATCTCAAGAGAACAAGGAGAGCTTCCTAAGGGAGAGAAAGTGTTGCCTGAGGTGGCTCTGGAAGGAAGAGCATGGGTTGGTTAGCCAGAAAGAAAGAGGGAGAAAGATATCATAAGTAAAGGAAACCATGAGCAGCTACACTGTGGTGTGAAGAAGCAGCAGGTACCTACCAGAAGTGTGAAGTTATGAGAAGAAAAACTGAAGCTGGGGTAGGTAGATGAGGACAGGAAAGAAAGAAGGAGCCAGTTCCAAAAATCCTTGCAAGCCAAGAATGAGATCACCCCTCAGCTAACAACCTTTCAGTGGCTTCCTCTGCACTCAAATTAAGATCCAAATTCCCAGGAATAATGCATCCACTGGACTCTTAAAAAAGAATCAGCTAATTGCTTTTGTTTCTTTATCAGGTTGTTTAGAGGTTCTTTAGAGAAGTGAATCTTTTTTTTTTCTTGAGAAATGCAATTTTTTTCAAACTGTGAAGGGAAAGCTGTATTTTTTCATTTTTTAAACCATAGGGAAATTAAATGTAAGTATTATTGTTCTTATTATTATTCCAATCATATTAAAATATCAAAAGGCAATATAATGAACATCTTCATACCTTTCACTTGTATTAAAAATTAAAGCATTTCAGATTCTGTTGATGTCACCCTCCCTAATCTCATCCCCTTCTCTGCATCCCAGAGGAAATCACTGCCCTGAAGTTTATATGCGTCACTCCTTTTCTCAGTTTTACATTTTTACCACATATGTCCCTGTCAAAGTAAGTATCGTTTTCACACGTTTTAAAGCTTTAACAAGTTGCTCTGATTCTTCTACAACTTGCTTCTTTCACTCAACATCATTTCTGAGATATATCTATATTGCTGTATATAACTCAAATCCATTTGTTTTAAGCTGTATAGTATTACATTGTATGAATACAGAAATACACCATCATTTATTTTCTCTATTCTCCTCATGATGGCCATTTAGGTTATTTCTGCTGCTGCTGCTGCTGCTAAGTCGCTTCAGTCGTGTCCGACTCTGTGCAACCCCATAGACGGCAGCCCACCAGGCTCCCCTATCCCTGGGATTCTCCAGGAAAGAACACTGGAGTGAGTGGGCTGCCATTTCCTTCTCCAATGGATGAAAGTGAAAAGTGAAAGTGAAATCGCTCAGTCGTGTCCGACCCTTAACGACCCAATGGACTGCAGCCCACCAGGCTCCTCCATCCATGGGATTTGCCAGGCAAGAGTACTGGAGTGGGGTGCCTAGTGATCTGCTATTACAGGTAAGATTGCCATGACCATTTTGGTACATGTCTCTCTATGGACATATACAGGATTTTCTCTGGGGGATGTCAGTACTCTTGGTATAGGATATACACATCTTCAGCTTAACTAGCTTTTGGCAAAATTCTTTCCAAAGGTATCTAACTAATTCAAACTCCTACCTCCAGTGTATGACAATTCCTGGGAGTTCACATTCTTGCTAATACTCGATTTTTAAATTTTTAGCAAGTTTACCTAATAAGTAAACTTGCTTCATTTAGTATCTAATGGCAGTTTCAATTTGCATTTTTTTGATGTTCCGCTGATGAGGTGGAGCATCTTTTCATTTTTATTGGGTATTTTGTAAATTACAGATTCAGCATTTATTGTCCATTTCTCTTTCGGATCCTTTGTCTTTTCTTTAGTAATTGACAAATGTTCTATATATTTCATGTATAAAACTCTTTTGTGTTTCTTACATTAGGGGTCCCAGGGTTATCAGATGCTATGCCCCCTTTGACTGTGTTTGATTGACTAAGCTATCTGACAACTCTGTGGGGAATAAAACTTCACTGTAGAAAACCAATCATAATGCAAATGTTTCCTATTCAGGTCAGTGCAAATAATTCCTGCTCATAGTGATCCAAATGGGTTTTGTCTGAAAGAGAATGTAAGTCTCTGTAAGTCAAGTTCACATTTAATCTCTTATTACTCCCCTCATAAATTAATAAGTTAAAAGAAAATATTTCACATTCATGTGTGTTATATTTGTATGAGAGTTGTGATTTTATATACTCAAAATTATATTTTTAAAAATTTTATTTAAAAGCTTTGGTATACATATATATAAATACTAAGTGTAATATATATATTTTTTAGAAAACTTATGAATTCTTATCTAACCTAAAAATATATGGCGTTTTGACTCCACTTGTTTGACTTAGTATGAATAGAATGCTAGATTTCTAATTTAAAAAAAATACAGATGCAACAAGCAACAAAGTTTTACTGTATAGCACAGGGAACTATAGTCAATATCTTGTAATAACCACTGGAAAATAATCTGAAAAATTCTGTATGTGAATCACCTTGCTGTGCACCTTGCTGTGAAACACTGTACGTCAACTATACTTCAATAAAATATATATATTTAAAAAATTATATTTTAGCAAGGGAACAATTTTCAAAGAAAAAATAATAATCGAGGAAAGCTGACCCTTCCAAGCAAAGCCAGACACTACAGCTGAGTCAGGAGGTTGGGGGCCTAAGGCCATCCTGCAATAATTGGCTGACTGAGGCCGTGAAAGCTCAGTCTAAATGGCAGCAGCTGGAGAGGAGCCCTGAAGGGCCACAGGAGGCTGCACAGCTGATGTGTGGGCCAACACCACCATTTTCCTATTTGGTGATGTGGGCAATGTGTTCGACCTCTCTGCACCTCAGCCTCCTCATCAGCAAATCTGGAATAAAAGCATTCTCCTCAAGGACTACCGCGAGAATTAAATGAAGCAATGTATGTGAACCATGCATGATATAGAAAATAATCGTTAATAACAGCATGATTATACTGTTATATAATAAATCCAACTGACATTTATTGGGTGTTTGTTTTTAAGACCAGATAAAAAGCAACAAGTGGGCAGACTGCGGATTAGGCACTCTGAAGCCCCAGGTCTTAAGCAGGAAGCTAGTTAGCAGCTATGTTATTGTCCTAGTAGAGCTGCTAGGCCTTCAGAGACAGCCTGGGGAGCGGACTCTGCTCCCGACTAGCCATGGAACGGTGTGCGATTCACACCGCTTCTCTGAGCCACAGCCATGCATTCCCTCATTCCTTGGATAAACTCACTTCCTCTGCCAAGTCCTGTACTAAAGTGATGGTGCTGTGAATTGGGGCGGTATAGGGGCTCCAGTTCCTGAGCATTTAAGATGGAGGTGAAATGCTGACTCATTTAACTCCTCATTAGTATCCCCGGGCTGCCCTAACGAAGTATCACAAACTAAGCAGCTTAAAACAACAGAAATGTATTGTCTCACAGTTTCAGAGGTCAGATGTCCAAAAATCAAGGTGTCAAGGGCAGCACTCTACCCCTGAAGCCTGTAAGGGAGGATCCTCCCTCGCCTCTTCCGAGTTTCTGAGGGTGGCTGTCCATCCTTGGCTCCAGTCTCTGTTGTCACACGACATTTTCACCACACGGTCATCTTCTAAGGACGCCAGTCCTGTTATATTAAGGGCGCACTCTACTATGGTGTGATCTCATCTTAACTAATTCCATATGCAACAACCCTATCTCCAAATAAGAAGAAGTAGAAGGTACACGAGATTTCACGTATCCTTTGGGGAAAGCACATTCCACCCATGACACTACCCCAGCTGGGTGCCCTGATTAGGAGAGACCTTCGGGGCCCAGGACTGACCCAGCATGATCTTCCATGCAGTGCTGGAGCTTTGGCCTTCCAGCTCCAGAGAAAACAGAAACCCAAACCCTTTTGGAATTTGGGATGGAAGTCTGGAGAGCGCAGTCACGCTTCCCAGTGCAGAGCTTCCTTTGATGTAGCCTTCAGTTCTCAATAGGATGGCTTCGGTAAAATGAAGGGGAAGAGACCCACCCTTTCATCCTGAAAGATTAGGGAAGTAAAGTGTCAAAAGTGTTATGCTAGATTAGTGCTCCCTTTTCAGAGAACAGAGCCTGAATCTAGAAAACATGAGAGGCAATAATTTGTCACTTTAAAAAAAAAAGGTCTCGAGGATGCAGGAAGGGAAGAGAGCCAGCATTTTTACTGAGAGCCTCCTCTGTGCCAGGCCATATGTGAAATGGTTTACAAACACCATCTCTTTCAATCCTCAGGACAATTCTTTGATGAATAACCCCATCTGACAGGTAAAGAAGCAGGCTGAGAGCCATTAATTAAATTTTTCAAAAGTCCCACAGCTAAAGAGATGTCAGTACTAGGATTTAAATTCAGATTTGCTGCATAATCAAGTTTATAATCTCCTTTCCACATTGTCTGTTTATAATTTTACATCAGATAATGTATGTGAAATCTTGAAGCACTGTATCTGGTAGAGAAGGAGGAGGCAATAAGCATTTATATCCATCCTTCCTCCAGAGACTGTTTCTGGAATGAATGAATGACACTCAATGAACATATGACACCCTCTGATCCTCTGGTTCTCACGTGAACTCTCGCTCCTCTGAACTCCCAAGACTTTATTCTTTCCCTCTCAAGTGGAATTTATTCCTCTCCCTGCCATTCCCAGCCCTTGGTTAGTACCTCAGTTCAGTTCAGTTCAGTTCAGTCGCTCAGTTGTGTACGACTCTTTGCAACCACGTGAATCGCAGCATGCCAGGCCTCCCGGTCCATCACCATCTCCCGGAGTTCACTCAGACTCATGTCCATCGAGTCAGTGATGCCATCCAACCATCTCATCCTCGGTCGTCCCCTTTTCCTCCTGCCCCCAATCCTTCCCAGCATCAGAGTCTTTTCCAATGAGTCAACTCTTCACACGAGGTGGCCAAAGTACTGGAGTTTCAGCTTTAGCATCATTCCTTTCAAAGAAATCCCAGGGTTGATCTCCTTCAGAATGGACTGGTTGGATCTCCTTGCAGTCCAAGGGACTCTCAAGAGTCTTCTCTAACACCACAGTTCAAAAGCATCAATTCTTTGGCGCTCGGCCTTCTTCACAGTCCAACTCTTACATCCATTCATGACTACTGGAAAAACCATAGCCTTGACTAGATGGACCTTAGTTGGCAAAGTAATGTCTCTGCTTTTGAATACCTGCTATCTAGGTTGGTCATAACTTTTCTTCCAAGGAGTAAGTGTCTTTTAATTTCATGGCTGCAATCACCATCTGCAGTGATTTTGGAGCCCACAAAATAAAGTCTAACACTGTTTCCACTGTTTCTCCATCTATCTCCCATGGAGTGGTGGAACTGGATGCCATGATCTTCATTTTCTGATGTTGAGCTTTAAGCCAACTTTTTCACTCTCCTCTTTCACTTTCATCAAGAGGCTTTTTAGTTCCTCTTCACTTTCTTCCATAAGGGTGGTGTCATCTACATATCTGAGGTTATTGATATTCCTCCTGGCAATCTTGATTCCAGCTTGTGTTTCTTCCAGCCCAGCGTTTCTCATGATGTACTCTGCATATAAGTTAAATAAGCAGGGTGACAATATACAG
>SJYX01005771.1:64521-81387 GCA_006410675.1 Oreotragus oreotragus
AAAAGTTATGACCAACCTGGACAGTATATTCAAAAGCAGAGACATTACTTTGCCGACTAAGGTCCGTCTAGTCATGGCTATGGTTTTTCCAGTAGTCATGTATGGATGTGAGAGTTGGACTGTGAAGAAAGATGAGCACCAAAGAATTGATGCTTTTGAACTGTGGTGTTGGAGAAGACTCTTGAGAGTCCCTTGGACTGCAAGGAGATCCAACCAGTCAATTCTGAAGGAGATCAACCCTGGGATTTCTTTGGAAGAAATGATGCTAAAGCTGAAACTCCAGTACTTTGGCCACCTCATGCGAAGGGTTGACTCATTGGAAAAGACTCTGATGCTGGGAGGGATTGGGGGCAGGAGGAGAAGGGGACGACAGAGGATGAGATGGCTGGATGGCATCACGGACTCGATGGACGTGAGTCTGAGTGAACTCCGGGAGATGGTGATGGACAGGGAGGCCTGGCATGCTGCGATTCATGGGGTCGCAAAGAGTTGGACACGACTGAGCGACTGAACTGAACTGACTGCACTTAACTGTGTTCAATTCCAGGCATGAGAAGGCTGCTGTTCCTGCAGAATCTGCTGCACTTTGCTGTCTCTGCCATGTAAAGTGACCACCAATCTTCTAAAGGGGCAGGAGGAACTCTGCCCCACCCCACCAAATCTCTCCGGAAGAAACAACTTTGCCCATCAGAGAAGCAGACAGGGGGTAGCAAGAGGGCACATTAGCCCTGGGCCCAGAAGCAAACTGGCCTCTAAACCAGGCAGGCAAAATCTTAGAGTCCTTCTGCTCATCTTTGAAAATAGGATGGAAGGGAAAACACTTACCTTCTCAAAGCAAACATCTGTTTGCTTTGCAGTTTCTGGGGACCAGTCTGTCAAGAGAGCTCACCCTCCTGAAGGCTCCCAGGAGAGGTCATCAATGTGTGGGCCATTTTCGTATGAAAAAAGGGCCAAGTTCCCAGAGATGTCTCCCAGCCAGCCCACCCTCAAGGATGATGTCAAGATCCTCTTTATACACCTGTTCTTCTTTTGTTGGTCCTGAAACAAATCCTGTCCCTAAGGCAACCCATCCCATTGCTGATCTCATTTTATGAAATGAGTATCATTCCATTCACTTTAATGAGTAGGGCCCCTTTGTTCTACCTACACTCTTCAGCTAAAATAAACTTTAGGACAAAGGTACTCAAACTCATACAAAACCTCACAGGAAAAGTAGTTGTTCTACACAGCAAAAAGCATCCTGATACTTTTTGCACATCCTGTGCAATCACAGAATCATAATATCACAAAGTTCAAAGTAACTATATTTAGTTCTTGAACTTCCACCATGAGATTCAACTCCCAACTATTGGTCTTAGAATTGAACAAATGAAATAGTTCAGCTATTCAAGTGGAAGAGCCCCTGGAGACCACATTAAAAGATAAGTATTCACTACCAGTTTATCACGTGTGATGGAGACTGTTGTTTGAATACCCAATATTTCCTTCCCACCTTTTTCATGCTGACATACACACACACACACATCGAGGTTTGTATTTCCCTAGTCTTGCAACTAGCAGCAGCCATGGGACAGGCCAGCTCTACATGACCTACATGTACATGGCGATCTACATGGAGAAACTTATTAAAGGGCTTCAGGAAGATGTCCTTGCCTGATCTCTCAGTATCCTCTGGCTTCCTACACTTGAAAATAGTCATGTGAGGACTGAGGCTTAGGTAGCTGTATTTTTTAAAGATTATTCTTATGTGGACTATTTTTAAAGTCTTCATTGAATTTGTTACAATATTGCCTCTAGTTTATGTTTTGGTTTTTCGGCCGTGAGGCAGGTGGGATCCTAGCTCTATGACCGGGGATCCTACACTTGAAAATAGTCATGTGAGGACTGAGGCTTAGGTAGCTGTATTTTTTAAAGATTATTCTTATGTGGACTATTTTTAAAGTCTTCATTGAATTTGTTACAATATTGCCTCTAGTTTATGTTTTGGTTTTTCGGCCGTGAGGCAGGTGGGATCCTAGCTCTATGACCGGGGATGGAACCTGAACCCCCTGGACTGGAAGGTGAAGTCTGAACCACTGGACCACCAGGGAAGTCCTGAGGTAGCTCCATTTAAATCGTAAGGGAGTGAGCCAGAAGACAAAGACAGTGCTACGAGGAATGAACAGGAGGGTGGGGAGAGGCTGGTTTTGTGCTGGGGTTCTGGTTTGTTTCTGGTTTGGGCTTTCTGGCCCCTGAACCAGACTGGAACTGCCTACCTGTTTTTTTATTGAAGTACAGTTGATTTACAAAGTTTTAGGTGTATAACAAAGCAGTTCAGGTATGTGTGTGTTGTGTGTGTGCATGTGCTCGCATGCGCACGCACATTCTTTTACAGATTCTTTTCCATTATAGGTTATTTCAAAATATTGAATATAGTTCCCTGTGCTATACAGTAGGTCCTTGTTGTTTACCTATTTTATATATGTAGTATGTATCTACTAATCCCAAATTCCCAATTTACCCCTTATCCCCCTTTCCCCTTCATCAACAATATAAGTTTATCTTCTATGTCTGTGAATCTATTTCTGTTTTGTAAATAAGTTCATTTGCATCATTTTTTTAGATTCCACGTATAAGTGATATCATATGACATTTGTCTTTGTCTGACTTACTTCACTTAGGGTAATAATCTCTAGGTCCACCCATGTTACTGAGAATGGGGAACTGCCTACTCATAAGCCATTGTTAGTCAGATGTTCAATTACCTGCACTCAAAATATCTTAACTGAGGCCCCATGCATTACTGATCCATAGTATACAGATGTCTTTGGGCATGAAGGAAACCCATGGGGAATAGATGATTCAAGAGTTAAAAGTATAAAATAAACCTCTATAAAAATTGGACAATACATATATATTTAATGGTATCAATATACCCCTTTGTGGATATCTCTGTAAAATAAGAAATGATAATAATATCTACAACACGGGATTGGTCTAAGGATTAGATGCGTTAATACATGAAGGGTAAAGTTAACAGTACTGGCTAATTATAGCCATCATGTTAATCAGCAAAAAAAAAAAAAAGTAACTTTTTTTTTAAGCATATGAGCCAGGGCACTGGATTTAGAATCAGAAAACCTGGCTTATGGACAGATACTTCTTCTCTTTGATCATATGTCAATATTTCTGACTGTTGTAGGACAATGAAGTCTCAGTACAATACAGTTCCTGTGTCAAATGGTGTTGAAAGTTTGATGAATCAGATGAATTTTGAATTACTGCACATTGCCAATTCAGTAATGAAATAAATGCATCACTGGAAGTCTTTAAAGTCTTTAAAAGTGACGTTAGTAAGTAAAATGGAACTTTGGTTGTGCAACTAAGGAAGAGTCTGAAAATAACTTAATATGTAATTTGTTTTCCTTTCCTAAAACAATCATTGGACAATAACCAACCTGAGCAGCAAAATAGATGGGCAGGGAATGCGAATGCTTGGGGTTTAGGGGTCTTACAACTGACCTGCTGATGTGCCTCTGGGT
Organism: Oreotragus oreotragus; assembly: GCA_006410675.1. NCBI lineage: Eukaryota > Metazoa > Chordata > Mammalia > Artiodactyla > Bovidae > Oreotragus > Oreotragus oreotragus. The sequence continues at coordinate 68,043 of SJYX01005771.1, forward strand.
AAGTCCTTTCCCATCTTGGAGTCTCAGTTTCCTCATTGTAAACTGTGGACAAGAGCCTGGAGTAAGATTTGGACACCACAGTCCTTATCTCAGCTCCACTTCTCAGCAGGGACACTCTGAAACAAGTCACTTTCTCTGAGCCCCATCACTAAAATGAGGACAAAAACACCAAGCAACCTCACAGGGAAGCTGTGAATATCAAGTGTTAGAACATGTGAAATATTTCAGGATAGAGTTGGACTGTGAAGAAAGCTGAGCACCGAAGAATTGATGCTTTTGAACTGTGGTGTTGGAGAAGACTCTTGAGAGTCCCTTGGACTGCAAGGAGATCCAACCAGTCCATTCTGAAGGAGATCAACCCTGGGATTTCTTTGGAAGGAATGATGCTGAAGCTGAAACTCCAGTATACTTGGGCCACCTCATGCGAAGAGTTGACTCATTGGAAAAGACTCTGATGCTGGGAGGGATTGGGGGCAGGAGGAGAAGGGGACGACCGAGGATGAGATGGCTGGATGGCATCACGGACTCGATGGACGTGAGTCTGAGTGAACTCCAGGAGTTAATGATGGACAGGGAGGCCTGGTGTGCTGCAATTCATGGGGTCTCAAAGAATCAGACAAGACTGAGCGACTGAACTGAACTGAACTGAAACCTCTAATAAATTTTAATTGGAGTCCATCCAAGTTCCAACATTCTATAGTTGTATATAAAGTGTGACCTGAAAAAAAAAAAAATGATGACCTGGAAGAGAGAAAGGAAAAAAAGAGATGGCGTGTTCTTTGTCCCACAAAACCACATCTCAGACAGGATGGACGGGCCCCACCAGGAGGCCAGAGCTCCCTTGCAATCAAAAGACTCTTGGCCAACATTTAACACAAGGGACACATGTTAGATTCAGGAGACAAAGATGTCCCTAAAGGCCACCTGGGTGCTGGTTTAAGAAATGATGGGCGGTAAATATGGGAAAGGTACAACCTCTGAAAAACAGACCTCTATGGGAGATCTTCAGTGCCTGAGTAGTCTTTATCAGAATTCCCACAGTTATGAGGTCAGATGGGAAGCAGAAATTGAACATTCACTATTGTACTCCCACCTATAAAAGTAGCCCTTATTCAAAGAGCAGCATGCACACACATACACACTGTTTGACACTAAAGATTACAGTCTACAGAGAAGAGGATGTGATGGGCCTCTTTCATGGTCAAATGTTCCTCATCTAATAATATAAGAAATATAGGATGCAAATGTCTTACAAAGTAATACTGCAATTTCCAAAGATGAGGGCTGTAATGAAGTCAGTGAAAGTGATGGTAAAGAATTGCATGAATCATAAGCAGTGTCAATGATTAATGATGATTGGCCAGTAGACTAGTTAGCCATTAAAGACAAGAAAATTGGAAAGGATAATGACACAATAAGTGCTTTGATGGAGAGTGATTCTAATACAGTATGAATGAAGCTCAAGAAAAAATTAATAAGCTTTCTATCATAATTATACAAATTACCCTGCTTTCAATCATGTTGCAAAAGTCAAATGTAAAGACTGCATTTCATCCAAGCATATATTATTTGGAAAATGATACCAAAGAAACAACATTTGATTCATTCTTAATTCACTATAAGCCATTCACATGTAATTGCAATGCAACTTAAATTTTGTTTAAAAAAAAAAAAGACAAAATAAACATGATGATAATTTTTTTATTCATTTTCAAAATAATCTCCAACCAAACCTCTGACCTTTTTTGTAGGCTCCATGAAACCATTGCCCTTATTTTAAGTTTAGTCATTTTAAGCGACTAATTTTGAACATGAGGGCCTCTTTTGTATAGTCAGACAACAATAACCAACTCTACACGGAATCCAGCCCTTGCTCGGCTCTGAGGACCTGGGGATGAATACATCAGACAGAAGAAACAACTTGTATGACAGCTAAGGGTCAGAAAAGGCTTTGCTGCACTGAAAGATGTGAAGAAATGAGTGAAAGGAAGTGTAATGAGTAAACGTTGGACAATATAAGTTCAAGGGGTCAGCAGGGACCAGCTCAGACAAGCCTGAAGTCTCTGCTAGGCAGTTAGAATACAAACTCTGAGGACCTGGGGATGAATACATCAGACAGAAGAAACAATTTGTATGACAGCTAAGGGTCAGAAAAGGCTTTGCTGCACTGAAAGATGTGAAGAAATGAGTGAAAGGAAATGTAATGAGTAAACGTTGGACAATGTAAGTTCAAGGGGTCAGCAGGGACCAGCTCAGACGAGCCTGAAGTCTCTGCTAGGCAGTTAGAATACAAACTCAGAGTGCACAGGGGAGTGAGTTTCAAGCACACATCCTGCCTTGAGGGTTTGGCGGATGGAGGTGCCCATAAAGCTCTTATTGCGTCATTATCCTTTTCAACTTTCTTGTCTTCAATGGCTAAGAAGCCTGGGCAGCAGGAATAGTAAATCCAGAAGGAGATGATGAGGAGCTTGTTGCAGGAGGGACACTGTGAGTTGTCTGGGGACTTGCATGTGGACACACTCGGGACACATTAGAAAGAGAGGTCTGAAGGTGGTCAGAGAGGAATAGCCCAAAGACAAGGGCAGGGGAGTTACTGCTTTGGAGGACACAGCTGAAACCAGGCTCTCAGGCATAATCTCCCAAAGAGAGCACATAGATAAGAAGAGGAACCCACAAATGAAACTTCTGAAAGAGATGAGAAAGAGCCTGCAGCCCACCCAGATGACTCAGGTTGGAATATTGTTACCAGATCCCCAAGCGGAGACCGGGAGGAAATCACAGATGGACCTAAGGAGTCCAAGAGGATACATTTACAGTAATGGAACTTTATGTTTATGCTCGCTCCTTTTCCAAAGGTTGATGGTATCACTGAGCTTGGCTTGTTACATGTTGCCAATTCGGTAATGAAATAAAAGCACTAACTTGATCACTANATCCATACATGACCACAGGAAAAACTATAGCCTTGACTAGATGGACCTTAGTCAGCACAGTGAAGTTTAAAAAATGGGTTTGATGATGCCTGAAGTCTCTTTCAGTAGTGATACTACAGTTCTGCAAGAAAACAGTCCAGTAGGCAACTCTCACTGGACCTCTATAACGTCCCAGACCTATACATACTTCATCTTATTTAAAATACACAGCATCCCTGTGAGACAAGCTCTATTATTGCCAGTTTAGAGATGGGAAAACTGCAGGTCAGAAAAGTCTTGTGTGATATTTGAAAGAATTCAGGTGTTGGTGTCAGAGAAACCTGGCTTTTAATAGGTTATAATATTGACAAGGCCAGTTATCAATGTGTTGCCTTTCAGTTCTGTACCCACCTTCACCGCCTGGCTTTGTGCTGCTGAAGCTGAGCCCTGTGAACATTTCTTCTTTCGTCAGGTGACAAATGTGAAGCTTTGTCGGCAGAGGGTGCTACAGGAGGAAGGGTTTTTCCTTCCTGGTTCCACGTGCTTGCCTTCTCCTTGCTCCTGTGGTAAATAGCAACCAGCATGTAAGGGACACCCAATCTCAAGGGTGCTCACACCTCAGTAAGTTTCAGCAGCACCCTAGAAGGCAAATCTGCAGCACATCTGCAGCAAATGTCAGCAGCACTCTCCCAAGCAACCCCTCAGGATGTCTTAGCCACACCCCAGGTCCCTAGAGAGTTTTGTGGGTACCCCAGGGGCTGCTTTTCACTTTGCGGCACTACTGCAAACCTCTCCAGCATCCAGTAGACTAAGTCACATCCTTTCCACCAAGGTCTGAATCTCAGCTGAGGAAGTAAGGATCCTCTTCCAATTTGCTCCTTCCTTGTATACTGAAAGAAAATTCTCATGCAGTCCTTGACTCATAGCACTTTCCAATGTGGAGGGGGAGATTGGGACACACCAACCAATTCTTCAGTATCAGACACCAGCAGGTGTCCCACAGTTCAGCTATGACATTAACCAACTGAAGTCAAGCAGACCCACAGGCTCAGGGCAAAATCCCATGTTTGCCTTGTGACTTCAGATGCCAGTCACAAGTATCAGTTACTCACCTAAATTTCTGATCAACTGTATTAATTGGGAGTTCCCACAAGCCCACAAGGCAGAGGATACAGAGGTCAAACTGCCAACATCCATTGGATCATAGCAAAAGCAAGAGAATTCCAGAAAAGCATCTACTTCTGCTTCATTAACTAAGCTAAAGCCTTTGACTGTGTGGATCACAACAAACTGTGGAAAGTTCTTCAAGAGATGGGAATACCAGACCCAGTAACCTGCCTCCTGAGAAATCTGTATGCAGGTTCAAGAAGCAACAGTTAGTACTGGACATGGAACAACGGACTGGTTCCAAGTTGGGAAAGGAGTACATCAAGGCTATATATTGTCACCTTGCTTGTTTAACTTATATGCAGAGTATATCACGTGAAATGCCAGGCTGGATAAAGCATAACCTGGAATCAAGATTGCTGGGAGAAATATCAATAATCTCAGATATGCATATGACACCATCCTTATGGCAGAAAGCAAAGAACTAAAGATCCTCTTGATGAAAATGAAAGAGGAGAGTGAAAAAGTTGGCTTAAAACGTAACATTCAAAAAACGAAGATTGTGGCATCTGGTCCCATCACTTCATGGCAAATAGATGGGGAAACAAAGGAAACAGTGACAGACTTTATTTTCTTGGGCTCCAAAATCACTGCAGATAGTGACTGCAGCCATGAAATTAAAATACGCTTTCTCCTTGGAAGAAAAGCTACAACCAACCTAGACAGCATATTAAAAAGCAGAGACATTGATTTGCCAACAAAGGTCCATCTAGTCAAAGCTATGGTTTTTCCAGTAGTCATGTATGGATGTGAGAGTTGGACAATAAAGAAAGCTGAGCTCCAAAGAATTGATGCTTTTGAACTGTGGTATTGGAGAAGACTCTTGAAAGTCCCATGGACTGCAAGGAGATCAAACCAGTCAATCCTAAAAGAAATCAACCTTGAATAATCATTGGAAGGACTGATGCTGAAGCTGAAGTTCCGAAACTCTGGCTACCTGATGCAAAGAACTGACTAATTAGAAAAGACCCTGATACTGGAAAAGATTGAAGGCAGGAAGAAAAGGGGATGACAGAGGATGAGATGGTTGGATGGCATCACCAACTAAATGCACATGAGTTTGAGCAAACTCTGGGAGTTGGTAATGGACAGGGAAGCCTGGGATTCTGTCCATCGGGTTGCAAAGAGTCAGACACAACTGAGTGACTGAACTGAACAAGCCCCTACTCAGGTTCAATCGTGTGTTATAATGACTCACAGAAGTCAGGGAAACACTTTCTTACATTTGCCAGTTTATTTTGAAGGATACGCTTAAGGGTACAGATGAACAGCCAGATGAAGAGGTGCATAGGGTAAGATCTGGAAGTGATCAAGTGTAGGCACTTCTGTCTCCAAAGAGTTGGGGTGCGCCATGAGCCACCCTCTTGGCATGTGCATATGTTCACCAACCCAGATGTTCTCCCAATCCCATAATTCAGGAATTTTTTTATGGAGGCTAGACAGGGAAGCCTGGTATGCTGCAGTCCATGGGGTCACAAAGAGTTGGACACAACTGAGCGACTGAACTGAACTGTTCCTGGAGAGACTGTGTTCCCAGGGTTGGCTGATTCGTAGAGCAGACAGCTCCCCTGAAGGCTTGCCTTTGATATCCAGCCAACAGTTCTGGGGCCCCCAGACATCTCTGTATCTTACTCTCTCACACCAGACTAATGTTCTCTACCCTAAGTTACCCTGGACCAGGTATCACATAGCTAGAGATCACCCTTGAACACAGAGGCTGTTGAAATTGTTCACACTATCCACCCCTGGGCTTACACAGTGTATCTACCCTGCCTGGTCCATTTTATCCCGTGAAAACCCAAATAAAAGCTCTGGGTCACGTTTTCTCTTCTCCCCTCCTGCCTGACCCTGCTGTTTCCCCATGTGGCCCAGCCTGACATGCTGTGTGTCCTGTTTTTAGGGGTCCTTGAGTATAAACTTTGTCCTTCATGACCATCACATCCATGTCTATTTCTTTTCTGACATCTGGTTAAAACAAGCCCTGGATTCGTCTCCATAGTGTTGCTTCATCTGTTCATGGCCCCCGAGTTCACCCTTGTCCTCACACAGGGCCAGGAGAGGGTCAGGAAGACTGATGGCTCTTAACCTTCTCTGGCAGGACAGAATCCACCACTTCTGATTGGCGAGAACTAGTCACAGGACCCGCCTAGGTAGGAAGGGCCCCAGACTGTCCTTAGACTCTGCTCCTGGGCGTCAGAAATGAGCCTGTGCCTCCACGGTGGCTGTTTGCCATCGACAGGCAGTCGGGTTTACGTTCCATCATTTTCACTTCCTTTTTAAAGTCTATTTTTAGTAAATAAGAATGAAAACAGAGAAAGGTTGAAATCTGAGTTTCATATCCTTAACTTTATCCAGCAGAAATGTCAATACAGAGGAGAAAATCCAGAAAAAGGCTTATATAACCAGGAACTTAACCCAGCGCTGGTTCTCAATGTAATTATAATCACTAACACTTGTATAAACTCTACCTTTTAGCAACGGCTTGCAATAAGGTATGGCACTCTTTACAGAGAAGGGAAAAATGAATCTTCTCTTATGAATACACAGCATCAGAAGCAAAAAGAATCATTTTGGTTGTCATACAGACAGTGCAGACATTTGAGCAGGATGAGTTCTAAGTGCATTTGTAAGTGAGTTCCCTGCACTTGGAAGACATTTTCCACTCTTGATATTCATCCAGTAGTAGCTGGTTGGCATTGTACCTCTGAGCCTCTGCCATCTTAAGAGGCCCCAAGAGTGAGATGGGGCGAGGGGAGCCTGTTAATATGCTGAAACAATGGCTGCTCTGAATTGGTGCTACTGAAGGTTCAAGGCTCAGATGCTAAAGGATCCACTTGCAATGCAGGAGTTGCAGGTTTGATCCCTGGGTTGGGAAGATCTCCTGGATAAGGGAATGGCAACCCATTCCAGTATTCTTGCCTGGGAAATCCCATGGACAGAGGACCCTGGCGGGCTGCAAAGAGTTGAACAGGTGTGATCAACTAACACACACGCTGAATTGGTGCTGCTGAAGCAAAAGGTCAGAAGAAAGAGAACAGGAGGGACTTGGCATCTGCTCTCCAGCCACAATTCTCCACCAGACAGGTGCCCTGGTGTCTGTTGAGGGAACGGTGCCACCTCCCTAATTCTTCCTCTGGAGTCAGATGTGTGCGCGATGCTGTGATTTTGAATCCAGGCTTCCACAGGTTCTTACTGCACCAAAAACACATTTATGCATTCACCCCATCTGTTTTCTTGATTATTGAGCCCTGTCTTCCCTGGCTGCACAGGACTACACTGTAACTTAGGCTTCCGATTTTGCTTTTCATCAAAGCCCTCTCTGAATACGTTTTTGTGGTTTAGCCGGGTCATAATGTAATGTGTTTAACGAGCATTTCATTGAAATGGCATCTTTATAAGATGTCATCAGCCTAGCCCCTTGGAAGCCTCTGAGGTAGTTCCCCAATCATTCTGCCTGTTTAGAAAACGAGACGGACTTTCTCCACACACGTTCTTGGAGAGCGTTTTGCATGCAGCGTTTGGGGCTGTCGCTAGTCACTGGAGGGTCCACGTGGGTTTGTCGTCATTGTTCACACCAGTCGGTTTAATGTCTGGGTTTTTCAACCTCGTTTGGCTATTCCTACATCATGCCAGTCCCTGACTCCAACCCGACTTTGCAGATGACCTAAGTCTGGACCAACAGGTTGGGCGGCTGCTGAGGGTCTGTGGGTCCTGAAGCCACGGCATCATTTCTGCCTGGAGGAGAATGAGTGGCTCTCAGGACAGGGCTTCAGGCTCCCGTAATACCACCTTTGATGCACATGGTCATCCCATCATCGTATCAGATTTTACCCCACGTGAAGCCCCACCAGGTCATTCTATATGTGACCAACAAGTGAGACAAGCATCTTTCCCGCTCTTACGGCTTCTTTTACCTTGTGGAGCTCTTTCCCTGGACCGCAGGGACAGGGAGCAATACTGCCCCCACTCGTTTCAGCTCTCCTCTGGGGGGAGCTGATCCTCAATCTCTATCTCCTGGCTGATCTCACATGGTCTAGGGAGATGCTGCAGAGAGTGCTGACACAGCAGACAGCCCGCTTCCCTCCTCTTCCCTCGCTCCCCCTTGCTCCCATCCCCCTCGCTCCCTTTTTCCCTCCCTCTCCCTCCCCCATCCCAGCCTAGGCCTGCTGGACCTTTGTGTGCTAGTGATGGTTTCTGCTGGGAGATGCTCAATGTCCTGCTGATGGATAAAGGTGTGTTGAGATCACCTCTCTCCACCTGTGCATTGGATGGGTTTCTCTTACTGGGACCTTCTCAGAACCTGGAATGGCCTGGCTCCAGCTGACGTCACCGTCTGACTTCCTCCCTATATCCATCTGTGCCCCCCGTGCTGCTTCATCTGCAGTAATCTTATCATCGCTTACGTAGATAGTGGTCTAAAGGGCTTGGGAACCCAATGACTTACTTAGATTTGGGGGTTCTTTATCTCCTATAAAAAAAAAGTCACTTGAGTTTTAAATACCCTGCTAAAATGAAAACAGCTAAGCTCCAGGAAAGTTGTTTTTCTGAGTAGAGTGATGGATTATAACAGTACTGTTAAAATTAAGCAAAATAGGAAGAAATAATTTGTGAGTAATGTGCTGCAGAAATAATAATAATAATAATAAAAGTCCAAATGGACTTTTCCAGCCTTGAATTATAAGCAAGCTGCAGCTTATGAATGTGTTCATCCACCAATGATTGTTTAAGACTTAGTGTCTTTTCTTCAGGAGGATGCTACTGGCAAATTTTAACAAGAACTGATGCCCACAGGTATTTCCCTCTAAAGCAGTCAAAATTTAACCTTGAAGAGAACATGCTATTCTGTGGAAATTTCCCCAACAGGGCGGGCCAAGCAGTGACTTGTGAGTTGTTTAGTGGATGCTGTCTTTTCCAAGGCTGTTGGTATGTTCAGAATCACAAGTTAGTTTGGGAATTTCTCCTTCAAGGAATGAATTATTCCCAGATGGTATTAGTTTTGATTGGGCTGGGAGATGCTCTTTCCTAAGCAGAAGCTTAATATGTAGTGTTGAGTTATCCTTGGAAAATGGTGAGTTAGAATAGTAGGGTTATCTTGGCTTCACTAATCTTCAGTTCAGTTCAGTCGCTCAGTTGTGTCCGACTCTTTGCAACCCCATGAACTGCAGCACGCTAGGCCTCCCTGTCCATCACCAACTCCCGGAGTTCACTCAGNTTACATTTGCCAGTTTATTTTGAAGGATACGCTTAAGGGTACAGATGAACAGCCAGATGAAGAGGTGCATAGGGTAAGATCTGGAAGTGATCAAGTGTAGGCACTTCTGTCTCCAAAGAGTTGGGGTGCGCCATGAGCCACCCTCTTGGCATGTGCATATGTTCACCAACCCAGATGTTCTCCCAATCCCATAATTCAGGAATTTTTTTATGGAGGCTTCATCACACAGGCATGCTCGATTTTTAACTCAATCTCCAGCCCTACTCCCCTCCCCAGAAGATGGAGGGTGGTTCTGAAGTTCCAAGTTTCTTAATCATGCTTGGTATTTCAGGTGACCATGCAGGAGCCTTCCAAGAGTTGCATCATTAAAACAAAAAACACTCCTATCACCCAGAAAATTCCAATGGATTTAAGAGCTCCATGTGAGATACTCCTGCCTCCTCCATCACTCAGGAAATCATAGAGCTTTTGGAACTCTATTTCAGGATTCAGGGCAGAGAAACATATATATATATATATAGTTGCTGTTGATCAGTCACTAATCAAGTCCAACTCTGCAACCCCATGGACTGCAGCACACCAGGCTACCGTGTCCTTCACTATCTCCTGGAGCTTGCTCAGATTCATGTCTATATTATATGTCACATATATATATATATATAATGTTATTGTGTTGATATACATATTTATATTTCTTATTATTTCAGAAGTGTCCTGCCTCCACCTTAGAGGAAAAGACTGCTCCTTACTTCCTGTATTCCCTTATTTTCTAGTGTTATCTTGGCCTTTAGAAGTTAATATTCCCTGTAACTCATTTATAGTTCTTTATATTAAATTTTTTCTATTCATATTACTGTGCGGTTTCTGTCTTCTGACTGGACCTTAACTAATATGCTTAGAGGAAATCACTTAACCTCTCTGAACTTCGATTCCTTCTTCTACAAATGGAAATAAAGTTAAAATAATTATTCAATTCAGTTCAGTTCCTCAGTTGTGTCCGACTCTGCAATCCCATGAATCACAGCATGCCAGGCCTCCCTGTCCATCACCAACTCCCAGAGTTCACTCAGACTCACATCCATTGAGTCAGTGATTAATATAGTATAAATATAACTTTTGTTTGCACCAAGGAAGCAAACCATTTGTGTGACTGGCTTTATTGTGCTATTCACTTTATAGTAGTGGTCAGTAACCCAACATGCAATCTCTCCAAGGTGTGGCTATATATACAGCACTTAGAAAGGTGCTAGCTAGAATGTTCAATAGTTGAAGCTTTTTTTTCCTACAGAGTCACACAACTAGTAAATGGTGGATGTGCAATTGAATCTAGACCTAAATGATTCTAAAGATTACTTTCAATGCACAGCTAAATGTTAAAACACCCATTTCTTAAGGAACATGAGCCCTTAGAAGACAATCAGTGTAGTGGTTAAGAGCCTGGGTTTGGGAGCCAAAAATCTAAATTTTGTACCAACAGTTATTCATTGTGTGTCCATAAGCAAATTACTTTATTTCTCTACTCCTCAGCTTTCCAGTCTGTACCAAAGAAATAATACCACCCACCTCACAGGTCTGCGTAAAGATGGGAAGGGTCGTGACTTGCTTGGTGCCTGGCCGAGAACAAGTCTCAGTAGTGATTATTCTAGCCTTGTTTCCTTTACATTCTTCATGGTTCCATGAATAGATATTGTAAGAGTTTGTGGTAGTGTTTTAAGTATTCAATAAGTTTGTTGAATGAATAATGAATGCAGGGGGGAGACAGAAATTTGCTTTAAAAATATTGGAGGTCAGAAAACATGCCAAAGAACTATTAAAAATGCCCTCCTCTTGGATACAGCCCATCGGTTAATGGGCAACAACCCAAGCACCTGGCACTTCCCTGCCAGAAGGCAAGAGGCCCCAGAGTCAGCATTGCTGGGCAGCCATGCCAGGAACACACCAACAGAGCAAGCCAGCCTTCTAACAGAGAGGGCATGCGCACTGATGTGTGAGTGGCACCTCTGGTCAGCCAGGAAATGAAGGAACTCGGGAAGTTTTGAGGAGCAGCTCCCCACACCCAGAGCCGACCTGGACTGAAATACCAGTAAGTACTGTAGATATAGCATCACTGACTCCAGGGACATGAATCTGANGCACTGATGTGTGAGTGGCACCTCTGGTCAGCCAGGAAATGAAGGAACTCGGGAAGTTTTGAGGAGCAGCTCCCCACACCCAGAGCTGACCTGGACTGAAATACCAGTAAGTACTGTAGATATAGCATCACTGACTCCAGGGACATGAATCTGAGCAAACTCTGGGAGACAGTGAAGGACAGGGGGATCCGGGGTGCTGCAGATAAACAATAGCAATAACAACAAACTCTTTGCTGAGCTGGCCTGTACCACTGCTCTGCCAGGCCCTTAACATCCCTGACCCATTTTTCACACTCCTGAGAGGAGGTGTTCGATGACTCCTGCCCCAGGTAGCTCTAAGCTGTTACAAATGCCTGCTCCGTGACCTTGGACAAGATGCTTTGCCTCTCTGAGCTGTTCTGTAAACAGAGATACTAACACTGCCTACCTCACAGAGGCAGAGGAACCGAGATAGCATCAAATCTTAGGCTGCAGCCTCCCTCCACAGAGCCTCCTCAGTCCCAGTAAATGTGGGCACAGGAAGTGGACGCTCAGCCAGCACAGTGTGGGCCCTGAGCAGCAGCTCTGAGTTCAAGAATTATCCCTGGATAGAACTGGTCTTGACCAAACTGCGGGTGAAAAAAACATAGCAGCTAATTTTTATTAAGCTTTTGTGCCTGGCTAAGCATGTCACATCAAATAACTTACTTACTCATCATAATAACCCCTACCTACCCTTACTAATAAAGTTCATATAACATCACACATCTGTATAGTTCTTTCTTTGAGAAATAGAGTTTATTCAGAGAGATACGTATTCCACAGGCAGAATGCTGTCCACCCACACATAACTATATAGCTCAGTTGTGTCCAACTCTGTGATCCCATGGACTGTAGCCTGCCAGGCTTCTCTGTCCAAGGAATTCTCCAGGCAAGAATACTGAATTGGATTGCCATTTCCTTCTCTAGGGGATTTTTCCCACCCAGGGATGGAACCTAGGTCTCCTGCATTGCAGGAAGATTCTTTACCATCTGAGCCACTGGGAAGCCCTTTCACTTTCACACACGACTGTGTAACTCTCTTCAGCTAAAAGCCAACTTTCACATCCACATTTTCTTTTATCCTCACAGCATGTCTAGGAGGTGAAAATTGCTGTTTCCTCAATCTACAAATGTAAACGTGATCCCAGAGAGGAGAGATGCCTTGCTTTTGGTGGCAAATGAGTTAGTGACAGAGTCAGAGAAAGCAGGTCTCAACTCTTAGAGACCAGTGCTTTTTCAACTACAAGACGCTTTTTATATATACATATGAAATTTTTTATTTAAATGTATTTATTTTATTTGGAGGCTAATTATTTTACAATATTGTATTGGTTCTGCCACACATCAACATAAACCCGCCACGGGTGTACACGTGTTCCCCATCCTGAACACCCCTCCCACCACCCTCCCCGTACCATCCCTCTGGGTCATCCCAGTGCACCAGACCCAAGCATCCTGTATTGAACCTGGACTGGCGATCCATTTCTTATATGATATTATACATGTTTCCATGTCATTCCCCCAAATCATCCCACCCTCTCCCTCTCCCACAAAGTCCAAAAGACTGTTCTATACATCTGTGTCTCTTCTGCTGTCTTGCATACAGGGTTATCGTTACCATCTTTCTAAGTTCCATATATATGCGTTAATACACTGTATTGGTGTTTTTCTTTCTGGCTTACTTCACTCTGTATAATAGGCTCCAGTTTCATCCTCATTAGAACTGATTCAAGTGTATTCTTTTTAATGGCTGAGTAATACTCCATTGTGTGTATGTACCACAGCTTTCTTATCCATTCATCTGCTGATGGACATCTAGGTTGCTTCCATGTCCTGGCTATTATAAACAGTGCTGCAATGAACATTGGGGTACACGTGTCTCTTTCAATTCTGGTTTCCTT
>SJYX01005771.1:95330-123972 GCA_006410675.1 Oreotragus oreotragus
CAGGCTCTGTCTCTTTTTCACATCTAGATGTGTATAAGAGGAAGGAATGATGCTAAAGCTGAAACTCCAGTACTTTGGCCACCTCATGCAAAGAGTTGACTCATTGGAAAAGACTCTGATGCTGGGAGGGATTGGGGGCAGGAGGAGAAGGGGACGACCGAGGATGAGATGGCTGGATGGCATCACGGACTCGATGGACGTGAGTCTGAGTGAACTCCGGGAGATGGTGATGGACAGGGAGGCCTGGCGTGCTGCGATTCATGGGGTCGCAAAGAGTCGGACATGACTGAGCGACTGAACTGAACTGATGGGACTGGATGCCATATTATTTTTTGATCACTGAGGTTTAAGCCAGCTTTTTCACTCTCCTCTTTCAACCTCATGAAGAGACTCTTTAGTTCCTCTTTGCTTTCTGCCAATAGACTATATCATCTGCATATCTGAGGGTGATGATATTTCTGCAGACAATCTTGATTCCAGTTTGTGATTCACCCAGCATGGCATTTCACCTGACGTATTCTGCATATAAGTTAAATAAGCAGGATGATAACATACAGCCTTGATGTTTGCCTTCCCCGATTTTGAAACAGTTCACAGTTCTGTCACTTTTTGAACTTCATGTGGGTTTCTCAGGAAGCAGGTAAGGTGATCTGCTGTGCCCATCTTTGGAAGAATTTTCGACAGTTCCATTTCCAAGGTGTTGTGACCCACACAGACAAAGGCTTTAGTCTAGTCAATGAAGCAGAAGTAGATGTTTTTTTCTCTGACATTCACTTGCTTTTTCTATGATACAACAGATGTTGGCAATTTGATGTCTAGTTCCTCTGCCTTTTCTAAATCCAGCTTGTACACTGGGAAATTCTCGGTTCATGTACTGATGAAGCCTAGCTTGAGCATTACCTTGCTAACATATGAAATGAGCACAGTTGTACAATAGTTTGAACATTCTTTGGCATTACCTTTCGTTGGAATTGGAATGAAAACTGACCTTTTCCAATCCCGCAGCCACTGCTGAGTTTTCCAAATTTGCTGACATATTGAGTGCACTTTAACAGCATCATCTTTTAGGATTTTTATTAATTCAGCTGGAATTCCATCACCTCCATTAGCTTTGTTCTTAGTAGTGCTGCCTAAGGCGCACTTGACTTCATCCTCTAGGATGTCTGTCTCCAGGTGAGTGACCACAACCCTCATAATTATCCAGGTCATTAAAACTTTTTGTGTGTAGTTCTTCTGTGTATTCTTGCCACCTCTTCTTAATCTCATCTGCTTCTGTTAGGTCCCTGGGATTTCTGTCCTTTTGTCATGTCCATGTTTGCATGAAATGTTCCCCTGTTATCTCCAATTGAAGAGATTTCTAGTCTTTCCCATTTCTGTTATTTTCCACTCTTTCTTTGCCTTGTTCACTTAGGAAGGATTTCTGATCCCTCCTTGCTGTTCTTGCCTTGAGAACCCCATGAACAGTATAAAAAGGCAAAAAGTTATCACACCGGAAGATGAACCCCCAAGTCAGTAGGGGTCCAATATGCTAATGGGGAAGAGTGGAAAAATAGCTCCAGAAATATTGAAAATGCTGGGCTAAAGCAGAAACAACACTCAGTTGTGGATGTGACTGGTAGTAAAATGAAATCTGATGCTGTAAAGAATAATATTGCATAGGAACCTGGAATGTTAGGTCCATTAATTAAGGTAAATTGAAGGTGACAAGCAGGAGATGGTAAGGGTGAACATTTTAGGTATCAGTGAACTAAAATGGACCAGAACAGCAAATTTAATTCAGATAACCATTATATCTACTACTGTGGGCAAGAACCCTTTAGAAGAAATCAAGTAGCCCTCATAGTCAACAAAAGAGTCTGAAATGTAGTACGTGGATACAATCTCAAAAATGACAGAATGATCTCAGTTCATTTTCACAGCGAACCATTCAGTATCACATTAATCCAAGTCTATACTCCAACCACTAATGCTGAAGAAGCTGAAGTCTAACATTTCTATGATGACCTTCTAGAACTAACACCAATAAAAGATGTCCTTTTCATCATAGGTGACCAAAATGCAAAAGTAGGAAGTCAAAAGATACCTGGAGCAACAGACAAGTTTGGCCTTGGAGTACAAAATGAAGCAGGACGAAGGCTAACAGAGTTTTTCCAAGAGAACACACTGGTCATAGCAAACCCACTTTTCCAAAAATATAAGAGAAGGGTCTACACCTGGACATCACCAGATGGTCTATACCAAAACCAAATTGATCATATTCTACAGCCAAAGATAGAGAAACTCTATACAGTCAGTAAAAACAAGAGCAGGAGCTGACTGTGGCTCAGATCATAGACTCCTTAATTGCAAAATCCAGGCTTAAATTGAAGAATGTGGGGAAAACACTAGCTCAGGTGTGACCTAAATCAAATCCCTTATGATTATACAGTAGAAGTGACAAATAGATTCAAGGGATTAGATCTGGTAGACAGAATGTCTGAAACCTAAGGACAGAGGTTCATAACATTGTACAGAAGGTGTTGATCAAAACCATCCCAAAGAAAATGAAATGCAAGAAGACAAAATGGTGATCTGTGGAGGCCTCACTAATAGCTGAGAAAAGAAGAGAAGTGAAAGGCAAAGGAGAAAGGGAAAGATATACCCAACTGAATGTGGAGTTCCAGAAAGTAGCAAGGAGAGATAAGAAGGCCTTCTTAAGAGTGCTTCATTCTACATGTAGCAGATATATCCAGATTCTGTGGTTATGCCACTCAACATTTCATCAGTGTCCTCCAGAGCCATCTGCTGTCCATAATGAACAGCACTTTAGAACCCAAACTATATACTTAACCTGAGCAAAATAAGCTTCCAGCTTATTTTTAAATCATTGCTTTTCCAAAATGTGTTCACTAGGAAGATCTGCTATAAAACAGTGAATATTTTATGCAACTAAAATTAGACCTTTCAGCCTGCTTGGTATGATGCATGATTGCACACATTTATTGCAAGTGATTCTACCAAAATTAAAAATAATTTTATTTTTTATTAGACATCTAGTGCAAAAGATCAAAAAAGACATTTAAGATCCCTGTCATCGCTTATACTTAATTTTTATTCATTTATTTTTAATTGGAAGATAATTGCTTTACAATGTTGTGCTGGTTTCTGCCATCTGTCAACATGAATCAGTCATAGGTATATATATGTTTCCTTCTCTTGAACCTCCCTCCCCACCCCACTCCTCTAGGTTCTCACAGAGCCTTACACTTGAAAAAAAAATTTGTAACTTATTTACAGCACCTTTTTAGCATATGGTATAGATCTTTAAGCCACAACAATATTAGGGTGAAAGCAAACAAATCAAAGTTGTGTATAATTTTTATACAAAAGTCATGAGAGGTGCATCCTAAATTGTAAAATTCTGTTTGCTAGGAATACGTTTCAAATTATGGTGACCTTATGAAGTCCTGTATTGCTTGCCACTTTAAATGTCCACAGGGGTTCATTGACATGGCTATTGATGTTTCCAACTTCTTGACTACTGGTTTCCTCCTTAGACTCTTTTTTTTTTTTTTTTTATGTGTAGTAGTTATCCATAATGGTTGTATCAAGTTATATATGCACCAAGAGTGCAAGAGAAAAGGGAATCCTCCTTAGACTCTTATGGGCAGCAATTTTAGGCAACTTGCAATTCCCTGAACACATTATGCTGTTCCATCCTCAGTGCTGTGTAATCCACTGTTCGTTCTGAAAGGAGGCCCTGGCCTATTTGTCTTACTCATCAAACTCCCACTTTTCTTTTAACTCTGCCTAAAACACTACCTTTATTATGACACGTTCTGCTTCTCCCCATAGCCACTCCAAACAGATGACCTTCCTTTTTGGCTGCCAAGTTAATCTTGTACAGAATTCTGTTAGAGCCTTTACCTCTGTGCTGCCATTATTTGTTTATGTCGATGTCTTTCCTCCTGTAGCATGATCTCCCTGAGGACAAGGAGGATGTCTTTGTGACTCAAGCCTTGCATGTGAGAAGTGTTTTTCAAAAGTGATCCAAAAAAGAATAAGAGAGAATTCCCTGGTGGTCCAGTGGTTAGGACTGTGGGCTTTCACTGCCTAGGGCCTGGGCTCAATCCCTGGTAGGGAAACAAAGATACCGCAAGTTGTGCCAAAAAGAAAAAAAAAAAAAGGATACAAGAATGAATGAACGTATGCCACCTCCAGTGCCTCTCTGGGTGATGTCCTTTATGAAATTTAGAGTGGGAAATTTTCCTTATTTTTTTATCATTAACCAAGTTCATAGTGATGATTCAGAAGGAACTAAGAATGGAAATGTGAATTCTACTTATAAGTATGGTTCTAAGACTATGCTTTTCATTTTATATCATTTGCCTAATTTATCCCTTCTGGTCATCCCCTCAGCAAATAATCATTAAATTCCTATTATAATCATAGCACCACACTAAATACTGTAAAGTAGATTACAAAGAAGAATAAAGGCTCTTCCAGGATTTTCATAACCTTTCTAGGAAGACAATTCATCCATGTTTTAAAAAGCCAAATAGTTGTACCTAGAAGGTATGTATTGCCAAGTGCCAAATGAGAGAGGCAGACAATGGCTGTTATAAGCAGGCAGAGGAGGAGCAATCGCTTTAGTTATGAACAAAATAGCACCCGAGGAAAAACTGACAAGACAGATACCATGTTGCAATAAT
This sequence comes from Oreotragus oreotragus, assembly GCA_006410675.1. NCBI lineage: Eukaryota > Metazoa > Chordata > Mammalia > Artiodactyla > Bovidae > Oreotragus > Oreotragus oreotragus. Next base: position 100,022 of record SJYX01005771.1, read on the forward strand.
GGAAAGAACAAAGGTTTGTGTAATTTTCTCTACTAAGAATCTGAGGATATAAGAAAACCGTTCTCCATATTTTAATCATTTTATCCCAATTTTAAAACTGATTGAAAATACTAGTATTTTAACAATTCTCTCAGCCAAAGTCTACCTTTAAAATAGACTTTATTTGTAGCAAACATTGTTTTGGTATTTTCAGTACCAGGTACTTTCAGGCTTTTCTCAAGTCCTTACCAACCTTTGGGTGTGAGCCCCTCAGCCTTGTCCCTCTCTCAGAGCAATTCTCTGTCAGTCTTTCAGAAGACTGCCCTCTCCTCTGATGAGTTTTCATTGGTCTGAGTAGCTGGTCCCAAATAGACTGTCCCTAAAGGTGTCATTTTTTCATCTTGTCTCTCCTCCTCAGGTTGTGCTCAGAAATAGACTTTCTCATAATGGGTAATTTGAGGTCAGTGTTCTGCTCTGAACTAATACAACTTAACACTGCATGCAACAGCTGCAAGAGAGGACCTGCTTCTCAGATGTGCTCAGTCAGAGCGCTGCGGATCTGTCAGGAAGAGTCTGATTTAACGTGTAAAGTGCCTGCGGGCATAACAGTGACACAGGGAGCGACTGAGCTCGGCACTAACCCTTTCTGCTACATTTTTTCAAACAGGAGTGGAGATGGTCACTTCTATTTTAACTCACTGGGGTACTATGTGTATTAACAAATCAGACAATGTTAAACTTCACATAAACTGCAAGATCACACAGTCCAACCCCTCAATTTACAGAGAATCTGCAACTTGCCCAAGATCACACAACCAATCAGGAAAAAAAAAAAAACGAGGGGCTAGAAACCAGGGGTTTTGCATCACAGTTGCTCTCTCACTCCATATCACGTACTTTCTCTCCAAAGTATGCACCCCTGGGTTCATGAGAATCCCCACTGGGTGTGCCCTGGGTTCCTGTACACTTTCTTCATCCTCTCTGAATATTTGTTGCCAAAACAGGGTTTACAAATAATACTAGTATAAATACAGACCTACCTCATTTTATGCAATCTCTTTTCCTAAAGACAGGATCTGAATTTTTCCCTCAAAATAAATAGCATACAACTGTGGATGGAGATGGATACTGTAAGTATTAATCACTGTTTTTTATTATTATCATTCGTACAGGACAACTTGATAAGAAAGCAAAGTATTCACTCTTTAGCAGTATACATCAGTTTCAGGCTATTCAGATAAAAATGCTTTAACATGCTCAAGTTTTATATGCATATTATCACTTTATATATTATATTAGTGTTTAATATATTAATATCTCAATATTAATGACCCCAAATGATTAATCCTTTATTCCCCTTTATGATTTATATGATATGTTTTTTTAAAAAAAACTATTACTTCTGTGCTAATTTCTATAGGTCTTTGCCATAAAAATTATAGATGAAAACTTTAAGGAAACTTCATTAAAGTATCCTGGGGGATAATTAGACAGGTAGGTAGGTAGTCTTTGGAAGAACTGGATTAAAATGAAGAGAGGTCGAGAAGTGACAAAATGAAGAGCGTTGCTGTCCAGAGGAGAGAAGGCAGAGAATTTTTTAAAATATTTATCTATTTATTTCGACTGTGCCAGCTCTTACTTGCAGCAGGAAGGATCTTCTGTCTTTGCTGTGGCATGTGGGACCTTCTTAGTTGTAGCATATAGGATCTAGTTCCCTGACCAGGGATGGAACCCAGGCACCCTGCATTGGAAGCAGGGAGTCAGCCATGCTTCCCTACCAGGGAAGTCCCAGGAGCAGTATTTTTAACTCTGTTAGAATCAGCTGACCCATACCCTTGCAGGAGACACTCAAAAACAGTTTTGGCTCAGTCTCCGTGACGTTTCTGGGTCCTGATGCACACAAGATTCATTTGAGCCCTCTGAGCGTCTCTGGTGGGTAAGGGTTTGAGTCTACATGTGATTTTGCCCCTCCTACCATCTAGCTGGGGCTTCTCCTTTGCCCTTGGACATAGGATGTCTTTTTGGGGTGGGATCCAGCATTCTCCAGTCAACAGTTGTACAGCAGTGAATTGTAGTTTTGGAGTTATCACAGGAGAAGATGAATGTATGTCCTTCTGCTCCACCACCTGTTGCCACAGAACAATTCAACATCTTCTGAACGCCTTGCTACAAGGCTTACTTACCCTCCTACCATCTTGCTGGGGCTTCTCCTTTGCCCTTGGACATAGGATGTCTTTTTGGGGTGGGATCCAGCATTCTTCAGTCAATAGTTGTACAGCAGTGAATTGTAGTTTTGGAGTTATCACAGGAGAAGATGAGTGTATGTCCTTCTGCTCCACCACCTGTTGCCACAGAACAATTCAACATCTTCTGAACGCCTTGCTATAAGGCTTACTTCCTCGATATTTTTTGCTAATGTTGTTCTTCTTCTTCTTTGTCTTCACCAGACTAGCAGGGGCAGCTCTCTGGAGAGACTTGTCTCTCAGCAGACTCTCTCTCATAGATTGATGGCAATCAAAGGCATTGGAATACTTTCTCCCCTGGAAATTCTCAAACACCAGCCATGCTTCCAAGTACAAAGCCTGTGTGTAGGACTGTTGATGATCTAGGGGCTGATTTTACTCTTGGTTAGGGCGGACTTGTGATTTTTTACAACAAGCTCTATAGCATTCTCATACACAGAAGAACTATACAAAAAAAGATCTTCATGACCCAGATAATGACAATGATGTGGTTACTCACCTAGAGCCAGACATACTGGAATGTGAGGTCAAGTGGGCCTTAGGACGCATCACTACCAACAAAGTTAGTGGAGGTGATGAAATTCCAGTTGAGCTATTTCAAATCCTGAATGATGCTGTGAAAGTGCTGCATTCAATATGGCAGCAAATTTGGAAAACTCAGCAGTGGCCACAGGACTGGAAAAGGTCAGTTTTCATTCCAATGCCAAAGAAAGGCAATGCCAAAGAATGCTCAAACTACTGCACAATTACTCTCATCTCATATGCTAGCCAAGTAATGCTCAAAATTCTCCAAGCCAGGCTTCAATAGTACACTAAGCATGAACTTCCAGATGTTTAAGCTGGATTTAGAAAAGGCAGAAGAACCAGAGATCAAATTGTCAACATCTGTTGGATCATTGAAAACACAAGAGAGTTCCAGAAAAACGTCTACTTCTGCTTTATTGACTATGCCAAAGCCTTTGACTATGTGGATCACAACAAACTGTGGAAAATTCTTCAAGAGATGGGAATACCAAACCACCTGACCTGTCTCCTGAGAAATCTGTATGCAGGTCAAGAAGCAGCAGTTATTTCTGTACATGGAACTGACTGGTTCCAAATCAGGAAAGGAGTACGTCAAGGCTGTGTATTGTCACCCTGCTTGTTTAACTTATATGCAGAGTACATCATGAAAAAGCTGGGCTGGATGAAGCACAAACTAGAATCAAGATTGCAGGGGGAAATATCAATAACCTCAGATATGCAGATGACACCACCCTATGGCAAAAAGTGAAGAACTAAAGAGCCTCTTGATGAAAGTGAAAGAGGAGAGTGAAAAAGTTGGCTTAAAGCTCAACATTCAGAAAACTAAGATCATGGCATCCGGTCCCATCACTTCATGGCAAATAGATGGGAAACAATGGAAACAGTGACAGACTTTATTTTGGGGGGCTCCAAAATCACTGTAGATGGTGACTGCAGCCATGAAATTAAAAGATGCTTGCTCCTTGGAAGAAAAGCTATGACCAACCTAGACAGCATATTACAAAGCAGAGACATTACTTTGCCGACAAATGTCTGTCTAGTCAAAGCTATGGTTTTTCCAATAGTCATGTATGGATATGAGAGTTGGACTCTAAAGAAAGCTCANGGGGGCTCCAAAATCACTGTAGATGGTGACTGCAGCCATGAAATTAAAAGATGCTTGCTCCTTGGAAGAAAAGCTATGACCAACCTAGACAGCATATTACAAAGCAGAGACATTACTTTGCCGACAAATGTCTGTCTAGTCAAAGCTATGGTTTTTCCAATAGTCATGTATGGATATGAGAGTTGGATTATAAAGAAAGCTGAGCTCCGAAGAATTGTTGCTTTCAAACTGTGGTGCTGGAGAAGATTGAGAGTCCCTTGGACTGCAAGGAGATCCAGCCAGTCCATCCTAAAGGAAATCGGTCCTGAATAATCATGGGAAGGACTGATGCCGAAGCTGAAACTCAATACTTTGGCCACCTGATGCGAAGAACTGACTCACTGTAAAAGACCCTGATGCTGGGAAAGATTGAAGGCGGGAAGAGAAGGGGACAACAGAGGATGAGATGGTTGGATGGCGTCACCAACTCGATGGACATGAGTTTGAGTAAGCTCCAGGAGTCGGTGATGGACAGGGAAGCCTGACGTGCTGCAGTCCATGGGGTCCATAGAGTCAGAAATGACTGAGCGACTGAACTGAGAGTCAGCTATCCTCTTGGGACCTTACCATACAGTGTATTTGTAAAATCAAAATGAATGATAATTTTTAAAATTGTCTTTACTGTCAGTGGTTATCTATACTCAGATACAATGACAATTCTCATAATATTGCATGTAAGTAATTCTAGCACATGTTAGTAACATTTTGTCCTACCTTATCTACCTTATTGGATGGAGTAGAAAATCTAATTTAACAGATATTCCCTAGAATAGTGTTATTCACTTAATGATATAGCAACTATATTCTCATTGAAAAGGAGTACTGAGAAATAGAGGGCAATGAATTATTTTAGGGAGCAATTTAAGAGAAAGCACGTACAGGATTCTAATTCTTGAGGGTTTGAATAGCCCTATAAGCATTGCTGCATTAAAGGAACAAAAGAATTAGCATTCACTGAACTGTTTATTCATTTAGACAATGAATAAAATGTGGTGCAGTTTTAGGTAGATGGAGTGAGGAGAGAAGAATCAGGAAGTCTTTCTATAGTTAAGAATTCTTTTAGAGAGTGAAAACAAAGCTGATGGGCTAGCTATCATGTTGATCTGAAGTCATTTCTCACCTGTCCCTACTCCTCATGAAAGACACTGTGTTAAGTAAATTTCAGCAGTCGATAGTTGTTTCATAATCAGAACAGGGAGACTGACTTAAAGTTAGAGCAGAGTCGGGACAATAGTAATGCGTACAGGAGCCAGAAGGACAAAGAAAATAGGTAAAGTGTGTCTGATGAAAGACGGTGAAACAGTAGAGTGGATTGGGGGTGCTCGGCAGAGTCCATGGTCTGTCTAAAGGCATTTAGATTCACTTAAAACACACACACACACACACATATCCATGGAAAACCTAATTGCAGGCCTGTTTCAGTCCAAGGTCAAACAGTTGGTGAGTTCTAGATTCTTAAAACCCATGAGCCTGAGACCTCAGTGGATATCCACACAGAAACAAGAACAACTGTTAAGAAGTCTTCGTTTAATATCATATATTAGCACACATTTATGTAATCTAGGAAAATGGTCAATGAACCTATCTGCATGGTGGGAATAGAGACACAGACATAGAGAACAGACTTTGGACACCGCAGGGGAAGGAGAGGTTGGGACAAATTGAGAGAATAGTGGTGAAACATACACATTACCATATGTAAAACAGATAGCTTATGGGAAGTTGCTAGATAAAACAGGGAGCTCAGTGCAGTTCTCTGTGACCTAGAGGGGTGGGATGAGGTAGGGTGGAGGAGAGGTTCAAGATGGAAGGGACATATGTATATTTACAGCTGGTTCATATTGTTGTCAGAGAAGGCAATGGCACCCCTCTCCAGTACTCTTGCCTGGAAAATCCCATGGATGGAGGAGCCTGGTAGGCTGCAGTCCATGGGGTCACGAAGAGTTGGACACGAATGAGCGACTTCACTTTCACTTTTCACTTGCATGCATTGGAGAAGGAAATGGCAACCCACTCCAGTGCTCTTGCCTGGAGAATCCCAGGGACGCCGGAGCCTGGTGGGCTGCCGTCTATGGGGTCGCAAAGAGTCGGATACGACTGAGGCGACTTAGCAGCAGCAGCCTCATATTGTTGTATGGGAGAAGCCAACAAAATTGTAAAGCAATAATCACCCAATTAAAAGTAAGTTAAATTTTAAAAAATCTTTGTTTTATATAAAAATGGTTTATTTCATCTATTTGTGGCCTAAAACACTGCTCATTACCATATATTTCTATAGTAATTATTATCCTGTAAAAATTGGTTATTATTAATCAATGACTTACATTTTAAAAATACTATGCCAAAAAGAGTCTTTGGCTTACAGCTACAGCATCTCAGTCTGACACCTGTGAATCCCATGATACCTATGCAAAGTCTTGTGTGACTGTATCTACATGCACATTTTGGGGGAAAAGGTTTATAACTCATCCAGTGGGCCACAACCCTACAGGGAGAAGACAGACACCCAGGAAAAGGAAAGAAATCCACAATCATTATCAGGTGGGTCTATCTGTAGGCAGAAATCTGACTGCCAACATTCAGTCATAGATAATGTTCTTGGATGACAGAATTTACCTATGAAAAAATGAGAGGAATAAGACATGTCTTCAGCCTTGGAAGGGTACCAGTGGAAGGGCACTTGGAAAGGCAACAGTGGAACATAGACATAGGACCAAACTTGCTGGACCAAATGCACAGCTTTCCTCAAAGTGGACAGGACAAGGTATAAGTTATAAGAACTGAGTCAGAGCCTGTCCATCAATAGAATTGGTGCCTCTGGTTTGAGAAGATCACCCTGGCTACTGTAGTGGGTGAGCTCAGTGACTTCAGATGAGTAAACTGGGAGCTAATCTGCACTGGAAGCCAAACAGATCCAAAATAAGACAGATTTTAAATACATAAATTAAGGAGACAGATGACATTTGCTGAGTGCCTCTCATGTGTTGACAGCTAAGAGATGCTCATGTGTACTATCACATTTAATTCCCTTAATAAATGATACCTAGAAGCCAAAACTGGAGAGGTTTTCTCCTTTACAAAAGAATTCACAACATTGCAGTCCTCGGTATTTTTTTCAAGGAAGGACAGATACTAAACCCATATCTTAGAAGAGCATAAAACTTCACAAAGTACCAAAGTTGCCCAAGATCAATAAATGTGAACGGAGGAAAGAGCATACCCCTCTGAGAGGGAGTGGGGCTGTCATTTTAAAAGACTTGCTCCGGATAATATTTGTGCACCATAATATTTTAATTTGTTGATCTGGGGATACAAACAACAAAGAGATGGGTTTATCTCTCAAAATCAATAATTCTCTAGAGAAAGAATGTCCCCTTAGTGAAAGTTGTTTATATAACTACTCTGTTGTGACATCTCTCTGTGATGTGCTACAACTTCCCAGGACAATATAACAGATTAAGGCAGAAGGCCCAAAATGCTGATTTCCCACCAGTGCTCTCCAAACCAGACCGTTCTGCCACAGATAATCCCACTGACAAGAAATTGTAAAGTGATCTTTCAGGAAACACATTAATGCCCTCGTCAGTAAGTTTTCTTATAATGAGTTTTCTAAATAACTAATGGTTACTCATTAACAGATTAACAGTGTTTTAACCTATTAAGATAAATGACTAATGTTTACTCATTTTCAGTATTTTAACCTATAAAGATTTAAAAATAAAGGGAAAAAAGGAAATGTATCTAGCCTATGCTTTCCTAAAATGTATTCATCATGCTTTTACTTTCTTAAAAAGTGGTTATTTTAACTCTTGCTTACCACTTGAGATGACCACTGTAACTATTGACCTGCGAAATATAATAAGAGTGTCCTTGTCTTCTTCGCTGTCATCAGGCTCTCTGTTCACACAGTTTATGTATCAACTCATATGGCCTATCTCCTTATAATTTATTCTGAGCTGAGACACTGTAGGCAAATATTAAAATCATCATATTTTACTGTTTTATGATCATTAAATCGAGTCCCCTCATTTTGCATATCAAAAATAAAAGACTAGGAGTTAAAACTTGCCTGTGGTCACACAATGGGTAGAGCTGACTCTCAGTTAGAACCTGCAGCTCATATGGAAAAACATTAGTCAAAATTGCGATTAAAAATTCCTTAAACTAATCTTTGAAGCATGGTGTCTATGTTTTCTGTACTATAATTTTGATACTCCTTGGAGTTTGGGTACTACAGAGACAGACTGAGGAAATAAGGAAAGTCTGCAGGCAAATTGGTGTCTATTCAAGCCATTTGCTTTTTTAAGATAACCATCAAATCCAGTGAATGAGAAATGAGAGATTTTTATTGTGTTCTTTCACAATGGAATTTTTCCATTTGGTTTCAGTATTAAGCCTCTATAACATTATGTTACTATATTTCAATTGATTGTTCTCTCCTGAAGATTAGCAGCTTAGGTTTTAAAACTCAGGTGTGAGTTAAATACAACTATAATATCAATGCAACTCCATGAGGGGTATAGAGTGTACACATACACAGGGCTCCTGTTGCCACTTTTTCCTGCTACAGTCTCTCTACCTAGTTATTACAAATCAAGCTTTGGATATGGCTTGAAAAACAGAAAAAAAGGTTTGCCAACAAACTTTTCAGTAGTGATATGCAGTTTGTTTATTTCCTGTTTCTCCTTTGTTCTCTAGTGATTAAGGTTGCTGCAAAAGGGAGGTATTAGTAAATGAGAAGGCTTTTGAGCCTTTTCAGTCATTTTGATTAGCATCTTTGGTAACTTCTTTTTTTCTCATAAACATATGGCAAAGCAACATGCACTGTTCCAATGATTATGATTTCAAGTCTAAAGTACTATTTGTTTATTCTCGAAACCTGAAACAAACATCTGGTGGTTAATGCTTTGAGAAAAAAAAAAGTACCTTAGTGCATTTCTCTATGATTCAAGATCATGGGCAAAAATATTTTTAAGTAGATGCGATTAAGCCACAGGAGTTTGTTGGGCCATTCAGTTAAAAAAATTTTTTTAAGAACTAGACTTCATTTCCTCTAAAGTAGGAAAGGCAGTAGAGATGATGCAATAATCTTAAGGACCACTTCCTTTCTGCCTCATCTTGTACTTTATATAAAGAGTATATCTAGTATAGGTCCTCTCATTAGAAAAAGAAAGATTTGAATGTTTTCTTATCGCCATCCCATATATGCTCAGAATTATTGATAAACTGACTGTGCAGTTTGTGTATACTCTCAGGTTCATGTTACCATGCATTTTTTGTTAACGAGAATGATATCTCCTACATTAAAAATTCTTTGCCAATTTTTAAAATACATCATATTTTAAGGTTTATTCTAGCTCACCCTTTCTATTGCAATATGACACCTGGAATAAAATTTGAAATGATGTACTGTCCTTTGCCTTGTTGCCCATCTTAGGGGAAAAATTGGTTATTTTAAATATTTTAGTATATTAGTATATTTTTTCAGTGTATTTGTCTGTTAAGGCTACCATAGCAAATACCACAGACTGGGCAGCTCAAATAATAGAAATTAATTTTTCATGGTTATGGAGGTTGGACTTCCAAATTCAAGGTATTGGCAGTTTTGGCTTCTCCTGAGGCCTCTCTCATTGCCTTGCAAGTGGTCAGCTTCTTGCTGTGTCCTCACATGGCCTAGCTCCTGTGCCTGCACACCTCTGGTGTATCTTCCTCTTGTAATAAGGACACCAGTCATGTTGGATTGGGGCCCACCTTCCTGATCTCATTTACATTTTTTACCTCTTCAGAGGCCCTACCTCCATATTACAGTCACATTGAGGGTTAGTGTTTCCACATATGAATACTGGAGGAACACAATTCAGTCTGTAATGTGTAGCAATGCTTATTAATCAAATATTCTGTAATATCTTCCCCTTGAGGAAACAAAATCTTAGGAAAGAAAGCGCTAAAATTATCATTTATATGTGTTATCAAGTTATAGGAAGTATAAATTTATATGTGACTCCTTTATATGAGATGTCATTTATAAGTGAAAACACATAAAAATAACCCTTAACTCCATTTTTCAGCCTGTCTCAATAGAACTCACAAAGATTTAGTAAAGAAACAACCCAGCACTCTAGCAAGTCACACTTCCACATACTATTTGCCAGGAGACCAAGAAATAACCAGCTAAAATTATCATTTATATGTGTTATCAAGTTATAGGAAGTATAAATTTATATGTGACTCCTTTATATGAGATGTCATTTATAAGTGAAAACACATAAAAATAACCCTTAACTCCATTTTTCAGCCTGTCTCAATAGAACTCACAAAGATTTAGTAAAGAAACAACCCAGCACTCTAGCAAGTCACACTTCCACATACTATTTGCCAGGAGACCAAGAAATAACCAGAATCAGAAATTCTAGGTGAGGCTGCTGCTCTTGCCTCTGTTCTGAGGTCAGATCTACAGATTGTTAACGTATTCTCTGGGAAGTGCGGATTCTATATTTGAAAGCAATCTGAGCCTGACTTAAGTGGCTTCAAAAAGCATCACCACAAGCCTGAGGAGCTTCAGCCACAGCACAATAAAACAAAGGCTGCTGCAGTGTTGGTACATGAACACAAGTTGAGTAACCTTGTCCTTCCTAAGGTGTAGACCGCCTAGTTTTTTCAGAACACCGTGTTCTGTCAGATCATTTACAATGTTCCCATTTCTTAATTTTTTAAATTCCCTTTGGTTAAGGATTGCCACATGTAGTGAATAAACAGTGGCTTAGAAGGTAAAGAATATGCCTGCAATGCAGGAAACCTGGGTTCCATCCCTGGGTAAGAAGGATCCCTTGGAGAAGGGAATGGCTACCCCCTCCAGTATTCCTGTCTGGAGAATCCCCATGAACAGAAGAGCCCGGCAGACTACAGTCCATGGTGTCGCAAAGAGTTAGACACAACTGAGCAACTAACGCTAACAAAACTATAAGACGCCCAGTCAAATTTGAATTGCAGGTAAACAATGAATATGTGCATGCATGCTCAGTCACTTCAGGCATGTCCAGCTCTTTGTGACCCTATGGACTGTAGCCCACCAGGCTCCTCTGTCCATAGAATTCTCCAGGCAAGAATACTGGAGCAGGTTACCGTGTCCTTTTCCAGCTTCCTAGGAAGCCAGCTCAGGGATCAAACCAGCATCTCCTATGGTTCCTGCGTTGCAGGCGGATTCTTTACTGCTGAGCCACCAGGGAAGCCCAAACAATGGATATATTTTTAGTATAAATATATCTCATGTGATACCTGGGACATACTTGTACAAAAAAAAAAAAAAATCCTTCGTGGGACATACTAATATTAAACAAAAGTATTTGTTATCTGAAATTCAAGTTTAACTGTGGGTCCTCTATTTTATCTGACAACTCTACTTAACAAGAATGAATCCTCCTCTTGCATCTTCCTTCCTGGACTCACCACCCTCTTAAACTTCTATCACCAACTTTGTATATTTAATTTCCTGCTCTTAATTTGGCACTGCCCCCAAGGGTGAAAACCCCATTTCAGGCTCCCTTGCATTATATTAATGTGATATATGGTTATAGATTGTTGTTGTTTCATTGTTGTCCAATTCATTTGAGACCCTGTGGGCTACAATCCATGGGGTCATAAAGAGTCAGACACAGCTGAGCAACGAAGCACAGCACAGCATGGACTATACCAGGCTCTGTCCATGGGATTCTCCAGGCAAGAATACTGGAGCAGATTGCCATTTCCATCTCCATGGGATCTTCTTGACCCAGGGATGGAACTCAGGTCTCCTACACTGGCACTCAGAGCTAAAACATTAAAGTTAGTTTGATCCACCTTTTCCCCCATGCTGAAATATTTACATCTTTATATCAACACCCCATAATACTACTTTGATTACATTAGCTAATATTGTGTGCTTAATAACATAGGAAAGAATCTCTAAGCCTCTAAATCTCTAAACCCTGGGCTCAGTCAGCTCACCTATAAAGTAAAGGGACCGAATCAAGGTATTTTCCCCCAAGGCTCCTTTAAACAGTTCCTTGCCACAGGTCTTTAACATGCGGATTCTGTTAATGTTCTCATTTGCCTTGTGAAACCTAATTATTACTATTTCGGGTGAACCTCTCTTCAAGTAAGTTGTGTTTCAGTCAGTTCAGTTAAGTCACTCAGTCATGTCCAACTCTTGGCAATGCCATGGACTGCAGCACGCCAGGCCTCCCTGTCCATCACCAACTCCCAGCGCTTATTCAAACTCACGTCCATCAAGTCGGTGATGCCATCCAACCATCTCATCCTCTGTTGTCCCCTTCTCCTCCAAAAATGGTCAATGAACCTATCTGCATGGTGGGAATAGAGACACAGACATAGAGAACAGACTTTGGACACCGCAGGGGAAGGAGAGGTTGGGACAAATTGAGAGAATAGTGGTGAAACATACACATTACCATATGTAAAACAGATAGCTTATGGGAAGTTGCTAGATAAAACAGGGAGCTCAGTGCAGTTCTCTGTGACCTAGAGGGGTGGGATGAGGTAGGGTGGAGGAGAGGTTCAAGATGGAAGGGACATATGTATATTTACAGCTGGTTCATATTGTTGTCAGAGAAGGCAATGGCACCCCTCTCCAGTACTCTTGCCTGGAAAATCCCATGGATGGAGGAGCCTGGTAGACTGCAGTCCATGGGGTCACGAAGAGTTGGACACGAATGAGCGACTTCACTTTCACTTTTCACTTGCATGCATTGGAGAAGGAAATGGCAACCCACTCCAGTGCTCTTGCCTGGAGAATCCCAGGGACGGCGGAGCCTGGTGGGCTGCCGTCTATGAGGTCGCAAAGAGTCGGATACGACTGAGGTGACTTAGCAGCAGCAGCCTCATATTGTTGTATGGGAGAAGCCAACAAAATTGTAAAGCAATAATCACCCAATTAAAAGTAAGTTAAATTTTAAAAAATCTTTGTTTTATATAAAAATGGTTTATTTCATCTATTTGTGGCCTAAAACACTGCTCATTACCATATATTTCTATAGTAATTATTATCCTGTAAAAATTGGTTATTATTAATCAATGACTTACATTTTAAAAATACTATGCCAAAAAGAGTCTTTGGCTTACAGCTACAGCATCTCAGTCTGACACCTGTGAATCCCATGATACCTATGCAAAGTCTTGTGTGACTGTATCTACATGCACATTTTGGGGGAAAAGGTTTATAACTCATCCAGTGGGCCACAACCCTACAGGGAGAAGACAGACACCCAGGAAAAGGAAAGAAATCCACAATCATTATCAGGTGGGTCTATCTGTAGGCAGAAATCTGACTGCCAACATTCAGTCATAGATAATGTTCTTGGATGACAGAATTTACCTATGAAAAAATGAGAGGAATAAGACATGTCTTCAGCCTTGGAAGGGTACCAGTGGAAGGGCACTTGGAAAGGCAACAGTGGAACATAGACATAGGACCAAACTTGCTGGACCAAATGCACAGCTTTCCTCAAAGTGGACAGGACAAGGTATAAGTTATAAGAACTGAGTCAGAGCCTGTCCATCAATAGAATTGGTGCCTCTGGTTTGAGAAGATCACCCTGGCTACTGTAGTGGGTGAGCTCAGTGACTTCAGATGAGTAAACTGGGAGCTAATCTGCACTGGAAGCCAAACAGATCCAAAATAAGACAGATTTTAAATACATAAATTAAGGAGACAGATGACATTTGCTGAGTGCCTCTCATGTGTTGACAGCTAAGAGATGCTCATGTGTACTATCACATTTAATTCCCTTAATAAATGATACCTAGAAGCCAAAACTGGAGAGGTTTTCTCCTTTACAAAAGAATTCACAACATTGCAGTCCTCGGTATTTTTTTCAAGGAAGGACAGATACTAAACCCATATCTTAGAAGAGCATAAAACTTCACAAAGTACCAAAGTTGCCCAAGATCAATAAATGTGAACGGAGGAAAGAGCATACCCCTCTGAGAGGGAGTGGGGCTGTCATTTTAAAAGACTTGCTCCGGATAATATTTGTGCACCATAATATTTTAATTTGTTGATCTGGGGATACAAACAACAAAGAGATGGGTTTATCTCTCAAAATCAATAATTCTCTAGAGAAAGAATGTCCCCTTAGTGAAAGTTGTTTATATAACTACTCTGTTGTGACATCTCTCTGTGATGTGCTGCAACTTCCCAGGACAATATAACAGATTAAGGCAGAAGGCCCAAAATGCTGATTTCCCACCAGTGCTCTCCAAACCAGACCGTTCTGCCACAGATAATCCCACTGACAAGAAATTGTAAAGTGATCTTTCAGGAAACACATTAATGCCCTCGTCAGTAAGTTTTCTTATAATGAGTTTTCTAAATAACTAATGGTTACTCATTAACAGATTAACAGTGTTTTAACCTATTAAGATAAATGACTAATGTTTACTCATTTTCAGTATTTTAACCTATAAAGATTTAAAAATAAAGGGAAAAAAGGAAATGTATCTAGCCTATGCTTTCCTAAAATGTATTCATCATGCTTTTACTTTCTTAAAAAGTGGTTATTTTAACTCTTGCTTACCACTTGAGATGACCACTGTAACTATTGACCTGCGAAATATAATAAGAGTGTCCTTGTCTTCTTCGCTGTCATCAGGCTCTCTGTTCACACAGTTTATGTATCAACTCATATGGCCTATCTCCTTATAATTTATTCTGAGCTGAGACACTGTAGGCAAATATTAAAATCATCATATTTTACTGTTTTATGATCATTAAATCGAGTCCCCTCATTTTGCATATCAAAAATAAAAGACTAGGAGTTAAAACTTGCCTGTGGTCACACAATGGGTAGAGCTGACTCTCAGTTAGAACCTGCAGCTCATATGGAAAAACATTAGTCAAAATTGCGATTAAAAATTCCTTAAACTAATCTTTGAAGCATGGTGTCTATGTTTTCTGTACTATAATTTTGATACTCCTTGGAGTTTGGGTACTACAGAGACAGACTGAGGAAATAAGGAAAGTCTGCAGGCAAATTGGTGTCTATTCAAGCCATTTGCTTTTTTAAGATAACCATCAAATCCAGTGAATGAGAAATGAGAGATTTTTATTGTGTTCTTTCACAATGGAATTTTTCCATTTGGTTTCAGTATTAAGCCTCTATAACATTATGTTACTATATTTCAATTGATTGTTCTCTCCTGAAGATTAGCAGCTTAGGTTTTAAAACTCAGATGTGAGTTAAATACAACTATAATATCAATGCAACTCCATGAGGGGTATAGAGTGTACACATACACAGGGCTCCTGTTGCCACTTTTTCCTGCTACAGTCTCTCTACCTAGTTATTACAAATCAAGCTTTGGATATGGCTTGAAAAACAGAAAAAAAGGTTTGCCAACAAACTTTTCAGTAGTGATATGCAGTTTGTTTATTTCCTGTTTCTCCTTTGTTCTCTAGTGATTAAGGTTGCTGCAAAAGGGAGGTATTAGTAAATGAGAAGGCTTTTGAGCCTTTTCAGTCATTTTGATTAGCATCTTTGGTAACTTCTTTTTTTCTCATAAACATATGGCAAAGCAACATGCACTGTTCCAATGATTATGATTTCAAGTCTAAAGTACTATTTGTTTATTCTCGAAACCTGAAACAAACATCTGGTGGTTAATGCTTTGAGAAAAAAAAAAGTACCTTAGTGCATTTCTCTATGATTCAAGATCATGGGCAAAAATATTTTTAAGTAGATGCGATTAAGCCACAGGAGTTTGTTGGGCCATTCAGTTAAAAAAATTTTTTTAAGAACTAGACTTCATTTCCTCTAAAGTAGGAAAGGCAGTAGAGATGATGCAATAATCTTAAGGACCACTTCCTTTCTGCCTCATCTTGTACTTTATATAAAGAGTATATCTAGTATAGGTCCTCTCATTAGAAAAAGAAAGATTTGAATGTTTTCTTATCGCCATCCCATATATGCTCAGAATTATTGATAAACTGACTGTGCAGTTTGTGTATACTCTCAGGTTCATGTTACCATGCATTTTTTGTTAACGAGAATGATATCTCCTACATTAAAAATTCTTTGCCAATTTTTAAAATACATCATATTTTAAGGTTTATTCTAGCTCACCCTTTCTATTGCAATATGACACCTGGAATAAAATTTGAAATGATGTACTGTCCTTTGCCTTGTTGCCCATCTTAGGGGAAAAATTGGTTATTTTAAATATTTTAGTATATTAGTATATTTTTTCAGTGTATTTGTCTGTTAAGGCTACCATAGCAAATACCACAGACTGGGCAGCTCAAATAATAGAAATTAATTTTTCATGGTTATGGAGGTTGGACTTCCAAATTCAAGGTATTGGCAGTTTTGGCTTCTCCTGAGGCCTCTCTCATTGCCTTGCAAGTGGTCAGCTTCTTGCTGTGTCCTCACATGGCCTAGCTCCTGTGCCTGCACACCTCTGGTGTATCTTCCTCTTGTAATAAGGACACCAGTCATGTTGGATTGGGGCCCACCTTCCTGATCTCATTTACATTTTTTACCTCTTCAGAGGCCCTACCTCCATATTACAGTCACATTGAGGGTTAGTGTTTCCACATATGAATACTGGAGGAACACAATTCAGTCTGTAATGTGTAGCAATGCTTATTAATCAAATATTCTGTAATATCTTCCCCTTGAGGAAACAAAATCTTAGGAAAGAAAGCGCTAAAATTATCATTTATATGTGTTATCAAGTTATAGGAAGTATAAATTTATATGTGACTCCTTTATATGAGATGTCATTTATAAGTGAAAACACATAAAAATAACCCTTAACTCCATTTTTCAGCCTGTCTCAATAGAACTCACAAAGATTTAGTAAAGAAACAACCCAGCACTCTAGCAAGTCACACTTCCACATACTATTTGCCAGGAGACCAAGAAATAACCAGAATCAGAAATTCTAGGTGAGGCTGCTGCTCTTGCCTCTGTTCTGAGGTCAGATCTACAGATTGTTAATGTATTCTCTGGGAAGTGCGGATTCTGTATTTGAAAGCAACCTGAGCCTGACTTAAGTGGCTTCAAAAAGCATCACCACAAGCCTGAGGAGCTTCAGCCACAGCACAATAAAACAAAGGCTGCTGCAGTGTTGGTACATGAACACAAGTTGAGTAACCTTGTCCTTCCTAAGGTGTAGACCGCCTAGTTTTTTCAGAACACCGTGTTCTGTCAGATCATTTACAATGTTCCCATTTCTTAATTTTTTTAATTCCCTTTGGTTAAGGATTGCCACATGTAGTGAATAAACGGTGGCTTAGAAGGTAAAGAATATGCCTGCAATGCAGGAAACCTGGGTTCCATCCCTGGGTAAGAAGGATCCCTTGGAGAAGGGAATGGCTACCCCCTCCAGTATTCCTGTCTGGAGAATCCCCATGAACAGAAGAGCCCGGCAGACTACAGTCCATGGTGTCGCAAAGAGTTAGACACAACTGAGCAACTAACGCTAACAAAACTATAAGACGCCCAGTCAAATTTGAATTGCAGGTAAACAATGAATATGTGCATGCATGCTCAGTCACTTCAGGCATGTCCAGCTCTTTGTGACCCTATGGACTGTAGCCCACCAGGCTCCTCTGTCCATAGAATTCTCCAGGCAAGAATACTGGAGCAGGTTACCGTGTCCTTTTCCAGCTTCCTAGGAAGCCAGCTCAGGGATCAAACCAGCATCTCCTATGGTTCCTGCGTTGCAGGCGGATTCTTTACTGCTGAGCCACCAGGGAAGCCCAAACAATGGATATATTTTTAGTATAAATATATCTCATGTGATACCTGGGACATACTTGTACAAAAAAAAAAAATCCTTCATGGGACATACTAATATTAAACAAAAGTATTTGTTATCTGAAATTCAAGTTTAACTGTGGGTCCTCTATTTTATCTGACAACTCTACTTAACAAGAATGAATCCTCCTCTTGCATCTTCCTTCCTGGACTCACCACCCTCTTAAACTTCTATCACCAACTTTGTATATTTAATTTCCTGCTCTTAATTTGGCACTGCCCCCAAGGGTGAAAACCCCATTTCAGGCTCCCTTGCATTATATTAATGTGATATATGGTTATAGATTGTTGTTGTTTCATTGTTGTCCAATTCATTTGAGACCCTGCGGGCTACAATCCATGGGGTCATAAAGAGTCAGACACAGCTGAGCAACGAAGCACAGCACAGCATGGACTATACCAGGCTCTGTCCATGGGATTCTCCAGGCAAGAATACTGGAGCAGATTGCCATTTCCATCTCCATGGGATCTTCTTGACCCAGGGATGGAACTCAGGTCTCCTACACTGGCACTCAGAGCTAAAACATTAAAGTTAGTTTGATCCACCTTTTCCCCCATGCTGAAATATTTACATCTTTATATCAACACCCCATAATACTACTTTGATTACATTAGCTAATATTGTGTGCTTAATAACATAGGAAAGAATCTCTAAGCCTCTAAATCTCTAAACCCTGGGCTCAGTCAGCTCACCTATAAAGTAAAGGGACCGAATCAAGGTATTTTCCCCCAAGGCTCCTTTAAACAGTTCCTTGCCACAGGTCTTTAACATGCGGATTCTGTTAATGTTCTCATTTGCCTTGTGAAACCTAATTATTACTATTTCGGGTGAACCTCTCTTCAAGTAAGTTGTGTTTCAGTCAGTTCAGTTAAGTCACTCAGTCATGTCCAACTCTTGGCAATGCCATGGACTGCAGCACGCCAGGCCTCCCTGTCCATCACCAACTCCCAGCGCTTATTCAAACTCACGTCCATCAAGTCGGTGATGCCATCCAACCATCTCATCCTCTGTTGTCCCCTTCTCCTCCCACCGTCAATCTTTCCCAGCATCAGGGTCTTTTCCAATGAGTCAGTTCTTTGCATCAGATGGCCAAAGTATTGGAGCTTCGTACCTTCAGCATTAGTCCTTCCAAGGACTATTCAGACTGATTTCCTTTAGGATGGTCTGGTTGGATGTCCTTGCAGGCCAAGGGACTCTCAAGAGTCTTCTCCAACACCACAGTTCAAAAGCATCAATTCTTCAACGCTCAGCTTTCTTTTTGGTCCGACTCTCACATCCATACATGACTACTGGAAAAACCATAGCCTTGACTAGACGGACCTTTGTTGGCAAAGTAATTCTCTGCTTTTTAATATGCTCTCTAGGTTGGTCATAGCTTTTCTTCCAAGCAGCAAGCATATTTTAATTTCATGGCTGCAGTCACCATCTACAGTGATTTTGGAGCCCCCCAAAATAAAGTCTGTCACTCTTTCCATTGTTTCCCCATCTATTTGCCATGAAGTGATAGAACTGGATGCCATGATCTTAGTTTTCTCAATGTTGAGCTTTAAGCCAACTTTTTCACTCTTGTCTTTCACTTTCATCAAGAGGCTCTTTAACTCTTCTTCACTTTCTGCCATAAGGGTGGTGTCATCTGCATATCTGAGCTTATTGATATTTCTTCTGGCAATCGATTCTAGCTTATGCTTCATCCAGCCCGACATTTCACATGATGTACTCTGCATATAAGTTGAATAAGCAAGGTGACAATATACAGCCTTGACATAATCCTTTCCCTATCTGGAACTAGTCTGTTGTTCCATGTACAGATCTAACTGTTACTTCTTGACCTGCATACAGATTTCTCAGGAGCTAGATAAGGTAGTCTGGTATTCCCATCTCTTGAAGAATTTTCGAGTTTGTTGTGATCCATACAGTCAAGGCTTTGGCATAGTCAATAAAGCAGAAGTAGATGTTTTTCTGGAACTCTTTTGCTATTTTGATGATCCAACGGATGTTGACAGTTTGATCTCTGGTTCCTCTGTCTTTTCTAAATCCAGCTTAAACATCTGGAAGTTCATGGTTCACATGCTGTTGAAGCCTGTCTTGGAGAATTTTAAGCATTACTTTGCTAGCATGTGAGATGAGTGCAATTGTGTAGTAGTTTGAACATTCTTTGGCATTGCCTTTCTTTGGGATTGGAATGAAAACTGACCTTTTCCAGTTCTGTGGCCACTGCTGAGTTTTCCAAATTTGCTGACATATTGAGTGCAGCACTTTTACAGCATCATCTTCCAGGATTTGAAATAGCTCAACTGGAATTCCATCACCTCCACTAGCTTTGTTCCTTGTGGTGCATCCTAAGGCCCATCTGACTTTGCATTCCAGGATATCTGGCTGTAGGTGAGTGATCACACCATCGTGGTTATCTGGGTCATTAAGATTTTTATGTAGTTCTTCTGTGTATTGTTGGCACCTCTTAATATCTTCTGCTTTTGTTAGGTTCATACCATTTCTGTCCTTTATTGTGTCTATCCTTGCATGAAATGTTCCCTTGGCATCTCTAATTTTCTTGAAAAGATCCTTAGTCTTTCCCATTCTGTTGTTTTCCTCTGTTTCTTTGTACTGATCACTGAGGAAGGCTTTCTTGCTAAGTAGTGTTTAGATTCGGGGAAGGCAATGGCACCCCACCCCAGTACTCTTGCCTGGAAAATCCAATGGCCGGAGGAGCCTGGTGGGCTGCAGTCCATGGGGTCGCTAACAGTCGGACAGATTGAGCGATTTCACTTTCACTTTTCTCTTTCATGCATTGGAGAAGGAAATGGCAACCCACTCCAGTATTCTTGCCTGGAGAATCCCAGGGATGGGGGAGCCTGGTGGGCTGCCGTCTATGGGGTCACACAGAGTCGGACACGACTGAAGTGACTTAGCAGCAGCAGCAGCAGTGTTTAGATTACTTAAATAAGTAGTGTTGCGATTACTCCATTAACATCTTTCCCTTTAGAGTTGCTCACTCTAAATTTCTCGAGGGCCAGAGAATCCACCTTTTATTTCCCCCCAGCCCACTCACGCTAATACCAGACTTTGAGCACACCAGGTGACCAGATGATGTGATAATGATGAAACAATTCTGTTCGGGCGGGTTTTCTGACTATCGTTCCTTTTGGGGAATTGAAGCCCTCTCCACTGGGTCGGAGACCACCGTATGGGAACCGCTCCTTGTTCTCTTCCGCCATCTAGTGGCACCAGACTTGCTCTCCCGGCTCAACTTGCTGTTCAGAGCTGCAAAGATTTCAAAAGATTGTAAATCAAATGGATGAATTGTTTTATTCTTGTCATTATAGTAAAAAGGGCTTAGAGCGTGTTTCGAGAGATAAAAATGTAATGTGTTGATAAAAAAATAAGTATAACACAATAGAAGACTTTAATACCTGCACAGTATAGATTAAATTCATGTAATTTAATCTCTTTAATATGTTCCAATGTTAAAGACAAAAGTACAAAAATATAAACTAAGCTAAGGAGTTCAGAGGAAAGATTATCTTTCTCACGGCCTTCTGTATAGTGTTCATGGATTTTTAAATTTCAAATAAAAGTGATCGAAGCAGATAAAAGAAAAGGAAAGGAAAAGGAAATAAAGTTCTGGTAGATGTTAAATTGTTTAGAGAGAGAAATCTCGGCTCTCTGTTTAACCATTTGACTTCAATTAAGTTAGAACTTATTATCATTATTATTTATACATGCAATACAATGTTTAATGAATGTTGAATTCAGTTTTAATGTTCTGTAATATAGAACTTTCTTCAGATGGCATGATAGTAAGTTTAATTGTGTGATTCAGAAAAGTGAAAATAAATTTCTTTAATGAATGAAATAAAATATTTCTGAAGTGTGACTTATTTCCCATTAAAACTTTTATTTCTGACATTTTAACATTATTCTGGTTTTAGTTTTCTTTTTTTTTTAATGCCAATGCTATCATGCAGTGTTTGCTGCTGCTTCTGCTAAGTCCCTTCAGTCATGTCCGACTCTGTTCGACCCCATAGACAGCGGCCCACCAGGCTCCCCCGTCCCTGGGATTCTCCAGGCAAGAACACTGGAGTGGGTTGCCATTTCCTTCTCCAATGCTTGAGAGTGAAAAGTGAAAGGGAAGTCGCTCAGTCTTGTCCGACTCTTCGTGACCCCATGCAGTGTTTTGGTTTTTCTAATAAAAAAGTATTTAATTGCAGTGCCACTTCAACCTTTAATACACTTTGTGACCCAGCTGTAAAAATCTCCAATTTGTTTTCCAGGGTGGGAAAATTCCCATAAGGTGGACAGCCCCAGAAGCTATTGCCTACAGAAAATTCTCCTCGGCAAGTGATGCATGGAGCTATGGCATTGTCATGTGGGA
The DNA here is from genome assembly GCA_006410675.1 of Oreotragus oreotragus. Lineage (NCBI taxonomy): Eukaryota > Metazoa > Chordata > Mammalia > Artiodactyla > Bovidae > Oreotragus > Oreotragus oreotragus. The sequence continues at coordinate 122,100 of SJYX01005771.1, forward strand.
GGTCATGTCCTATGGAGAGAGACCTTATTGGGAAATGTCTAACCAAGACGTAAGTGCCATCCGTAGCTAAACCACCACTTTGTGAGTGCAGACACGTTATCGTTGATGAAGAAACACCATTTGTCCTCACTCAGATTAGCCCTTATCTTCCTGAGAGTTGTCCAGGGTTTGTGGCTGAAGTTGAGTAGCCTTTCACTATGAGCTGCGTTTGGTGTGGTAAGGGCCAGCTGATGGGCTTTGTCACGTAAGTACCTGTCCATGTCTTACATCTAATACTGAGCACACACATGTGGTTCTCAGGCAGCCTGACTGTGCTATGCAAGAGCCTTGCCCTACAAGTTTCAAAAAAACAAAGAATAATATTTACCTTTCATTTCTTTCTTAGGGCAATTTAATGTAGTGCTGTAGAGAGCAAATTAATTTAGGAGAAAATTTAGCAGAAAAATATTAAATGCTTTCAGGCAATGTGTTATCAATACATCATCTAATACTATGGTTCTTTGGAAATACATGACCCTTTTTGCAATCTATTTTATCTGTAAAAGTTACCTTGGTGGCTAATATTACAGAAGAGGGTAGTTAGCACACATTTGACCTCTATGGACTGTTGGACGTGGTAGAGACAGTAGTCAAAATATGCTAGAATCCTGACAATGTAAGTGAATGTGCTGTCAGATCTGCAGACACATTTTCATACCCCATTCCCTCAGCCTAGAATCCAGACGCTGTCCACTCACCTGCCTTCTTCGAAGTATCTAACAGTTTATGAGACAGTAGTAATGGGAAGTCAACTCTGATGAGATTCTGAATGCTCACAGATGGAAACAAAGACTGTGTGGGTACGGATTTTTTAGAAAATCCATAAACGTGGTCAACTCTTATCACATCTCTTCTGTCTTTTCCATTCAACTGCTTGAGCCTCACCTCCACACCTCATACTCATTATCCCATACCAACCTCAGTCGGTCAAAAGATCTTAAGGGCTTGTTCAGTGCAGAGAAGGGTTGATCTTTTTGAATACTGGACACCAAGAAGACTGGGTTTTGGTTAGCTCACCATGACTTTTGTTTCTCCCTGACTTGGAGTGTTAATTCCAAAACTGAGTGCCTGCTCTTGTGCCTACTGATTCTGGAGAATGCCNATGATATAGCCACTATTATCATATTTTTACATATCAAGTGCTTAGTATAGTGCCTAACTTATGTACCTAATAAGTACTTAATAAGTTATCCATTATTAATACTGCAACAAGACCCATGCAACATATGCATTCTATAAAAATATTTTTAAATTTATTTTTTGGCTTCATTGGATCTTTGTTGCCTCATGTGGGCTTTTCTCTAGCTGTAGCTAGCTGGATCTTCTCTAGTTGTGGTGTGTGGGCTTCTCATTGAGGTGGCAGGGCATTTTTTGTTGCAGGGCATGGGCTCTAGGGCTCTCAGGCTCAGTAGTTGTGGCTCACAGGCTTAGTTGATCTGAAGCATGTGGGATTTTCCTGCACCAGGGATTCCACCCGTGTCCCCTGCATTGGTAGGAGGATTCTTAACCACGGGACCATCCGAGAAGTCCACACATACATTCTTATTGCTTCTACTTGATTGCTTTAGTGTTCCTGTCTTGTATAAAAATGCGTGCAGGTGTACATTCACTTATTCAGCAATATTCATTGAGTGACTACTGTTTATCAGACATTGTGCTTAGAGCTGGGGATACAGTTCAGTTCAGTTCAGTCGCTCACTCGTGTCCGACTCTTTGCGACCCCATGTATCACAGCACACCAGGCCTCCCTGTCCATCACCAACTCCTGGAGTTCACTCAAACTCATGTTCATCGAGTCAGTGATGCTATCTAGCCATCTCATCCTCTGTCGTCC
>SJYX01005771.1:124076-354682 GCA_006410675.1 Oreotragus oreotragus
ATCTCATCCTCTGTCGTACCCTTCTCCTCCTGCCCCCAATCCCTCCCAGCATCAGAGTCTTTTCCAATGAGTCAACTCTTCGCATGAGGTGGCCAAAGTACTGGAGTTTCAGCTTTAGCATCATTCCTTCCAAAGAACACCCAGGGCTGATCTCCATCAGAATGGACTGGTTGGATCTCCTTGCAGTCCAAGGGACTCTCAAGAGTCTTCTCCAACACCACAGTTCAAAAGCATCAGTTCTTTGGTGCTCAGCCTTCTTCACAGTCCAACTCTCACATTCATACATGACCACAGGAAAAACCATAGCCTTGACTAGACAGGCCTTAGTCGGCAAAGTAATCTCTCTGCTTTTGAATATACTATCTAGGTTGGTCATAGCTTTTCTTCCAAGGAGTAAGCGTCTTTTAATTTCATGGCTGCAGTCACCATCTGCAGTGATTTTGGAGCCCAAAAAATTAAGTCTGACACTGTTTCCACTGTTTCCCCATCTATTTCCCATGAAGTGATGGAACTGGATGCCATGATCTTAGTTTTCTGAATGTTGACCTTTAAGCCAACTTTTTCACTCTCCTCTTTCACTTTCATCAAGAGGCTTTTTAGCTCCTCTTCACTTTCTGCCATAAGGGTGGTGTCATCTGCATACCTGAGGTAATTGATATTTTTCCCGGTAATCTTGATTCCAGCTTGTGCTTCTTCCAGCCCAGCATTTCTCATGATGGCCATTCAAGAAAATCTATAAAATAAAAAGTTTTCCTCCAGATGAATGAAAATCCTCACTGCACAGAAGAGCCCTCAGATCAAGTACCTTCCTTAATTGATTTTCCACATAGTCCTTGTCTTAACCATTTCTCTGTCAGACTTAAAATAAAAAATCGCCTAACTCAGAGGACTCCAAACTTTACTAGTAATATACCCTTGCCGGTAAAAAGTTCTTGAGCATTCACAACTGACATATGTGTATTTATCTGCACATTATATGCAAGTCCCACTATACTAATACATTCATTTTTGTTTAAAAAGTAATTTGTTGAGTATCTTCTCAGGAAGTAGAGATACAAGGGAAAACAAACTGGATTGAACTTTCATGAAACTGAGGTTTAGGGAGGTGACATGGTTTCCCTAGAATCACATAGTAAGTGCTTTGACTGTGATACTAAAAAACCAATTCTAATAACCTTCTGGAAGTCATAGGCAAGGAGGAGGGAAGAGGAAATAACTGCCTCTTTCATGGTGTTTTAGTTTACATCCAAAGGCCAGTGATTTCTTGCCCCCATTGAGTTTATATTCTAGCAAGAGGGAAACAGACTTTACACAAAGTAAATCAGTAAAATATGTAATATGTAACATGATCACTAGTGTTTTGGGAGAGAAAAGTGAGAAAGGATAAGAAATGTTTGGAATTTGATTTTAAATATATAAATATATTGCCAAGTACAGTTGTAAAAGTCATTCCACTTTGATCATAAAAGTCATAGTCATTCTTATTAGATAGACATGCATAAATAGTCTTTCTTACAGTAAGATGGGGCTTCCCAGGTTGCACAGTGGTAAAAATTATGTCTGCTAATACAAGGGATGAAAGAGACTTGAGTTCAATCCCTGGGTCAGAAAGATTCTCTGGAAAAGGAAATAACAACCCACTCCATTATTCTTGCCTAGAAAATTCCATGGACTGAGCAGCCTGGTGGGCTTCAGACCATGATGTCACAAAAAGTTGAATGAGCTCATGCATGTGCGCGTGTGCGCGTGCACACACACAGACACACACACACACTCTCTTGTATAAGATAAATAAACATAAAGAGAAGTTCTATTACTTTTTCTATCTCCTAGATTATCATTTTACCACATGGGGTACTTTGTACCACCAGTTTGGTAACCACAACCACCGTTAGGTAGACTATAATTCAGCCATGAAAAGTGCCTCAGTTTCATGACCAACAAATATAATAAAAGGATGAGGTTAAATGATATTTAATATCCCTCTTAACAGTAACATACTATATCTTTATAATCGCTGAAGAAATAATTATCATACTTGTCTCAGCAAAGAAATGGTTCACATTGTTCTTTTCTTCAGTTTAGGAATTTCTGTGAGGGTACAAGAATCCAATAAAACCACCACAGAGTAGAGCATGTACAAGTGTAGATCCAGATGACAAGACAGATTTTCTAGGAGAGCAACTTCTGAGAGAAAAGGCCCAAATGTGTAATTTCCAACATAGACCCACTTGTATACTGTCCTTAGTTTCTGCTTAGAGCAGTCCAAAATCTGGTGTCAGCTCCTCCCTTCCAGGATCATGTCCAGCAGTTTACGCAGTCATTCTGGCCATGTGTGTTGATGATCTGTGTCCAGTATGAACATTTAGAGAGCCATTCTGACTATTAAACCTCATATGACCATAAAGACCATATCTGGAATCAGAAGAAGTTGCTGCAGCCAGGAAAAGACTCCTGACATTAAGCCCATCCTCATTCATTCTGTGTTGTCAATGTCCACAGGCAAGGCTGAACGCTCCCTCCACCCAGCGCTTTGTTGTTTTTCAAGGACTAGATAAGGGGTAAGCTAGTTATTTTCATGGTCTTTGAGTGGCTACCAAAGAATATGTAAGCAAGAATCGGAAACAAGGAGGAGAACAGAAATTTCTGAGGGGAGGGGAAAATACCCTTGAGATCTTCAGATCAATATAAGAGAGAAAAGTACTAAGAGCTAAAATCTTTTACGTATTTTGTGAATATATTTCCTGCTGCAGTGAAGAGAGTTGAAATTCTGTTTAGCTTAACATATTGGAAGTCAGTGTATCTGTGACAGATCCTGTAACCAGAATTTCTGTTTGAAAGCAGAAATAGCTTAATCAAAACCTTCTGAGCTGCTCTCTTCAAATACTGGTTATTTCCTGTTTGTCCTGAATTTCTCATATTTGGTCAAAGTTCAGTCTTGTATTTGACTTTCTGCAACCAACGTGTGTTTTAAATAAGAAAAGTCAGTTTTAGACAATAAAAGTTCAACTATTTTCTGTTTGAATAGTTTATATTTTTATTACATTTTGTGGAGTTTACTTTAAGGGCTTAGCTAAATATGGAATGTTAACATGCTTTAGGATTTTAAATGAGTTTAGGAAATTTCAGGTAGTTTTTATGAGGTAGTCCCTTCATTCTGCAGACTGTGGCATATTTTATTGCAATGAACAATTCTGAGTTTGCATAGTCTATTTTAGTGAATAATATAATGAGTTTCCCAAAGGTCAGTAGTGATGTACATTAGGGAATATACATAAGGAAATGAGTAAAAGCAGGGCAGAAGACTAGTCCATGTATGGCCTACCAAGCCTAACAGTAGATGCCATCTGCTTAGCCATTCAGCAGTTACTGATTAAACTCAGACCAGTAACTGGGCATGTGAGTATGTCCGGAGAATTTGAAAATCCAGCCCTCACTCTCAAGAAGCCCTCTGTGTAGGTGAGGTGATGAAGTTCTGACATTTCTAAATCGTGCTTCTGCCCCCAAGTAGAATGTATACTCAAGGGTAGACTCAAGCCCTCTTTTTCTTTTTAATATAAACAACATTGTGTGAATGCAACATAGTTATTTTTTAACATATGCCCCAAAAAACATGCATACCCTATTATTTAAGGTATTTTTGCTTATATAAGCTTTCCCAGTGGCTCCACAGGTAAAGAATCTGCCTGCAAAGCAGTAGGCATAGGAGACATGGGTTTGATTCCTCAGTCAGGAAGATCCCCTGGAGAAGAAAATGGCAACCCACTCCAGTATTCTTGCCTGAAAAGTCCCTTGGACAGAGAAACTCGAGGGCTGCAGTCCAAAGGGTCACAAAGAGTCAGACACTACTGAGCAACTAAGCACAAGCAATTATAAAAAGCACCTGATACATAGAAGGTATTTAATTAATTAGTGGTAATAATCATAGCTTGCAATTTCTGAATTTATTATGAGTCAGTTATTTTAGATTATTGACTCATTTAATCTTCAAAATAATTCTCTAAGATTGATACTATTTTTATTCCCATTTATAGATAAAAGACTTTCTAGAAAATTTTAGCAACTTACCCAAGGTTGTGTGTTAAGTCACTTCAGTTGTGTCTGACTCTTTGTGACCCTATGGATTGTAGCCCACCAGTGTCCTCTGTGCATGAGATTCTCCAGGCAAAAATACCAGAGCAGGTTGCCGTGCCCTCCTCCAGGGGATTTTCCTGACCCAGGGATCGAACCTACTTCTCTTACAAGTCTCTTGCATTGGCAGGTGGGTTTTTTACCACTAGTGCCAAATCCTGTAACCAGAATTTCTGTTTGAAAGCAGAAATAGCTTAATCAAAACCTTCTGAGCTGCTCTCTTCAAATACTGGTTATTTCCTGTTTGTCCTGAATTTCTCATATTTGGTCAAAGTTCAGTCTTGTATTTGACTTTCTGCAACCAACGTGTGTTTTAAATAAGAAAAGTCAGTTTTAGACAATAAAAGTTCAACTATTTTCTGTTTGAATAGTTTATATTTTTATTACATTTTGTGGAGTTTACTTTAAGGGCTTAGCTAAATATGGAATGTTAACATGCTTTAGGATTTTAAATGAGTTTAGGAAATTTCAGGTAGTTTTTATGAGGTAGTCCCTTCATTCTGCAGACTGTGGCATATTTTATTGCAATGAACAATTCTGAGTTTGCATAGTCTATTTTAGTGAATAATATAATGAGTTTCCCAAAGGTCAGTAGTGATGTACATTAGGGAATATACATAAGGAAATGAGTAAAAGCAGGGCAGAAGACTAGTCCATGTATGGCCTACCAAGCCTAACAGTAGATGCCATCTGCTTAGCCATTCAGCAGTTACTGATTAAACTCAGACCAGTAACTGGGCATGTGAGTATGTCCGGAGAATTTGAAAATCCAGCCCTCACTCTCAAGAAGCCCTCTGTGTAGGTGAGGTGATGAAGTTCTGACATTTCTAAATCGTGCTTCTGCCCCCAAGTAGAATGTATACTCAAGGGTAGACTCAAGCCCTCTTTTTCTTTTTAATATAAACAACATTGTGTGAATGCAACATAGTTATTTTTTAACATATGCCCCAAAAAACATGCATAGCCTATTATTTAAGGTATTTTTGCTTATATAAGCTTTCCCAGTGGCTCCACAGGTAAAGAATCTGCCTGCAAAGCAGTAGGCATAAGAGACAGGGGTTTGATTCCTCAGTCAGGAAGATCCCCTGGAGAAGAAAATGGCAACCCACTCCAGTATTCTTGCCTGAAAAGTCCCTTGGACAGAGAAACTTGAGGGCTGCAGTCCAAAGGGTCACAAAGAGTCGGACACTACTGAGCAACTAAGCACAAGCAATTATAAAAAGCACCTGATACATAGAAGGTATTTAATTAATTAGTGGTAATAATCATAGCTTGCAATTTCTGAATTTATTATGAGTCAGTTATTTTAGATTATTGACTCATTTAATCTTCAAAATAATTCTCTAAGATTGATACTATTTTTATTCCCATTTATAGATAAAAGACTTTCTAGAAAATTTTAGCAACTTACCCAAGGTTGTGTGTTAAGTCACTTCAGTTGTGTCTGACTCTTTGTGACCCTATGGATTGTAGCCCACCAGTCTCCTCTGTGCATGAGATTCTCCAGGCAAAAATACCAGAGCAGGTTGCCGTGCCCTCCTCCAGGGGATTTTCCTGACCCAGGGATCGAACCTACTTCTCTTACAAGTCTCTTGCATTGGCAGGTGGGTTTTTTACCACTAGTGCCATCAGGGAAGCCCCAACTCCTGATAGAACTGAAGTTGGAGACCCCTGCTTCCCCAAAGTGTGTGCTTTTACCCCTGACCTATACTGTAGAAGTCTTAATTTTCAAAGGAGTCTCTATACCACACGAGCTCTATGAAATGAGATCAAAGCATCTTTAATTATGTATGCCTCTGTGTCACAATAGAAGTGTTTCTATTATTTCCTATCAACAAGAATGTGGATTGACTCACTGTTGTTTGAAAGTATAAATCTTTTCAGCAGGACTTTTTGTCTTGATGTTAAAAATTTATAAAATGTGCTGTATTATATTTCTTAAAAATGTTTAAGGCAGTAGCTTAAAATAAAATTCTAATGGTCCACATATTTAGCCTATTACCAGAAATATGCCACAGGCACATTGAAGGCACAAATTTCCTTGCTGTTTTCTAATATTTTTAAACTTTTTTTTAATGTATCAGAGTATAATGTTTTATGTTATTTTCATCCGAGTTCAAAATAATTATTGTTTACTACATAATAGGAGTACATTGTAATGCTAGGAGCTATGCTGGCTCCAAAGATGACACCAGGGGTATTGCAGTTCTTCCAACACTTATATTATGGAATGTGCTTAAGTGAAGAAAATGCAAGCAAAACATGAACAGCAGGCAACATTAAATAACCAAATCCCCACAGAGCTAATATGTTGGGGAAAAACTTGCACCACGTAAATGAGCGGCAACTTTGCTCAAACAAATGATCTGAATGCAAGACTAGAGACTTGGGTTTTGTCTGTTTTGTTTCTCCCTAGCATGTTTTTTTTTTAAAAAAAAAAAAAAAAGAAAGAAAGAAAAAATTCTCCTTGAAGCAGTTTGAAGCCCAAATGCCTCCTGGGTATAGTATCACTTAGGCATATGCTACTAGGCCTGTTCAATTTCCCAAAAAGAGAAATGCTATCAGAGAGCATCTCATTTGAGGTTTACTAGGAAACATAATGCTGCCTCAATGTTTTTGTATTTTTCCTTCTCCTTACTTTTCAAAAGGTTTTATATAATAGTGAGTTTTGCTTTAAATTGCTTTCTGAAGCTTAACTGAAGGAAAAAAATACAGTTCAACTTTAGGATTTTTAATAGATGATGTGGTTGGAAATAACCTTTGACCTTATCTGAATTGGTTCCTCTTTTCAAAAGTTGAGAAGGAAGAAAATTACCTTTTACCATATTTCTTGTTTGTCTTCATAATTCTATAAACTTTCTCAATTATAGGTCAGTATTTTAGCCAAGAATGGTGGATATATAGAATCCACTTACCTTCAAATGCAGTATGATTTTATGATTCAGAGAGTCCAGTCATTTCCAATTTTTGTTTCTGATTAGATTTTTGAAACTCTGCTTTATTATGTAATGGTCCTTGTGTAATGATCTGTGTAAGATACAGTAAATTGCTAAGGCCCATTCCCATTATTTCAACCTTCCATATTAGAGAGGGAATTTTTGTACTTATTTGAATATGTTTCTACCAAAGCAATTTTCAAAATGACCTTTTTCTCATTTTTTTAAATAATTCCTCCTATTGGTACATAGGCAGGAGCAACATTTTAATTAAATATACACTAATTACACTAGCATAAGGCATGTCTGTTACAGAAACAAGAGTTATAGGGGATATTGTGAGATTCAATCTATCACCATTGCAAATAATTTGAATAATAAAGTTCCAAGTAGATGAAACCAATAACCAATATGCTACCAGCACAGTATAATTTTCAAGGGAATTCTTTTTTTTTTTTGCTGAAAGTATATACATACCAGAAACATTTTCATAGAAAAATTAACTATACCTTCCATTTCTGTTTGGAAGAAATTTACAGTCTATTGCTCTTATGATTTTTTATAATTGTTTGTTCTCTTTAAAGTATATTTATAAAGAGGGCATCTTAAAATACTCTTTTACTGTATACTCATAAACTATGTTTCCAAAGATTTTAGGTATTTTTGCATGTGTGTGTATTTGGTCATGTCCAAATCTTTGCGAATCCATGAACTGTAGCCCTCCAGGCTCCTCTGTCCATGGGATTTCCCAGGCAGGAATACTGGAGTGGCTTGCCATTTCCCTGTTCAGGTTGGGTATTTTTTATGGACCCTTAAAGTTGCCTGTTATTTTTCTAAAATTGAAATGGTGTGTCAGTGATGAAATGTTTGTTTTGGGTTTGTTTGTATTTTTTTTTTCTCCCCAGAGAGGACTTGGAAATATGGGCCTGAGTTTTAAGAATGTTGTCTTCTCATTTCAAAAATGTTGATTTGGAATATGTCTTTACATTGTTTTTATATTTCAAAAAATATACTTTGTTGGTGGGAACTCGCCTAGTAAAGAATACCTTGGTCCGCCAAATCTTCCTAATCTTAGTTTACTATGATATACTTTGGCCCATCTGGATTTTTGTCTCCCTGCACTTGGAGCTCTGTGGGAAACAGTCCTTTCAAGGGATGCCAAATCTAGATCTGGCGGTCAAAGAACTTTGAGATCAAGAGATGTTACCAGAGATCCTGCAGATTAAGCCTTCAGTTTCACTGACCCTAGAAACACAGCTTTTTGAGCTGACAGGCACTGTCACAAGCACCGAATCCAGGCTCTTTTTTTTTTTTTTTCCCCTCTTAATGAGGAGGCAGAGAATTGCCCAAGCACAGAGCTTGTTAGTGAAATTTCAGACTCCAGGGCAGTTCATGTGACTCCTTCACTTATGCTCATTCCACTACTTACACACTGAAGCATGGCTGCATAGAAAGTTTTAATTATCTCAGTCTCAAGAAGTAGCAATGGCACCCCACTCCAGTACTCTTGCCTGGAAAATCCCATGGATGGAGGAGCCTGGTAGGCTGCAGTCCATGGGGTCGCTAGGAGTCGGACGTGACTGAGAGACTTCACTTTCACTTTTCACTTTCATGCATTGGAGAAGGAAATGGCAACCCACTCCAGTGTTCTTGCCTGACGGGGGAGCCTGGTGAGCTGCCGTCTATGGGGTCGCACAGAGTCGGACACGACTGAAGTGACTTAGCAGCAGCAACAGCAAGAAGTATGACTTTCAACTGTTAGGGCAAAAGATTTTCCAAACCATAAAACATATCATCAGCAACCTTTTAATTTATAAGAGGGCTGCTGCTGCTGCTAAGTCGCTTCAGTCGTACCCAACTCTGTGTGACCCCATAGATGGCAGCCCACCAGGCTCCCCCTGTCCCTTGGATTCTCCAGGCAAGAATACTGGAGTGGGTTGCCATTTCCTTCTCCAATGGATGAAAGTGAAAAGTCAGTTCCCCCATTTTGTCCATTCATTCAGCAATCTGACTGGTGTCTTACTGAAGATGAACATTCTCCATTTTTATAGGTCCTTGACATTCTATGGAGACTTACGTAAAATAAGATTGGAGAACTGTCTGAAGTATAGAGGGTTTTTTTAAATTGTTTTTTAATTTATTTATTTTAATTAAAGGTTAATTACTTTACAATATTATATTGGTTTTGCCATACATCAACATGAATCCACCACAGGTATATATGTGTTCCCCATACTGAACCCCCTCCCTCCTCCTTCCCCATACCATCCCTCTGGGTCATCTCAGTGCAGCAGCCCCAAGCATCCAGTATCATGCATCAAACCTGGACTGGCGATTTATTTCATATATGATATTATACATGTTTCAATGCCATTCTCCCAAATCATCCCACCCTCGCACTCTCCCACAGAGTCCAAAAGACTGTTCTATATAACTGTGTCTCTTTTGCTGTCTCGCATACAGGGTTATCATTACCATCTTTCTAAATTCCATATATATACATTAGTATACTGTATTGGTATTTTTCTTTCTGGCTTACTTCACGCTGTATAATAGGCTGCAGTTTCATCCACCTCATTAGAACAGATTCAAATGTATTCTTTTTAATGGCTGAGTAATACTCCATTGTGTATGTGTACCACAGCTTTCTTATCCATTCATCTGCTGATGGACATCTAGATTGCGTCCATGTCCTGGCTATTATAAACAGTGCTGCGATGAACATTGGGGTACATGTGTCTCTTTCAATTAAGGAAACCTTATGTTTCCATGCCTTAGTGATTTACAAGTTATAAATTAGCCTCAGAAAAAGTGTTTTCTGTCTGCTTCTTATTCTTTCACCACTCTTAGGTGCTTAGTCTCTCAGTTGTGTCCGACTCTTTGTGACTCTGTTGATTCTCCAGGCAAGATTACTGGAGTGGGTTGTCATTTCCTCCTCCAATGGATCTTCCCAACCCAGGGATCAAACCCACATCTCCTGTGTCTCCTGCATTGCAAGCAGATTTTTTACCTGATAAGCCATCAAGGGGAATGTTCACCATTCTATCCCCCTTAGTTTTTTTCAATGTACACTGATTTTCATTTGAGTTTTGATTGCTTTCCACTGAATTATAATTTCTGTATGTTGAAAAATATTGACTAAGAGAGTAGGTATGAGATTTTAAATATAATTTACTTATAACCACTTCTTTCCTTTCTTTTTTCTTTCCTTCTTTTGCCTGTGCAGAGACAACTTTTACATTGCATATCAGAAAACTACATTGCCAGGGCTTTCAGTTTTACTGTTTTAGAAATCTGAATGTCTTCATATCTATAAATATTCATCATCACGAAAAATAGGGATATACTGGGACTCTGCTTCACCATCCACTTTCAAGTTGAAATTACAGATTTTCCACAAAGTTTGATGAATATTTAGAGAGAAGACAAAAATAGAATCATTTCACAATTCAGAAAACTACATTGCCAGGGCTTTCAGTTTTACTGTTTTATAAATCTGAATGTCTTCATATCTATAAATATTCATCATCATGAAAAATAGGGATATACTGGGACTCTGCTTCACCATCCACTTTCAACTTGAAATTACAGATTTTCCACAAAGTTTGATGAATATTTAGAGAGAAGACAAAAATAGAATCATTTCACATTCCATTTACTATTGTACATTTCAGCCCTCGCTAAATTTTGAGACAGTTTATTTTAAAAGGAAGTATGAATAACTAAATTCACTGTGCTTCTCTTTGGGAGATATTGAGCAGTGTTATAGCATAAAAATGTGATTACCGGCACAGCCCAAACATTTCTTGTTCAACAGCATTGTTCAGGGATATCTCAGTGTCTTCCTATTGGCTGTCTGCTCCTTGTTTGCCTAGTTTAATAAAAGGTTCACATTGTCTTCTTTGATTCAGAAACCTTCAGCACAACTGGAAAACTCATCAGATTCAACAAGAGCAGAACAGTCTGCTACGTGCTCCAACTGAGCCTACTGTTGATTCTAGGATGCTAAAAACTGTAGTGTAAATGACAAGGAACAAGTATGATCTATTTAGAATAACCCTCCAGGTTTTAGATAACTTCTGACAAAATCTAATTCCTTCTACCTCTGCACAGAAGTTATCACTGCAGTCATTTTCATATTTTTTCACTTTATTTTAATTTTCTTCTTACACTTTAAAATAAGGGTATAACCTTGCATAATTCTTCTGCAAAGGATGACAGCCAACTAAAAATTGTAGTGTAAATGACAAGGAACAAGTATGATCTATTTAGAATAACCCTCCAGGTTTTAGATAACTTCTGTCAAAATCTAATTCCTTCTACCTCTTCACAGAAGTTATCACTGCAGTCATTTTCATATTTTTTCACTTTAATTTTCTTCTTACACTTTAAAATAAGGGTATAACCTTGCATAATTCTTCTGCAAAGGATGACAGCCTATAACTATCATAAAACCATGCTATTAACAAAATTCTCTCTAGTAATTATCACCCCTTCATATCCCAAAACAAATTTCATTTAGTCTTTTAGACAAAGCACTCCATATGCTGCTGGCTGCCTGTCAGTCCTTAAGTAGGGAACCAGAAATGCCTATAAAACAAAACTTCCCACAAAAGACATGTTTATGAAGATAAAGGTTAATATACAGCTGTCATAGATCACATATACAACAATTGAAGTTCACTCTTTGATTTGACAAGGCATTGTTTTAGATGCCGGGAACTCATGGATAAAAGAAATAGTTCCTGCTCTTGAACTCGGCTTGCCTAGCTCAGACAGTACAAGTGTTTTGTGGCCAAAGCAGAGGAGAAGCAGGACGGTGCCAGAGGTGAGGACTGAGAACCTGGGTCATAATGAGCCGCTGCAGAATTCCAGATTTGGAAGGAGTGTGATCACAGTTTCACATCCGCAGGATTGCTTCGGGTGCACTGCAGAGGTTATTGAGGGAGTCAGAGGGGAGACAGAAAGACTAATTAAGTGGCTGTTGCAGTGATCAAAATGAAAAATAAGTCATTTGAGAAGAAGATTAAAAATGGGCTGTATTTAAAGTATGTGAAGTTGGCGGAATCAACATCTAAGTTACTTTTGAGCACCAGGAAAGACAGAAGCCCAGAGGACCCACTGATCTCTGACTTAAATCATTGGAAAAAGAATGCTACCCTTTTCAGAGGACAGAAATGCCAAACTCAGGAACAAGATTAGTTTTGAACCACAGCAGCAACAACAAAAAAAAAATCCCAAAGACAATAGATGTAGAAATCTTGAGAGAAAGCTGAACTGGAGCTACAAGAATGAAAGTCATCAGCAGGTGGGTGAGAGTGAAAGCATGGAGTGTGTAAATGTCTACGAGAAGCTCAAGAGTTAATTCTAGGGGATGAGTCTGGAATGCAGCACAAGACTCAGGACAGATTTTTTTTTTCTACTGCTGTCATGATTCAGAGGCTACCAAGGTGATAATATTGGTCCAGTCTTCAGGAAATTACTAGCTATGTGAATCTGACACAATCTATTCATCATTAGAGCTTCAATTTTCTTACCTACAAAATATGTATAACCACACTCACATAGAAGTTAAGCTATGTTAAAATACCTAGCCCAGAAATTGACATATAATAAGCTCTCAAAGTTTCATATATGTTACTTGAATCAGAGACCAGAAAGCTCATAGAAAATTTAACTCATGGTCACTCCATCCCCAAAATTGCTCCTCCTCCTTTGTTTCCTTGACCAAGACAAAACCCTACAAGTCAATCTTCTCTTCTCCCTCTACTTCCCTATCTAATCTCAACCCAGTCCTACATTCCTGACAAGTCAATCTACTGCTTGTACCCTATGGCCTCTGCTTCAACTAAGGCTATCCTGACTTCTTGCCTGGATCACTGCAAGCCTCTTCCTGGCCTTCTCTGTCCTCCCACTCTTCATAATGCAGCCAGAGTGAGCTTCCAAAAGGCAAGTCTAATGCCATCTACTTGCCAAAACCCTTCTCCCTTTTGCATAAAGTCTGTGTTTATAGCATGAAAAATCATTCATGATCTCAAGAAGCATAGTTTTTACTTAACCTTCCAGCCTCAAATCTCACCATTTTTCTCTTTGAAGAATCTGGTCTAGTTACATAAATCTACTTCAATTCCCTAATTAGATCACATCTCTTCTCTCAGACCCATCTACTCTCATGGACCCTGCTACCTTCTACATTCAATTCACCTCCTCTGAGAAGTCTCCCAAAGGCTCAGATAGGTACTCTTCGGACAAATTTCCATGACTCCCTGTTCTACATGGCATGTTCCATATGCAGATTCCTTGGTCACCTTCATTAGATTATACATTTCCTAAAGACAGAGATGTTTCTTGCTCATTATGCTATCCCTTATACATGGTATGTTTACTAGTACATTTTAAGTGATGAATATTTATCTCTTTGGATAAATTAAAAATCCATATGTTGTATCTTTTAACCATTTTTTGGATCATATTGCTCAAGTTTCTTCTCTAGCTCCCTTCTAATTCAAAACTTTTTGATGTGTAGTGTTTGCCAGTTGAACTTCTCAATGTTTACGTTTCTTGTCTGTAAACTGGGGATAAGTATAGTACCTGCCACATAATATTATTGTGAGGATTAAAAGAGTTGACACACGTAAATCATTTAGAAATGGCACCTAGAAGTACTCAAGAGCTCTCAATAATTGTTAGTAATTATTATTGTCACGTTGTTGTTATTAGCATTTCCTCTATGGTTATTATTATTTCCTCTAGACCTTTGTAATTGACATCTGTCATGAACCAGGGCTCAGGACAAATTTCACAAAGTCACAAGTTAAAGAACAGGGAAAACTTTAAACCTAGAGGTCAGCAAGGAGAAATGTCATGAGTCCCCGTCTCCCAGTATCCCCACGGAAAGTCGTGGTGGGACTAGACACTTGCTGAACACATTGTGGATAAAGGTTCCAGATGAAGGACCCCACTTTTTTGTCACTGTCTCTTCCTACAGGATACTCATGAGAGCAACTTTGTCAAAAGAGAACAGACAGCTTTCCTGGCACCAGGCAATCTGGATTTGGGTGTCAACTGTTTACAGGAGTTGTCTGGAAAAGTCAGCTCTCCTACAGCTAAGGATGTTTGGATCATGGGAAACAGTAAACCTTCTGGACAGGAGGAAAAAGTCACCAGTCTTTACAGGAATCTGACTTTGGGTCCAGTGCCTTTGTCTTAGAGAAGAACATGGCCCAGTCTCACTTGGCTCATTGTCCAGCCAAACCAGAGAGAAATCAGGAGATCATTTTGAACAATAATGCATGATGTCCCAATTTTTTAACGAATATTTCTTTCTGAGGCACTTCAAATGCTGACTTGCTTCTGCTTTGAATCTCACTTGGGTAGTTGAAACTCCAGATTTTCTACGAGTCTGCTCCTATATCAAGACAAACCCCAAAATTTCTTCTAACAGCTTTTGTTTTGGTCAATAACATTAATTAATGCATCAGGTACCATAATTAGGGATAAATGTACAAAAATGTAGAGATGAAATTTCTGCTTTCAAGTATATTTCACCTGAGAGGAAGCAGGTGAAAATTATAATACAGTGTAATAGATGCAATAATAGAAATGTGTACAGGATTCAGAAGCATTCAGAAACTACTCTGTTCAGCCAGAGATTACATTTTGCCAACTACGAAGTAAATATGTTTTTTATTTATCCTTATTATAAAACTTAGGATTGGATTTGAAGTCCAGTTAGCAGATATATAACAAAAGATAAAATGGTAATTATCACTCCTAAAATTGATATAAAACAGGAGAGGAAGACATTTTCATGAGAATTGAAAAGCATTTCTGAGGACTAGCCAGAGGACAAGTTTGGAAGCTATAAGGAACTAAGTTCAGATTTCAGCTCTGCTGCCTATGCTTTGTGTATTTAGGCAAGTTTCCTAACTTACCTGAGTCTAAATTTCCTCATTTAAGAATAAGGATAATAATAACTACTGTATTGAGTTATTTTAAGCAGTAAATGAAAAAAATATGCAAAGCATTTAGCACATGACGTTTAATAAAGGCAGCTAATTTTTTTCTCAGACTACAACTTCACTTGTCATCTATTCTATGCACTTATAATTAGGTAACTCTGAAATTACCTAGAGAGGTCTCTTGGGGTGGGAATTTAAAGTCTTTCTATAATGGAGTTCTATCCTATTTTTCTTAGTTACTTTTTAAAGCTATCCACAGTAGTTTTGATGCATTACAAGCATTTTTATACATATCCTGTTTTACTAAAATGTGTTACAGAATGTGTTAAAATTCAGGCCTAGTCAGTAGCAAAATTAGTCAGAAAACAGATAAGAAAAAGCATAATATTTAATAATAGATACAAAATGAACAGTAAAAAAAAAAAAAAAGCTAGTATTCTGATAGGTTGAAGTGTTGTGGTCACAAAGACACTGATGGGATTACCGCTGGCCTCGGATGTGGGGTAGCTCCTCTTGGTAGCTCATTCAGGTATGACCTAAATCAAATCCCTTATGATTATACAGTGGAAGTGAGAAATAGATTTAAGGGCCTAGATCTAATAGATAGAATGCCTAATGAACTATGGAATGAGGTTCGTGACATTGTACAAGAGACAGGGATCAAGACCATCCCCGTGGAAAAGAAATGCAAAAAAGCAAATTGGCTGTCTGGGGAGGCCTTACAAATAGCTGTGAAAAGAAGAGAGACGAAAAGCAAAGGAGAAAAGGAAAGATATAAGCATCTGAATGCAGAGTTCCAAAGAATAGCAAGAAGAGATAAGAAAGCCTTCTTCAGCAATCAATGCAAAGAGATAGAGGAAAACAACAGAATGGGAAAGACTAGAGATCTCTTCAAGAGAATTGGAGATACCAAGGGAACATTTCATGCAAAGATGGGCTCGATAAAGGACAGAAATGGTATGGACCTAACAGAAGCAGAAGATATTAAGAAGAGGTGGCAAGAATACACAGAAGAACTGTACAGAAAAGATCTTCATGACCCAGATAATCATGAGGATGTGATCANTCAGCTATAAGGTAGCATTCAGAAAAAGGCAGCATTGGACCAGATGGACCAGTCCATGACAGAGATCATATTCCACCCAAGCCAAGGTAGGAAGGAATATTCTCATTACCTGCCGGGCCATAGTTAAGGATTTTATAATATTTAAGTTCTTAGGAACTGGAACCACCACTTGCGTCAGTACATATAAGTCAACTGTTGAACTTTCAAGCACTTGATTTCCAGTGATGTATGAACCATGAATGTAGGGAAAAGCTCAAATCAATATCATCTGCTTTAGAGAACTTCAAGTAAACATTTTAAGGCTAAATGGTACTACCTCCCTCCATCCGATTAATAAAGCACCTATAATGCTGTCTTCTGAGGGCAATAACTTTCAACAATTTGATATAAATGCTTCCACTCATTTCTTAAAACATCTTGCTAAGTGCTGCCTAGGCTATCCATAATTACCACTTGTTAAACTGTTTATAAACCAAGTAATGGACAACTTATTCTGTTTAATTTGTATAACTAGTACTTTTAATGTTGTTTCTCATGACAGAGAAATCACAGGCTGGCCAAAACCAATGCAATTGAGTGATAAGCAAAGCTTTGTGGATGAAAGACTATTAAATATTAATCAGGAAGTGTGAAACTTCTACCCATTAGAAAATCTAAATTCAACTCACATGAACTGTTGCCACAATATGATAATACTGATGCTAATATCAATACTAATACTGATATAAATTACTATCATCATTATCAACAGTAATTATTAGTGCTGCTTGTTGAGAACCTACTGTGAGCCAGTCATTGTACTAGGCATGTTTATCTCTCATGTCATTTAATCCTGTTATTATCCCCATCCTTCATGTGAGAAATCAGAGACTCAAAAGAAACTAAGTTTCCCAAGGGTACACAGCAAATTTGGAAAACTCAGCAATGGCCATAGGACTGGAAAAGGTCAGTTTTCATTCTAGTCCCAAAGAAAGGCAATGCCAAAAAATGTTCAAACCACTGCACAATTGCATTCATTTCACACGCTAGCAAAGTAGTGCTCAAAATTCTACAAGCTAGGCTTCAAGAGTTTGTGAACTGAGAATTTCCAGATCTTCAAGCTGGGTTTAGAAAAGGCAGAGGAGCCAGAGATCAAATTACCAACATCTGTTGGGTCATGGTAAAAGCAAGAGAATTTCAGAAATTCTCACTTCTGGAACTGAAATGAGGAGTCAGTGCTTCATTGACTACACTAAAGCCTTTGACTGTGTGGATTAAAACAAACTGTGGAAAATTCTTAAAGAGATGGGAATACCAGACCATCTAACCTGCCTCCTGAGAAACCTGTATGCAGGTCAAGAAACAACAGAACCAGACATGAAACAACAGATGGGTTCCAAATCAGGAAAGGAGTATGTCAAGGCTGTATATTGTCACCCTGATTATTTAACCTATATGCAGAGTACATCATGCAAAATGCTGGGCTGGATGAAACACAAGCTGGAATAAAGCTTGCCAGGAGAAATATCAATAACCTCAGATATGCAGATGACACCACCCTTATGGCAGAAAGAGAAGAGGAACTAAGAGCCTCTTGATGAAGGTGAAAGAGGAGAGTGAAAAAGCTGCCTTAAAACTCAACATTCAAAAAATTAAGATCATGACAATTAGCTGGGGAAACAATGAAAACAGTGACAGACTTTATTTTCTTGGGCTCCAAAATCACTGCACATGGTGACTGCAGGCATGAATTTAAAAGACATTTGCTCCTTGAAAGAAAAGCTATGACAAACCTAGACAGCGTATTAAAAAGCAGAGCAAAGACATTACTTTGCCAACAAAGATCCATATAGTCAAATCTATGGTTTTTCCGGTAGTCATGAGTGGATGCAAGAGTTGGACCATAAAGAAGGCTGAGTGCCAAAGAACTGATGCTTTTGAACTGTGATATTGGAGAAGGCTCTTGAGAGGCTCTTGGACTGCTAGGAGATTAAACCAGTCAATCCTAAAGGAAATCAACTCTGAATATTCATTGGAAGGACTGATGCTGAAGCTGAAGCTCCAGTACTTTGGCCACCTGATGCAAAGAGCTGACTCACTGGAAAAGACCCTGATGCCGGGAACGACTGAAAGCAGGAGAGAAGGGGATGACAGAGAATGAGATGGTTGGATGGCATCATGGACCCACTGGAGATGAGTTTGAGCAAGCTCCGGGAGTTGGTGATAGACAGGAAAGCCTGGCATGCTGCAGTCCATGGAGTTGCAAAGAGTCAAACACAACTGAGTGACTGAACAATAGCAACACACAGCAGGTAATTACTGAGTCAGGAATTTGAGTGAGAGCTGCCAACGGCAAAGCCTGTTCCCTCCACTACAGAGTGTACAGTCATCCAAAATTATAAGATCTTTTCCAATACTTCAGCTTCAGAAATATGATTATTATAAAACAAGATACATTTTTGCATCTCCAGATAAATTTTATCTGGACTTCTCAGACTTCATATATGAAGTGTATAAAAGTTCCAACAGAATCTGTAGCCGTACACAACCTGTTATTTTATGTTCTACTAAGAAAGTACAAGGATATAGAACATAAATATGCCCTCATTCCTGGATAAGAAGGAAGCCTATTGTCTATATATTCCTTCAACATCCCCTTGCAGTGCTCAGCCACTTGAAGAACATTACTTGAAAAGAGAAAATAGTAACTACAACAAAATACGGAAATGAAGAAAATAGAGCAGCAACATAGTTCCAGAATTACATCCTCAGGCATTTTTGTAGATTGAATTTTTCCAGTGTTGGCAAATATCTGCTCTGCTTCTTTTCCTTGTTATGGCAAATATCACTTTCTCACAGAGCCCAGATACTGCCTCTGTATCTTTTTTAAGACCACATTTTGATTGCCACTGGCAATGAATTGTTGTTGACATACAAAATGAAATCTACTTCTGTCCCTCTGTGTGTACTTAGTTGTTCAGTCAAGTCTAACTCTTTGTGACCCCATGGACTGTAGCCTGCCAGGCTCCTCTGTCCACGGGATTTTCCAGGCAAGAATACTGGAGTGGGTGGCCATTTCCTTCACCAAAGGATCTTCCCAACCCAGGAATCAAACCTGAGTCTCCTGTGTCTCCTGCATTGCACACCAATTCTTTACCCACTGAGCCATCAGGGAATTATTTTCATATAAAAAATGGACTTTCCTTGAGGTCCTGTGATGTTACTCAGAGTGTGGTGACCATATGCTGAGAACTCTATTCAGAATGTGGGAAATATTTAAACAATATTATTTCTACCCTGTATCTATCCTTCCTAATATTCAAACATATCTCTAATTTTAAACTGAACAACAACATAATTTTCAAATTTGCTTTGAATTTCATTCCTTCATACTTTTTACCAGTTATCAGCCTTATTATGAGAATTAAATAATGTCAAAAAAAAAAACCTGATGACTTACTGAAAATCAAAGGCTGACAAAAAATCATGCTCCCAATTTAGCACTGTGGAGAGTCAGATTATTTGGAACAAAGAGATATTGCCCACAAGCATGCATAGTCACAAGATTCATGGCATGGTACTATGCACTTTGGATTTTTATAACATCTTATGCAAAATCACACTCTAAAATTTTTAAAGACTATCAAAAGTTTTTATTAATTGAACTTGTTTTCAAGTTGACAGGCCTATTATAGGGAGGGCAGTGTTTTCCTTTTTTATCTAATTCGATAAATTTTTCCTTCAAAAGATAGGTAGGTAGTGTGTAGTAGATTGTTTTATGTGATGGTGGTTTAGTCGCTAAGTTGTGTCTGACTCGAGACCGCATGGACAATAGCCTGCTTCTGTCCATAAGATTCTCCAGGCAAGAACACTGGAGTCATTGCCATTTCCTTCTCCAGGGGACCTTCCCAACCCTGGAATCTAATCCGAGTCTCCTGCACTGCAGGCAGATTCTTGACCAACTGAGTATGAGGGAAGCCAGATTGTTTTATGGATTCACTAAAAAATGTGAAGTGTAGTCCCTTGGTCATGAGATGAGAAACTCATGTAAAAATAGTGATACTGAATCAAGTAAATGTTGTTGTGATGCTAGGTCCCCTAACCTGTCTCTTATACACATCTAGATGTGTATAAGAGACAGATCTTAGAGTCATGTCAAATGGTGTCACATAAAAAGGAAAATGAGTTTTTTTTTAATTATAGAAAATGAAAATACATAGAGGGTGTTACAATAAAGAGAGTACTGATAACAATATTACATTTGCATTTTTGTATTTTTGTTTTTGGCATGGGGAAGAGGTGAGATTGCTTCTCTTTAAATATCAGTCTGTCCCTCAGTTTTCCCACATGAAAAACACAGAAAATAAACCCTTTCTTTTGTCTTTCTCCCAGAGATAATGTGAGAATAGTTACATGAATACTTTTGAACTCTTCATTTAAAAATAAACTACATAAATTCCAGGTCAGTTTTACTGCGTGTGATTTCTTAAGTACCAAAAAAATAAAATAAAATTACTCCCATTTGTTGTTACTCTTAACTTTGGCTTCTTACAGAGATTCCTTTCCCTAGATCTGCATTGTCCTATATAGTAACCACTTGTCCCTGTGGCTATTTAAAATGTAAGGTCAATTAATTAAAATTAACTGGAAGTAAAATTCAGCTCCTCATTCTTACTAGCCACATTTCAAGTAAGCAATATCCACATGACCACTTGCTACCACACTGAACAGAGGGAGTATTTCTGTCATTATGGAAAGTTCTGTTAGAGAGTGCTAGGCCAGAGGATACTCAGGCTAAATGTCCTGTTGCTCTGTGGTCTTAAACTGAACACTGATAGCATTTCAAAGGTTAAATTACCTGAGAAATTTGGGAAGGACTTCATAATCATGTCAGTGTGAGACTAGGGGAAAGCCAGAAGTAAGTGAAGAGGAATTAAATGGCAAATAAAGAAGAAAAAAGGAAGGATGGCTGCAAAAAGAATATGCACTGACATTATTATAAAAGAATAAAAAGTGATTCAGGAATTCAGCAGAAGTACAATTTTACTTAAAACATTTGTCACATATGGTTTTTACTAAATGCATCCATATTAGGCTGACTTTCTGATGTCCTAATTGGGTTTTGAGACATTCCAGCTAAATCACACAAAAACTATTTCTGGAAATTGTGATGAAATTTAACCTCTCATCTCTATACCACAAGTTTAAAAAACATATTTTTCCTCTCAAGAGGAGTCACCAGATGCTATGAAGATACTTGTAATTCTTGATTACAATTTTTGTATTTATCCTTGTCTAGACTATATGCACTCACAAGTAGTTTTCATGCTTACCAATGTTTTGGTTTCCACTTCCTGTATAAAAGGAATTATAACTTAGTGTATGTATTGTTTGTCCCCAGAAGTAAGAGGATAACTGTGTGTGTTTGCATTTAGGTCATCCTGTCCATTGAAGAAGGTTACAGACTACCGGCTCCCATGGGCTGTCCGGCATCTCTACACCAGCTGATGCTCCACTGCTGGCAGAAGGAGAGAAATCACAGACCAAAATTTACTGACATTGTCAGCTTCCTTGACAAACTGATCCGCAATCCCAGTGCCCTTCACACCCTGGTAGAGGACATCCTTGTGTAAGACGCATAATGTTGATTTTTCCCCTTGACAATCATGATTTCTTTCAGGCTGCAGACAAGACTAACAGGTAAAGAGGAGAAAGTTTGCCTTGATAACTATCTTGCTTGTCTACTTTTTAGGATATTTTATGTAAGCCATATTTATCAGCTGAAAAAGCAATTTATTAACATTTTTTTAAATGACTTTTTCCACAAGAAAGCAGGTTCCCCCTTTCTGTTTCTCCATATCTAATCTTTATGAATCCCTTTTAAAATATTTTTTCCTGTGTGGGTCTATAGTATTTATAACTCCTTTCTTGATTTACTGATTTTTCCTTATAAGTAGAATATGTGTGTGCCTGTGTGTGTGCAGCCTCTTTAATTTTCTTGTCCATTCAGTATTCTGTCCCTCTGTTTGAAATGGCAAGCAAGACAGGGGCAATTTGTGAATCAGTCAGGAGCAAGGATGTTTCCTGCTGATATGATCACATCCAGCTGTTGTTACTTTCCATTGCTAAAACCAGAAAAAGACAGATGACAAGACAAGAAAATGAAGGAGTTCATCTCCCATTTTATAAAAGTCAGTAGAGTTGAGAAGATCTACTCACTTCTCTCTGAAAAGCAATTATAAGAGGGTGACTAGAAGGGAAAAAAAAAAAAACACAACACTACCATCTCTGTCTGAACATACTACATTTAAAACACTATCAAGTTGAAAATACATTTCTGAATTTAGACCAAATTGGACTTAAACATAACCAAAGCACGTTCAAAACTTACTTTCCTGACTCAGGAGATGGCCAATAGGCTATGCAGATGTTCAACGTTAGGTCAGAAGTTCAAGTCAATGCCAGTTTGTGTGACAATAAGGCCAAAGGCTCTTCAAGGACTCCTCAAAACAAGCCTCAGTTCACAGCAGAGCGCAGAAGAGTTCACCTCTAAATCATTAATTGGCAGCCTCAGTAAAGTGAAGCCAAGCATGAAATAGCTAGAGATTAAACTATTACTCTAGCCATCTTCCCTCAAGCAGCCCAGCACTGGAAGCTGGAGTGGTTGGGTAGGGTGGGGGTGCCACTTTGGATTTTATCATAAAGGCCATGGGCAGCCCTTGAAGAATTTTAAGCAAGAGAACCACCTGATCACATTTGCATTTCTGAAACATCACTCCAGGGCTGATTTAAACCGAAAGTGTTAAACAAGGAACAAGACTGGAAGCAAGGACTGTCAAATGTTTGCAGCATGCCAAACTAAGAAAGGTCAGGGCAGAGAAAAAGGAAGAATGTCACCCTCTGGAACACCAAGTGTTAAGAACTGACCTGGAGAAAAGTACGCAAAGGAGACAGAAAAAACAATCAGACAGCTAATGAGGAAAGTAGGAAGGAGCAGTATCGTAAGAGCCAGAAAGGGGAACAGTCCAAGGAGTTTAATGTCCCAGGCTCCACAAAGCACCAGTAAGATAAAAATGAAGTATGTCCATTGGATTTAACAACTATGCACTTAGGAATTCACGGGTGGCCTTTGCAAGTGCATTTTCAGTAACGTTGTGTAAGACAGACACGATGGGGGAGGGATGAACGTGAGGTCAGAGAGAAGAGCAATACAAAGTACCACGTCCAGTAATGGTTTCTCAAAAAACCTGTCTCTGAAGAGAAAGAGGTAGTTGGAGAAAGTGTTTCATGAGCTTTGTTTTTATATGTTTTATTGAAGAGACAAGTATGCTTTAATGTTGGGGAGAAAGCACTACTAGGATGTTGATTGAGTCTGAAATGATTTAATCTGGGCATCTTGCTGTACAGGGTGAATGGACTTCACAGCCAGTGCCCGCCAGCGGAACTCTCTGACTGTTCTATGACTGTAGAAGCAGGCAGGTAAGAGACTTCTTTTTGAAGAAAAGCAGATAAAAAAAAAAAGAATTCTTCCTTGCTTTTCCAAGATAATAAATGTTCATAATATTTGGAAAATAATGATAAAGAATCTAAGATGAGAAGATACCAAAAAGTGCAGATGATCCAGAGGTAAAGTCCATATGAAGGCTGGTATCTGAGGGCTAGGCATTGTGGTTTAATGGGGTATGTTCAGTAAGGCCAGGGAAAGGCAGGCTCCTTGATGGCACATCACAGGCGGGCCAGGAGCTGGGCTTTATAGAAAGTTAGCAGTTTTAATTGAGTTCTAAACTCTAATCTTTGGGGATCCAATTGGAAGTCTTTCTGACTGATTTGCTCTCCTTGTTTCTGACAAACATATATGCTATAGACTTTGCTCTCAGTATACTTTTGTTGGAAAACAAAAGGAACCAGAGTTATATGGGTATCATGCCTGAACCTTTATCAGCATTCTTGTTTTCAAAGCAGCCTGAGTGAGTTACCAGTTTCTATCCCCTCACTCCCAGTGCCATCCACCCACCCTGATCCTAGAGCACTGAGGCTGCTTGGGGAAAAGAGATGTGGTAGGCTGAAGGACAGCACAGGACGCCTGGTTTGTTTTATGCTTACAAAGCCGTGACACTGCCCCTCCACCCCAAACTCCAAAGCTTAGTCTCCCTTTGCCGAGTAATGTTGGTTTAAGGAGATGTGATGGAGCATAGAATTGCAGTCTGTCCTCTCATGTACCTCTCAAACAGGTGAAAGCGTCTAAGAGTATAATCCACAATAGCTCCTATTAAACTCTCCTGTATCTCTTTCTCCACGATCCCCCTCCTTCCAAGTGTCTCTCACATTCCTGCACTGACATAACTCTCTCACCCACTAGGTCCCCATGCTTTTTATTCCACTCTAATTGCTTTTTTCCTCAAGAATTCACCCAAGAAGTTTTTATCTGTTCTCTTGACAGCGTAGTAATAGGGGAAAAAATTAAGGTGATGAAAAGGGAGGAGGAAGGCTGAAACCCACAGTTTAATAATTTTATATGAGTGATACTGGAAATCTCATAAACATTAATTTTTATTTCAAAAGACAGAATACCCAATACAAAGAAATCATTGGTCAGTGAAGGCTTTTATTATTTAAAACAGCCACTCCAAATAATGCGGAGTTTCTTGTGCCTGACATACCCCCATGGGAGTATTCAGAGCTCTATGAAATCCCCAGTCTTCTTGCTTTCTCTCCAACTCAAGAAACTATATGGATATATAGGTGAGGCTGCAGTCCATGGGGTCACTAGGAGTCGGACACGACTGAGCGACTTCACTTTCACTTTTCACTTTCATGAATTGGAGAAGGCAATGGCAACCCACTCCAGTGTTCTTGCCTGGAGAATCCCAGGGATGGGGGAGCCTGGTGGGCTGCCGTCTCTGGGGTCACACACAGTTGGACATGACTGAAGCGACTTAGCAGCGGCAGCAGCAGCAGTGATATTGTAAGTATAGACTTAAATCCAATTGATTGTAAAAAAGTAATTTGAGAAAATACCTTAGTAATATAAGTAGTCATCCTCTGATGAATAAATTTCAAGATACCTTCACTTTCATTCACAGTACAATGATATCTTATAACTTCTTTTCAAAGTATCTGTAGCTTTTACATGATTCCCAGCCCCTGGGAGAAAGACCCAGCTTGAGACCAAGCCTCCATAAAGAATGGCAATAGGAGCAGTGCCTGGCCATGCCCCTTGAAACACCCCTATTCCCTTTCCCGTTGACCCTCAGGATCAATCTTAGAGTTACTCTCAGCCCCAAGCAAGCATATTACCATGGGATCCAGAATTATATCTGAGGCCCAACAGTTTAGTAGTACAAAGTGTCTGTCACTCACACCACCCACATTGTCCTACACACTCACTCTCCAACCTCTTCAAGCCCTAGCCCTGTTTCCTCTAGACACCAGAACCTACTGAATGCACTAGGTAGAAGTCAGCTGGCCAGTGCCATTTTGGACAATGCTGCAGTGCAATAGGAAAATAGCACTTTCTTCTAGTCCCTGCTCCAGATCACCAGAATGTGACTGATAATTTTACACATTATGGGCTCCTTGAAAGCATCAGCTATAAGGTAGCATTCAGAAAAAGGCAGCATTGGACCAGATGGACCAGTCCATGACAGAGATCATATTCCACCCAAGCCAAGGTAGGAAGGAATATTCTCATTACCTGCCGGGCCATAGTTAAGGATTTTATAATATTTAAGTTCTTAGGAACTGGAACCACCACTTGCGTCAGTACATATAAGTCAACTGTTGAACTTTCAAGCACTTGATTTCCAGTGATGTATGAACCATGAATGTAGGGAAAAGCTCAAATCAATATCATCTGCTTTAGAGAACTTCAAGTAAACATTTTAAGGCTAAATGGTACTACCTCCCTCCATCCGATTAATAAAGCACCTATAATGCTGTCTTCTGAGGGCAATAACTTTCAACAATTTGATATAAATGCTTCCACTCATTTCTTAAAACATCTTGCTAAGTGCTGCCTAGGCTATCCATAATTACCACTTGTTAAACTGTTTATAAACCAAGTAATGGACAACTTATTCTGTTTAATTTGTATAACTAGTACTTTTAATGTTGTTTCTCATGACAGAGAAATCACAGGCTGGCCAAAACCAATGCAATTGAGTGATAAGCAAAGCTTTGTGGATGAAAGACTATTAAATATTAATCAGGAAGTGTGAAACTTCTACCCATTAGAAAATCTAAATTCAACTCACATGAACTGTTGCCACAATATGATAATACTGATGCTAATATCAATACTAATACTGATATAAATTACTATCATCATTATCAACAGTAATTATTAGTGCTGCTTGTTGAGAACCTACTGTGAGCCAGTCATTGTACTAGGCATGTTTATCTCTCATGTCATTTAATCCTGTTATTATCCCCATCCTTCATGTGAGAAATCAGAGACTCAAAAGAAACTAAGTTTCCCAAGGGTACACAGCAAATTTGGAAAACTCAGCAATGGCCATAGGACTGGAAAAGGTCAGTTTTCATTCTAGTCCCAAAGAAAGGCAATGCCAAAAAATGTTCAAACCACTGCACAATTGCATTCATTTCACACGCTAGCAAAGTAGTGCTCAAAATTCTACAAGCTAGGCTTCAAGAGTTTGTGAACTGAGAATTTCCAGATCTTCAAGCTGGGTTTAGAAAAGGCAGAGGAGCCAGAGATCAAATTACCAACATCTGTTGGGTCATGGTAAAAGCAAGAGAATTTCAGAAATTCTCACTTCTGGAACTGAAATGAGGAGTCAGTGCTTCATTGACTACACTAAAGCCTTTGACTGTGTGGATTAAAACAAACTGTGGAAAATTCTTAAAGAGATGGGAATACCAGACCATCTAACCTGCCTCCTGAGAAACCTGTATGCAGGTCAAGAAACAACAGAACCAGACATGAAACAACAGATGGGTTCCAAATCAGGAAAGGAGTATGTCAAGGCTGTATATTGTCACCCTGATTATTTAACCTATATGCAGAGTACATCATGCAAAATGCTGGGCTGGATGAAACACAAGCTGGAATAAAGCTTGCCAGGAGAAATATCAATAACCTCAGATATGCAGATGACACCACCCTTATGGCAGAAAGAGAAGAGGAACTAAGAGCCTCTTGATGAAGGTGAAAGAGGAGAGTGAAAAAGCTGCCTTAAAACTCAACATTCAAAAAATTAAGATCATGACAATTAGCTGGGGAAACAATGAAAACAGTGACAGACTTTATTTTCTTGGGCTCCAAAATCACTGCACATGGTGACTGCAGGCATGAATTTAAAAGACATTTGCTCCTTGAAAGAAAAGCTATGACAAACCTAGACAGCGTATTAAAAAGCAGAGCAAAGACATTACTTTGCCAACAAAGATCCATATAGTCAAATCTATGGTTTTTCCGGTAGTCATGAGTGGATGCAAGAGTTGGACCATAAAGAAGGCTGAGTGCCAAAGAACTGATGCTTTTGAACTGTGATATTGGAGAAGGCTCTTGAGAGGCTCTTGGACTGCTAGGAGATTAAACCAGTCAATCCTAAAGGAAATCAACTCTGAATATTCATTGGAAGGACTGATGCTGAAGCTGAAGCTCCAGTACTTTGGCCACCTGATGCAAAGAGCTGACTCACTGGAAAAGACCCTGATGCCGGGAACGACTGAAAGCAGGAGAGAAGGGGATGACAGAGAATGAGATGGTTGGATGGCATCATGGACCCACTGGAGATGAGTTTGAGCAAGCTCCGGGAGTTGGTGATAGACAGGAAAGCCTGGCATGCTGCAGTCCATGGAGTTGCAAAGAGTCAAACACAACTGAGTGACTGAACATGAAGCTGAAGCTCCAGTACTTTGGCCACCTGATGCAAAGAGCTGACTCACTGGAAAAGACCCTGATGCCGGGAACGACTGAAAGCAGGAGAGAAGGGGATGACAGAGAATGAGATGGTTGGATGGCATCATGGACCCACTGGAGATGAGTTTGAGCAAGCTCCGGGAGTTGGTGATAGACAGGAAAGCCTGGCATGCTGCAGTCCATGGAGTTGCAAAGAGTCAAACACAACTGAGTGACTGAACAATAGCAACACACAGCAGGTAATTACTGAGTCAGGAATTTGAGTGAGAGCTGCCAACGGCAAAGCCTGTTCCCTCCACTACAGAGTGTACAGTCATCCAAAATTATAAGATCTTTTCCAATACTTCAGCTTCAGAAATATGATTATTATAAAACAAGATACATTTTTGCATCTCCAGATAAATTTTATCTGGACTTCTCAGACTTCATATATGAAGTGTATAAAAGTTCCAACAGAATCTGTAGCCGTACACAACCTGTTATTTTATGTTCTACTAAGAAAGTACAAGGATATAGAACATAAATATGCCCTCATTCCTGGATAAGAAGGAAGCCTATTGTCTATATATTCCTTCAACATCCCCTTGCAGTGCTCAGCCACTTGAAGAACATTACTTGAAAAGAGAAAATAGTAACTACAACAAAATACGGAAATGAAGAAAATAGAGCAGCAACATAGTTCCAGAATTACATCCTCAGGCATTTTTGTAGACTGAATTTTTCCAGTGTTGGCAAATATCTGCTCTGCTTCTTTTCCTTGTTATGGCAAATATCACTTTCTCACAGAGCCCAGATACTGCCTCTGTATCTTTTTTAAGACCACATTTTGATTGCCACTGGCAATGAATTGTTGTTGACATACAAAATGAAATCTACTTCTGTCCCTCTGTGTGTACTTAGTTGTTCAGTCAAGTCTAACTCTTTGTGACCCCATGGACTGTAGCCTGCCAGGCTCCTCTGTCCACGGGATTTTCCAGGCAAGAATACTGGAGTGGGTGGCCATTTCCTTCACCAAAGGATCTTCCCAACCCAGGAATCAAACCTGAGTCTCCTGTGTCTCCTGCATTGCANACTCTTTGTGACCCCATGGACTGTAGCCTGCCAGGCTCCTCTGTCCACGGGATTTTCCAGGCAAGAATACTGGAGTGGGTGGCCATTTCCTTCACCAAAGGATCTTCCCAACCCAGGAATCAAACCTGAGTCTCCTGTGTCTCCTGCATTGCACACCAATTCTTTACCCACTGAGCCATCAGGGAATTATTTTCATATAAAAAATGGACTTTCCTTGAGGTCCTGTGATGTTACTCAGAGTGTGGTGACCATATGCTGAGAACTCTATTCAGAATGTGGGAAATATTTAAACAATATTATTTCTACCCTGTATCTATCCTTCCTAATATTCAAACATATCTCTAATTTTAAACTGAACAACAACATAATTTTCAAATTTGCTTTGAATTTCATTCCTTCATACTTTTTACCAGTTATCAGCCTTATTATGAGAATTAAATAATGTCAAAAAAAAAAACCTGATGACTTACTGAAAATCAAAGGCTGACAAAAAATCATGCTCCCAATTTAGCACTGTGGAGAGTCAGATTATTTGGAACAAAGAGATATTGCCCACAAGCATGCATAGTCACAAGATTCATGGCATGGTACTATGCACTTTGGATTTTTATAACATCTTATGCAAAATCACACTCTAAAATTTTTAAAGACTATCAAAAGTTTTTATTAATTGAACTTGTTTTCAAGTTGACAGGCCTATTATAGGGAGGGCAGTGTTTTCCTTTTTTATCTAATTCGATAAATTTTTCCTTCAAAAGATAGGTAGGTAGTGTGTAGTAGATTGTTTTATGTGATGGTGGTTTAGTCGCTAAGTTGTGTCTGACTCGAGACCG
Source organism: Oreotragus oreotragus (assembly GCA_006410675.1). NCBI lineage: Eukaryota > Metazoa > Chordata > Mammalia > Artiodactyla > Bovidae > Oreotragus > Oreotragus oreotragus. Next base: position 153,938 of record SJYX01005771.1, read on the forward strand.
CATGGACAATAGCCTGCTTCTGTCCATAAGATTCTCCAGGCAAGAACACTGGAGTCATTGCCATTTCCTTCTCCAGGGGACCTTCCCAACCCTGGAATCTAATCCGAGTCTCCTGCACTGCAGGCAGATTCTTGACCAACTGAGTATGAGGGAAGCCAGATTGTTTTATGGATTCACTAAAAAATGTGAAGTGTAGTCCCTTGGTCATGAGATGAGAAACTCATGTAAAAATAGTGATACTGAATCAAGTAAATGTTGTTGTGATGCTAGGTCCCCTAACCCTCTGTTGTCTCATGCGCCTTTAATTTCCTATCCTTCACTCTATTGAAATCTGTTGTTGTTGTCTAGTTGATAAGTTGTGTCTGACTGTTTGCAACCCCATGGAATGCAGCAGGCCAGGCTTCCCTGTCCTTCACTGTCTCCCAGAGTTTTCTCAAACTCATGTCCATTGAGTCAGTGATGCCATCCAACCATCTCATCCTCTGTCATCCCCTTCTCCTCCTGCCTTCAGTCTTTCCCAGCATAAGAAACTTTTTCATTGAGTCGGCTCTTCACATCAAGAGGCCAATGTATTGGAGCTTCAGCTTCAGCATCAGTCTTTCCAGTGAATATTCAGGGTTGAAACCTATAAAGACAGACATAAACAAACATTTCTGCAATACAAGGAGTAATCTAAATAAACAGCATATGCATTAATAGGATGACCATTTTAGCAATAGATTCTTACTATTCCATGTAATGAGTTAAATGAAAATAGATTCTTCATACATCACATTAGTTCATAGACCAGACTTTTCTGCAGAGGATATTCAAATCTTAATCATCACGTATTTAATGAATTCCTTTAATACTTTCAGCATTATGCTAAGGCCTACAGAAAATAGAAATGAGATATGATTCCTGCCCTCAGGGAGTTTTAACTGACTCTTAAAATTCCTCCATCTTATGGGGATTTTCCCAAGGAAATAATTCAACTGAAGCATAAAAATACATGCTCTATAATTACATAATCATCTGTAATAAATTTAAAAAGATTGATAGCAATTTAAGAGTCTCACTCAGGGAATTAACAAATTATTAACCGTCGAAACACAGAATATTATATACTCACTTGAAAATGAGCTATGAAGACCATTGAAACATGGAAAATATTCATCAACATATGAAATACAGCAATACAAATAGAGTGGACACTATCGGTAGACCTCTGCTAACAATATATAAAGGTAAAAACTAGGAAGGAAGGGGTTTTGTTAGAGTGGTAAAGGGAGAAAAGCCTTTAACAATGTGGTAGTTTCATATTAAAATAAGATCCTGCCTTGGAATAATGTTTCTCAAAGTATAACTTTCCTTGAACCATTTTGGATAGATTTATTACTTTTATATTTACATGATGAATATAAAATATGGAAAAGGTTTGAGGAGAAAAAACTCCCTGCTTTCTAATGGTAGTTTGGTACCTATTGATAACCTAAGAACTTTCTAAAGTAAAATACCAGTGCCATTACAAACTCAAAGGGCTTGTTAGAGTAAAAACTTTTCAGCTCTATCAGTGCTATTAATTTTTACATATTTAGATGTACTAAGAATATGTTTATTGTACCTTAAACTATACCATTACCTCTTCTAGCTATACTCCAGCGCTTTCTGATCTAAATTGACCATAATTTATACCTGGTAGAATTTCCTTTAATTCTGCTCCCTCCTCATTTTTCTGAAGAAAGTAGTAGACCTTTGACCTTCTGTTCTACAATATGTACTTTTTTTTAATGTAGCCGCAGGTTTTGCTGTAAAGACATTTCTCAGGTGGACAGCTCCCACTAATCACCAAATAGCAGAAATTTCTACATGCTCAGCAAATAGCAGACTGAATTTATCATTGTACATGGTTGATAAGAAAGGGCATTTATTGTTTATTAGATAATATTCCTGAGAATTCATGTGAGGGTGATGGTACCCAGCCCTCAAAGCCAAAAAGTAACAGCATTTTTTCAACATCATTATAAGATAAGGTGAAAGAAAAGTTATTGCACAGTGGCTGTGAACAATGCGGGAACCTTGACCTTACTAAATCAACTGCCAATGCAGTTATATAAAGGCCAAAGAGTAACTAGGTTACTAAAGATGTGTGGAGGGAACAGGAATTACAGTATTGAAACTGTCTAAGAGCAAACAGTGGCTGCTTTTCAACAGACAAATTGGCCATTTAAGTCATGTAGTGTATAGAATGTCCTTCTATGACCTTTCTATATTTTATGTCCTTTAAGGACATAAAATTAGGAAATAATATTTCCACTCACCAATTATATGAATTGTGAAAATTCGAGTTCTCTCAGGAGAGAGAAGTGGAAACCATCTAACTCTGTCTGTGCATCAAGAATGGTATATAGGAGTATGAATGGAAACACCTAAACACATGCTTTTAATTTTGTTCAGTTTCGACAGATTTCTCAGATGAGTAATTAAAAGACAGGAGAGCCACAGTGTTTTAAAATAGAACATTCAAAAAATAAAATAGAACATTCAGCTTTCTAATGTACATGTTTTTATTTATGACAATTAGCAATAGGTGTACCCTAGTCATTTTGATATTAAACTTAGTCAGTGAACTTACTACAGCACTATTCTCTGAAATATGTTCCATAGGAAACAGATTAGAAAATTTAGGAAAATAGTGCAAAAGCTCTTCTGAATCCTCTTCTGGATCTATACTGCACATTAGGATACTAAAAACAAAGAAATGCCACAGTTTAAAACCCTGTTTAAATCTATTTGCCATGGATACCTTTATTCTTGTTTATATGTAAACTTTTATTTGATAATTATTAATATAAACACCTCTAGGAAACTAAGAAATATAGCAACAGTTAAAGTGCCTGTTGGTAGATGCCATGGTATCTTTCAACTTTTGAACATAACTAAACTTTGTCTCGAATCATTCCGATATTAATTAGAATGTAACAGTCCGTAATCAAATAGCATTGCCATTTTTAGTACAGGAAAATAAAATATGACTTAACAGCCTCCAAAATAGGAAATATGGTAACAGAATCAAGTACTGGTAAAAAGGAGTCACTATGAAGTGTCATCAGACTCCATATGGACTATAACACTGTACAATCACAATCACAAGTGCATTTAGTTTACGCAGATTTTAGTTATGTAGACAGAGCAGTGATCCCTGAAATTCCCTGTCGTCCTTCACCCCATGCCCACCTTCAGCTAGAATCCAGTTCAGAAAAATAGAAGTCAATATAAAATCAAAGAAAAATCAGAAGTGAATTTTAGATCTTTAGTAGGAACTTTGTCCTAAATAATTCCAAAGGGCAACTTTCAGGGTCTTCAGGGTCTTCAGTGTACAAGTTGTTTGACAATGTATTACGTCTCTGGCTTTTATGCTCCTTAAAGATCCAGGTTCTGGTAATTTAAGGGTAATTTGAAGGATTTTAATGGTGATTTTGGTTGTTTAAGAGTTTCCATTTTCCCCTTACATATTGACCTTAGAATTTAATTCCAACTCTCATATAGTTTTTTAAAATTAATTTATTTTTTAATTGAAGGATAATTACTTAACAGAATTTTATTGTTTTCTGTCAAACCTCAGCACAAATCAATTTTAGGCTTATATAACTTGCATATGCCATTTTGCTTTAGTGGAGGAATTCTTATTCATATGGTTTAATCATATGTGCTCCTGTGTTATTGATTTGTATTTTAAGATGAAATAGTTCAAATATGAATAATATTTGAAAACTATTATGACAAAATATTCACAATATAAATATTAAAAAATGGCTCNAACTTGCATATGCCATTTTGCTTTAGTGGAGGAATTCTTATTCATATGGTTTAATCATATGTGTTCCTGTGTTATTGATTTGTATTTTAAGATGAAATAGTTCAAATATGAATAATATTTGAAAACTATTATGACAAAATATTCACAATATAAATATTAAAAAATGGCTCTAGTTAAGTCTCTGTGGATTCTGTTATCCTTTAAACTTTATAAAAAATTAAAAGAGAAGTAAATGAGAGTTGGATTATCCTTCAATATTCAATATAAAAATAATTCAGTAAATTGCTGGTGGGAAATTTTTTATTACTTAGAAAATACTGATTGACTCAAACACCAAACATAAAAAAATGTTACTGCTTTATCATTTGATATAAACTCTAGACCTAATAATTTTCAAAATAATATACTTATCCTAAAGGGATGATAAAGCACATTTATTGTTATTATTATAAAATCATTCATATCAGTTATTTTTAACACCATACAAAATGTTTTTAATATTATTTTTCAGGTATTTCAGTAAGGTGAACAATATAGTTTATTATTAGAATGTCTTAAATATACAATTCTGTGTTATTTTTACTATAATTTCTAAGGTTATTTCTGCTTTTATTCTATCTGACTTTATATAAAACTACTTTTGTGTATATAGACATATGTATCTATATATACATACATTCACTAGCCTTTTCAAAATAATACTTTTATAATACTTTTATATTAAAACTTCAAAAATATCCCCAACTGAAATACCCTTTGCATCAGATCTTAGGAACAGGAATACAGATTTCCATGCATGTGAACTAAGTCGCTTCAGTCATGTCCGACTCTTCGGACCCTATGGACTGTAGCCCATCAGGTTCCTCTGTCCATGGGATTCTCCAGGCAAGAATACTGAAGTGGGTTGCCATGCCCTTCTGCAAGGGATCTTCCCAACCCAGGGACTGAACCTTAATCTCTTAAGTCTCCTGCATTGGCAGACGGGTTATTTACCACTAGTGCCACCTGGGAAGCCCCACAGATTTCCATATCATTTACAATAAGACCCATCAGTGGCAGATTCTTTTTTCTTGCTAACCCCAAATTTCATTGATTTTCTTTAGCTTTGTGTTTTATTAATGTCTGTACTTTTGGCTGTATTACCCGATGCTTGGAGATATGTAAATCTTATTCATGAAATTGAGCTCTGTGACAACAGAAATTACTTTTTTCATAAATAATAAATTCTTGTTGAATATTTAAGAATAAATGAGGCCTTAACCTACAAATTCACCATTAAAAAGAGAAGGGGCTCTCATAGTAAATGTGGAAAAGGCAATAGGTCATGAAATCAATGGAAGGTCAGAAAGTGTGTAAGTGAATAGCCTGTGGCTAGTTAGCTTTTGGGGGGCTTCTCTTCAAATTTGAAAGCACAATTTCATGCAAGAGAAAAATAAAGAGATTTTAGCAAGATACAGGTTTTCTAAAGACACCGCAATTATAAGACTTAGTAGTGGCAAAAGTAGGAAAAGACAAAAGAACCTGAGAAGCAAAACTGATCAGATAGAAGTGGCTGATTTGAATATGATGGAACATTTTGAAATCTAGTTCTGTGGAGGATGAAACATTTGATGCGAGAATATTATAAAAATTAAAAATAAAGTTGGGTATTTTTTGCTTTATCTGGTTTTTAAATGGTCGCCATGCTTATTTATTTTTTTTCCTTATAGAATGCCAGACTCCCCTGGTGAAGTTCCCGAATATCCTTTGTTCGTGACAGTCGGTGACTGGCTAGATTCTATAAAGATGGGTCAATATAAGAATAACTTCATGGCAGCAGGGTTTACAACTTTTGACCTGATTTCAAGAATGAGCATTGAGTAAGTGGGGCTGGGTTTGTTACTATATTCAGATGCCCTTCAGTTCAGTCACCCAGTCATGTGTGACTCTTCATGACCCCATGAATCGCAGCACGCTAGGCCTCCCTGTCCATCACCAACTCCTGGAGTCCACTCAAACCCATGTCCATGGAGTCAGTGATGCCATCCAGCCATCTCATCCTCTGTGGTTCCCTTCTCTTCCTGCCCCCAATCCCTCAGCATCAGGGTCTTTTCTAATGATTCAACTCTTTGCATGAGGTGGCTAAAGTATTGGAGTTTCAGCCTCAGCATCAGTCCTTCCAATGAACACACAGGACTGGTCTCCTTTAGGATGGACTGCTTCGATCTCCTTGCAGTTCAAGGGACTCTCAAGAGTCTTCTCCAGCACCACAGTTCAAAAACATCAATTCTTTGGCCCTCAGCTTTCTTCACAGTCCAACTCTCACATTCATACATGACCACTGGAAAAACCATAGCCTTGACTAGATGGACTTTTGATGTCCACTCAGGAGATTGTAAATTCAAATACTATTTCTATATCAAGAATATAATTTTCCTGACACTAGTATGGCATTTCCGCATCTTTCCTCACCATTTCTGATAATCATTCTAGTGAAAGTTGGGCATTACACTTTTAACTATTTTCCTTTGAAAGAATATATTTAATTCAAATAATTATTTAAAGATTTTAAATGCTGTCTAAAATGCATGTTATCCTTGTTCACATCATAGACTTTGCATCAATATAGTTTTACCTCAGCAAATTATTTATGATTCATGTACACTAAATCAATTACTATTACTTTCATCAAATATTGTAATTGTAATAATATAATATTATGTTTTCTCTGAGTTTTGTCTCTATAGTACAATGGTCTGGCACTTTTCCACTTTCTCAAAGACTATCATTTCCTGAGTGCAGTGAAAATACTCAACATATGTTTAAAAGACAGATAACTAAGACTAGTAGGTTGGCCATGTGAAATTGCCATTGTTTTAAAATATTAATAGTAATAGCAATTTCATACTGTTCAACATAATACAATGGCATTTTTTCAGATTACTGAAAGACCAAGACCATGGCAATTCAAATGGGGTTCACATTATATTTTCTATCCTGCATGCTGACTATTTTGCTAATACTGTTAAAAATTTATATAATTACATAAACCCTGGGCTTATGAAATGTCTGAACATGACATCGGTACCTGAATTCTTTTTACTTTTAAACTTGAGGTTGACTTGACACATTCTCTGGCAGCAGTGTAAAGAATAAAGTAACAAATTCCTGTTGTCCATTTATATCTCTGCTTCAACACTCATTTTACCAGATATGAAATTTGTGGCAAATATGACATGTGTTTGTTTCCCATATCTAAATGTGTCTCCTCTCTGCCATACTTACCAGATCTAAATGTTCATATTCTCTCTGTCTCTCAATCTCTCACAGTGATATTAGAAGAATTGGAGTCATACTCATTGGACACCAGAGACGAATAGTCAGCAGTATACAGACTTTACGTTTACACATGATGCACATACAGGAGAAGGGATTTCATGTATAAAAGTACTACAAGCACCTGTGTTTCGTGCCTCAGTATTTCTAAAATGAAAGATATCCTCTCTACTACCCTCCCTTCTGATTCTCCAAACATCACCTCACAAACTGCAGTCTCCTCTTCAGGCTACAGGCACACATACCTTTTGTTTATACTTCCAACCTGGAATTAAAAATCACTCTTCATAGCTCCTCTCTGAATAACCTGCAAAGAAAACCCTGGCGCACTGCAGATTATCACTACACGTGGTAAATAACTCAGCATGGATGTGTAACTTTGTATAACTGTATTTCAGAAGTATACAAGGACTTAATCCAAAGGAATTTGGGGTTAATGATGTATTTAGAATTTGATGGTAGATGAAAAAGAAATAGTTAACCTTTCTTTCATGTTTTGTGATCAAGTATTTTCCAAATTAACATGAATAATTATTTTTTAGATAATTATGTTCAACTCTGTGGGTCATATTGTTACTTTATTCTACAATTCTTTACCTGTCAATGCCTGATATTGTTAGAATTGTTTGTAGAAAAGATCAATGATTTCATGTAGTGAATTCAAGTGTTACTATGATGAGAAGGGAGTCATCAAGGGAGAGAGAGGGAGAAACATACTGTGCTTCTAAAACTTCTAAGTCTTGGTTTGTCTTTTTTTAAAATTATTATTATTAACTTGATAGTGTCTTTCATATGTCATAGTAGGTGGTAGTTTAGAGGCTTTTCCATCTAGTTTTTTTTTTACTATCAATATGTTTCTCAACTATATTATAAAGATCACGCCTGGAAAGACCAAGAGTGAGTCCGTTGCTCTAGAGGCTTTAAATAGAGGGAAGCATGGAATAAATCCATGACTGTTCCCCTGGTTTATCTTCATAAATTTGCAAGAGTAATAAAGAATTTAAAAAATTAATTATTCTCAGCAGAATTGCTTTGAATAAAAGATCTAAGAGTATAGTCTTAGATAAAATGTAAAAAGATTTAATTTAAACAGAATTTTATGATAGTTATATGGTGGCCTAAGAAAATAAACACATAGAGCTAGTCTAATACTGGTACATTTTGCAAGTTTAAGAGTTTTTGTTTTGTTCATGAAAATAAGTTACATGAACATGCTGAGCTGTTTTCCAAACCTTCCAAGGTACAAGTATGCCATTGCATACACCAAAGAAGGTAGAAAAAGATCATAAATGAATTGTGTGCAACCTGAATCCTTGCTACAGTAGCATAAAAATATAAACACAGCTAAGGTGTGTTGTTGCCATAATCTTCTGGAGGCTGCAAAAAACAGGCAAATATAATTTTCATTGAACTAAGTTGAGTCAGCTTATCAAAACAGTATTGTATTATGAACAAATTCAACTATAAAATCAGATGTTCCCTGTGAAACTAAGAAAAAAAAAAAAAGACTACTGTGCTAGATGGAAGAGTAGCAAGAATGTATTAAGAGGGGGAAATAAAGAGCAGGTTGTCTAAAGATACTGGTTTAATATAAAAATTAGGTTTTATTTGATCTTTGAGCTAAAGGTGTCTTACCCACATTATCAAATTCCTACCTAAATTACATTTTTTTGGTGATAATAGTTTTCTTGCCATAAAGGAGTCCCTGTTTTTCCTTATTTTAAGATTTGTGGATTGTCCCATTAGACTAGGCCCTTCCATATACTTCTTTTGCTCTGATTTTTATCAACCACAGCTAAATTTTTCTCATTTAAGAAAAAAAAGAGAGAGAGAAATAGAAGAAAGAGTCTTTAAAGTATCCATTATAGTACACTGAAAAAGAAAAAAAATGGGCAATCCATCACTTTTTAAGTGTGTCAGAAATAGCTAACAACATTTTCTAACCATCACTCACACAGTCATGTATCACTTGCAGGCTGTCTGTGGTTTGCTTGATACATTTACACAGATCTGGATACTTTTACAGAAAATGTAAAATTTCCATATTTACCTATCTTCAAATATATATTGAATAAGAACAGATGTAAAACAGATAAAATTTATTAATCATATATATTTATTTTTATAATGCAACAAAAACATATTTAGAAAGATAAAAAATAGAGTAATTATGGTCTTCCATAGGACTCTGTCAGCAACATCTGTATACTTTGATTAAATAAATTCTATAAAGTATTGAGACGTCTATGGGGTGGGCATTCAATGCTTGCAAGATTAAAGGTCTCTGTTAAGAATTGTTTTTCTTTAAAACTCCAATGATCCTATTCTGTATCTGGTTAATTTGTGCTTTTTTTCCCTTTCTAAACATCTTTCTGTGGTATTAGAAAACTGCCTTTTCACTTTCTCTCTAACCCCAAATCCTCTTTAAAATTTACGTCTATGTTACATTTATATTTTTTAGAACTGTAAGCATGGTGATCTTTAGTATAAATTTGAACTTCATCATGGTCAGAGCAAGATGTTCAAAATTAAACAGAAACATTAAAAAATAAATATATCTATTTCTTTATTGCCTACCAATCACAGATTTGAAAATTTTACCTGAAATATTTTGATATTTACTAGTTCACGTATTCATTAATTAAAGCTGTTTAATATTCATAAGCATAGAATTTAATAATAGAAAATGAGTAACTCCCATAGGTCACAGCCTTCAGAAATAATCTTTAATAACTAAAATATGCATATATACTCATATACCTGCTTTATATTAAATTTCCTAGTCTATGTTACTGAGGGGCTTTTTAGATTTTGAAAATTAGTTGAAGGAACCATTATTATTTTATTTTCTATGTGGTTAGTTTCCAGTCTGTAGTTCATTATCTCTTAGGATAAGACATAATTGAGAAAAAAAATGTAAAAACAATGAAGAGATTTAGTATATAAATCATTACACTAAAAAAGCCATCAGAGATTGCAAAGCTCTTGGCTTAACATGAATCAAGAATTATAGCACTTTTTCACTGAATTATGACTGTTGATAAATGTTATGAATGTGATAATAAAAAAAGATTTCTCTTCTTTCACCCTGAATTACTCTTAAAATCTATCCGACTAACACCTGAACAGCTTTAAGGCCCATCTCAGCCCATGAATGGAAAACAAATCCCAATTCAGTCCTTGAAAAGCAGTCTTTACAGAAAGTCTTCTGTAACAGGTCTTCTGACGTGATAAAGAATGAATTGCATTATCTATCTCCCAACCACAATTTTCTTAAAAATCCGTTTTTATATCTTTCCCACCAAATTTCTACTCTGTAAAGAAAGTTAAATCTTTAAGTTAAATCTTTTATTTCAAAACGTTCACCAATACTAGGTCTTATTTTTCTATTCCTTTTTTAAACATTCTTCCCCACCCCCTTGGTTCTTTTCTCTTTATTCTTCCATCCCATCTTTTTTTTTTTTCTCAGCTTCTGCCACTCCACCCCATATCCCTATCAACAAAAGAAAAGGAACACAGGAAATCCAAAAATATCTTACAGATCTCCCTAGAAGGGGCTGAAGGTGGAGGAAAAACAGGAATGTTGCAAAAGTCATACTTTAATATTTTGGGTCCTACTGCATAAATGGGAGCATTTGCACATACAGAGTGTATGAGTTCTGGCTTTTCATTAACTGAAAATTAAGTGCTTTGAAAAGTTATTTCAAAACAGATGAAGATGATCCTTTTCTACTGCTTTAGCTAAGGAAATGTACTAAATTTAAAAGAAAATATTTTAAGAATTAGAAACTATTATCAACTCACAGTTGGTATACATCTTTATATAATAAAGATATTAGAAGCAGATGTAATCATTTCTTTTAGTATTGTCACTTCAACTTTTCCAAGCTCAAATTCTGTTAAGTAGAATAAGACTCATATTCACATTCAACCTGAAAATATTTTAATTCTTTTTGTATGAAGACTCCAAAAGGTAGATTGATGGTATTCTTCCATTAGAACACAGGGCACTGAAGTCATCCAACTTTTTGTTTTTATGATCAGCATTTTCAAAAGATTTTCACTTTTTATAATAATGTTCAATAAAGGCAGTGTAAACTGTAGTTCAGTTTAACAAATATCTACAAGGTGTCCCTTACATGCATAAAATTTTATGGCAAAGATGAGTTTGACTGTACTGTCCTTACCTCTAAGTATCTCTTAAGCTTAAAACTTAGAGCCTATCTACCATGTTTGCTGTAATTTCCATGTCACTTAGTTCTTTCCATAGAACAAAAATACATTAAATAAATAAAACCTTGTTTATTTGCAATTGGATTTGCAGTCCTATAAAAGGAGATATTTTGGACCTCAAATTTTCTCATAAACGCTCCACACTTCTGACAGAAGGGAACATACTTGTGTGATTCTCTAAGAAGTCTCTCTTGTTACCTACCATTTGGCTCTCCTCAGGAGTCACACACTGCCACTGCCCTGCGGCAGACTGCTCAGTTCATGCGTAGACTCACGACCGCAAAGGTGCCTCCAGTTAGAAAACATCAACCATTTTTCAGAAACAATACCGGGGTACTCTCCTGCGCAAGCCAGTTCACTGGCCCTAGGAAATGTAACGATGAGTATATGACTGCAATGGTTGCATAAAATTCTTTCCAACATCATATATTTAACAAAGGGCTTCCCTAGTGGCTCAGCTGGTAAAGAATCTGCCTGCAATGCAGGAGACCTGGGTTTGATCCCTGGGTTGGGAAGACCCTGTGGAGAAGGGAATGGCAACCCACTCCAGTATTTTTGCCTAGGAAATCCCATGGACAGAGGAACCTGGCAGGCTGCAGTCCATGGGGTCTCAAAGATTCAGACATGACTGAGCAACCTAGCACAGCCCAGCACATATTTAACAAAGGAAAGAAATGATTACTCACAACCAGAGCTAACATATTAGTAGATGAAATAAAGGAAAAGAAAAGTCTTACATTTCAGAAGAGCAAATACCCCATCTTTCTCTTACTATTCCCTTAAAAAGACAAGCATTAGGCAAGTGTTTCAAAGATTTTTTAGGATAAAATATATTTTGTGTATGTTATAAGAGGTTGTGACATGATATACCTGTATCCTGAGAGAAAAGACAAAAGGTCCAGAGGAAGATGCGGGTCATCAGAATGTAGTTTTAATGAAGCCTCTTTCTTCTGATTAATAATTAGAATTTCAAATTAATGATGGATTTATATAAAATGTTTAAAAAAGGATATTTACATTGGAAGACTTAGGTTATTTGCTCTTAATTCAAAAGAGTCAACAAAATCCTGTTGACATTGGCAACTTCGAGAGAAGCCAGAATTATTCATATTACTTTACTTTTCATATAAAGTATAATTGTTGCGCTCTTTAAAATTATTTACTCAGTAATATTTTTTTAAGTTGTAGTGAAGTTTTTATTTAACAGTACACAAATAGATTTGAAGGTTAATTTTAGCCTATCAATGTTGATTCAAAATTACTTTAAAAGTGAAACAAAAAATGAAAAGTAAGCAACAATTACTACAGGCAGCAAAGCACTACTAAAAAATAAATTTCATCTTTTAAAAGCACAGTGTTGGGTTTATCTTAATAGTACCAAGTCACCTCCATTTTGTTATATTTTTCACTTGTGCATTGAAAGCAAAATTTCTTTCTATACAAAATAAAGGTTTTTGCTTGAATTTCCACACTGGTTTATTAGAATTACCAAATTTCTGTATTCTTAAAAGAACTTTTGATTTGTTTCTTTTAAAGAGGAAAATCTCAAAGAAGAATTCGACTATCTTTTAGAGCTAACTAATCCTTAAGAATACAAAAGCATTAAAGGAAAATTACTTAACAGATGAGGATGAAAGATCGCTTTTAAATGTATTATATAAAAGATGTGGTATCTACTTTCAATTAGAAAATAAAATACAGATTAACATAATTTCCTGGGAGTTGTAAATTAGAAAAGTATCAGAATTATTGAAATTTTTCTCTCAAGTAAAGCTTTGTTTTCATCCATATTTCTTCACTATTTGTAACCTCAGGCTAATCTTTAATTTGTCATGATAAACTTACTTTTGATTAAGATAACTCAAACTGTAAATCAGAACAACCGAGATATGACTTTAAGGTGTTCAACAAAATAATAAAAGGAGGACAACCCTATTTCGGGATTCTCATTTAGTTAGCATCAGAATCTCCATGTTATTAGCCCTCACTGAAGATGGAACTGTCCATATTCCAAAATAATACCTTATTATAAAGAAAACTCCAAGGACATGAGAATCTTCATTTTTCATATATCTAAATCAAATTTTATGTTTAGGCATTATTAACTTTGTAGATAGAGGTCATTGTTTTCATGAGTTAAATATGACAAGCAGTATGGATATAAACATTTCTAAACTAGTTTTTCTACGTTTATAGATTATTGTCCTTGGAACAGTCTTAATTTATCTTTGTTCTAGAAAGACCAAATATCATTTAATTTTTTGAAATCATGATAGATGGAGTGAACAGTGTTAAATCATAAAAATAAATAAACATTACACTTTTAAGATTATTACCTAACTTAGAATGTCATATTCTGTTGCCTTTATAATAATTTAGGTCGCTCTTCCACATTTAGTAATTTGTAGAATGAAATATATGCATTTAAATAGAAATTGCTTTTCTTAAATTTTCACTTAAACATATTTTCACTCAGTAAGAGAGAAGCCAGAATTAATTACCATCACTTCATTTGTTATATAAAGTATAACTGTTGCGCTCTTTAGAATTATTTACTCAGTATTATTATTAAAGTTGTAATGAAGTTTTTATTTAACTGTACATGTTTTATTTATTGCCACATTATACTACTCAAATAAATCTGCTTAAATGTGTGGTCTTTAGAAGCTCTATGGCAAAATCACTGACCACTCTTTTGCTAACAGACTTGTAACTTAACAAGCTATTTTTTGTCAGTGTGACTGATGTGAGCATTGTTAAAAACAATTTGTTTGAAAAATCCATTGGTATTTTATCTAGAGTTACTATTACAGTATATTCAAAAGTATCTTTAAAACAGCATTGAATTTTCATGGACAATATAAAAATAAAGACTGAGGCGTTTTAAGACATACTGCTTGGAAAATAAGGTTTAACATACATAAATGTTCATTACTGAAGTGTTTAATTTGCTTTAATTTGATGTTATTCTTCCTATGCCATATATATGTATTTAAAGAAATTGTATTAATATATTTATACAATGCAAAAATCTCATTTTCTTCTTACAGAAATGGAGTTTTGACATAATTTTAAGTGTTTTAGGTCTCCAAGGGAAAAAAATCTAAATGTGAAATGGAAGCATTTGTTTTTTGGAAAGGCACAATACCTGAGCATTCCTAACATAAATATGAGTGAGAGTAGATTTTAAAGATAACTATATGCACTTTATTTATGATATATTATTAATCATTTTGTTAATCATACTTTTTCTTTAGAGTGTATTTTTGGAAACTTGAATAGCTTTGCACATTTTTCACAAACTATACTTGGCTTTATTTTTATATTCAGTATAAGATTTGACAGCTTAATTTTGACTTTTGATGGAATAATTGTATATATATTTAAAGAAATTGTATTAATATATTTATACAATGCAAAAATCTCATTTTCTTCTTACAGAAATGGAGTTTTGACATAATTTTAAGTGTTTTAGGTCTCCAAGGGAAAAAAATCTAAATGTGAAATGGAAGCATTTGTTTTTTGGAAAGGCACAATACCTGAGCATTCCTAACATAAATATGAGTGAGAGTAGATTTTAAAGATAACTATATGCACTTTATTTATGATATATTATTAATCATTTTGTTAATCATACTTTTTCTTTAGAGTGTATTTTTGGAAACTTGAATAGCTTTGCACATTTTTCACAAACTATACTTGGCTTTATTTTTATATTCAGTATAAGATTTGACAGCTTAATTTTGACTTTTGATGGAATAATTGTTAATTAACAGTCCATGTTTCCTAAAATGTTAGTTATACCTTCTATAGTAACCTTAACTTTTTAAAAATCAGAGACAGAGCATGAATTCTGAATATGAAGATGGACCAAATTCCATTAAAACTGAGGAAAAGACAAAAAGGCAATACAAAGAGGAGTTTGTGATATAACTATTCATTATCCCATTTTAAAAGCAAACAAAAAATTAATAGAAAACAGTGAATGAAAAATATTGTCATGTTACTCTTACTGGTAATTTTGAAACTAAAATACTTTTTAAGGATGAGACTCTAATATAAATATGTTCACCAATAATTGTTAAAATATGTAATGCTATATACAGTTAGAAATCTTTCCAAAATATCAAAAATTTAAATTTATATTTAACTTTATTAATAGACCAAATGATCACAATTATTAGCATTTCCATATTAATAGTTCTTTTGATTNACTTTTTGAGGATGAGACTCTAATATAAATATGTTCACCAATAATTGTTAAAATATGTAATGCTATATACAGTTAGAAATCTTTCCAAAATATCAAAAATTTAAATTTATATTTAACTTTATTAATAGACCAAATGATCACAATTATTAGCATTTCCATATTAATAGTTCTTTTGATTTCTAAAGAACTATTTCATATATAATTAAAGAATTTACCCTGCAAAATTGAATATCAGACTGTCAAAATACTTTATAGTTATTAATGATTCACTCCTATTAATAATGATGAGATTTTTCTTGTGCTTTATTAAGTGTAAAACAGCGTATATAAGATGCAGGTAAAAATAACTGAGTTGAAAGTGTAGCCTCTCAGAATCAATTTATATCTTTATACAGATACATATAAATGTATAAGATTATGTGTAAAAATGTAAACAAGTACTTTTTACACATAGTCTTAAATGTTTAAAAAATATGATACCTATGTATTAAGTAAGTAAGTAAGTACTTATATCTTATGTACATTATATCTTATGACCTCTAAATGCTTATATTCTTTCAAGGAGATTGCCTTCTCTTTTCAGTTATTTTAAGTATTAAAAAAAAAGAATTGCTTTTATATTTCCATTCAATCTCTCTAATATTGATTTTAATTTCCCAATTCTCAGAGAAGTTGAAGTCAAAAAACATAACATAGTGGCTGCTACTGCTAAGTCACTTCAGTCGTGTCCAACTCTGTGTGACCCCAGAGATGGCAGCCCACCAGGCTCCCTCATCCCTGGGATTCTCCAGGCAAGAATATGGGAGTGGGTTGCCATTTCCTTCTCTAATGCATGAAAGTGAAAAGTGAAAACGAAGTTGCTCAGGCGTGTCCGAGTCTTAGCGACCCCATGAGCTGCAGTCCACCAGGCTCCTCCATCCATGGGATTTTCCAGGCAAGAGTACTGGAGTGGGGTGTCATTGCCTTCTCCAAGATAGTGGCTAGAAGTTATTATTTTTTAAGTTCTACTCTTCTTTTATATAAATTTGGTCATATATTCCATAAAGTCTGCTGAAGAAAGCAAACACTTTTATTTTCTCATGAATGGAAATACAAAAAGAAAATCTTCCATTAGACTTTATATTTTCAAAATAATGAACATATATTTTTATAGTTATTTTCCACTGTTTACTTTTATTCAATTTTTAAAATTTCACTAAATGGAATACTTCCAAAAAAAAAAAAAGGTAAAACCCTTCCAATTTTGCATCAGTTGCTTATTTTCTTCAGAGCCTCCAAAAATTCCTTTGAGAAAGCAAAACATTTCGTTCCTCACTTTACAATCTTGATCAAACTACCATTAAATGAAATAGATATCTGTAGTGTAATATAAGGAGAAGGTAGTGGCAACCCACTCCAGTACTCTTGCCTGGAAAATCCCATGAGTGGGGGAGCCTGATGGGCTGCAGTCGATGGGGTCGTTAAGAGCCGGACACAACTGAGCGACTTCACTTTCACTTCTCACTTTCATGCATTGGAGAAGGACATGGCAACCCACTCCAGTGTTCTTGCCTGGAGAATCCCAGGGACGGGGGAGCCTGGTAGGCTGCTGTCTATGGCGTTGCACAGAGTCGGACATGACTGAAGTGACTTAGCAGCAGCAGCAGTGTAGTATAAAGAATAGCAAAAAATAATGATTTGTCCAATTAAAGCTATTTATACCATGGGGAACAGATAAAACAAACAAATAAACAAAATTAAAGTAAATCATGTCTGTTTGCTAGTCCAAAACTATATAATTATTAATTTTGAAAATAGTATATATACTGATATACTTTAAATATATATTTATCCATAAGTCCATTCATTCATTAACTAACATTTATTAAACACTATCTTGTACCAATGTCCTATTGTAAACATGGAGGACACAAAGTGACCAAGACAAGCAAAAGCCCCTGTCTCATGAGACTGACCTAGTGGTAAAGATAAACAGTGAAGAAGTACTGATAAGTGCTGTGCTGAAAATTAAATTAATATTGTTACATAGCATGAGTGTGGCTTCTTCTATTAAGAGGTAAGGGAAATCTTCTCTGAATGTGGATGTGATGTTTAAATCAATATCTGAAAATCATGAAGAAACAAGTCACGAAAAAATCTGGGGAAATTCCAAGTAGAAGGAACAATTTAATATGTGAGTTTAGAATGTTTGAGGGTAGAGGGAACAGTGTGCTTGGTACACAGTTTATGAGCCAAAGAGAGGCAAAAACAAGATGGAGGTCAAAGAACATTTATGAGACTACTGAAATAGTTTAAGCAAAAAAATAAAAAGAAAAATGGTAACTTTTGTTAGAGTTGAAGTAGTGAATATGGAGAGAGGCAGATGGATATTGGTATTTTAAAGACAGAGCATGCTAATAGATTGGGCCGAGAGATGAAGAGAGAAAACTCAAAGATAAACTCTACATTTGGAAAATAAGAAGCATAGTCAGTGGTGGTGCAAGAGAAGCAGGTTTGGAGGGAAAAAATCAGGAGTTTAGTCTTAGCCTTGTAAGGCCTGAGATATCTGTTAAGTATTCAAATGGCGATATCAAGCAGACAGTTGTACATAAGAGTTCTAAGGAGCAATCAGGGCTCGACATCAAGATTTAATAGTCATCTGTATATACATGGGCTTCCCTGTGGCTCAGACGGTAAAGCGTCTGCCTGCAGTGTGGGAGACCCAGGTTCGATCCCTGGGTTGGGAAGATCCCCTGGAGAAGGA
The DNA here is from genome assembly GCA_006410675.1 of Oreotragus oreotragus. NCBI lineage: Eukaryota > Metazoa > Chordata > Mammalia > Artiodactyla > Bovidae > Oreotragus > Oreotragus oreotragus. The sequence goes on from SJYX01005771.1 coordinate 172,241, forward strand.
AATGGCAACCCACCCCAGTACTCTTGCCTGATCACCTAAGAAAAGCCTGTAAGATAGACAAGTAGGCCTTGATTGAGATCCAGGTAGTATCCTCAACCAGCAGGGGAAATGGCAACCCACTCCAGTATCCTTGCCTGGAAAATCTCATTGGCAGAGGGCTGCAGTCCATGGGGTCGCAAAGAGTCGGCACGACTGAGCGACTAGCACTTACTAACACTTACTTAGAGGACCCTGAGGAGTGTAAGGTAAGGTAGAGAGCAAAAAATCCAACTGGCCATACGGATTCAATGCTTTAAGAAGTCAAGTTTACAATAAAGAAGTAGCCATGGGGCTTAGGAACATGGAAGTTACTAATGATTTTGACAAGGACAGTCTCTTTGAAGTAGTGAAATTAAAGCCTGATTGAAGTGGATTAGAAGATACTTTAGGAAAGAAGGTGGAGTCAATATCTATAAACAACTCTTTCAAGGAATTTTGCCATAAGAAAGCAACAGAAATAGGCAGTAGCTGAGTAACTGGAAGTAGATGTAGGGTCAAGAGTAGTGCGTGTGTGTGTTTAGAGAAAGAATGCATATTTATACACTAATGAGAGTGATCTGGTAGAAAGGGGAAACTGATTATGCAAGAGAGAATTTAATGAGAAGTGGCTTTGAGATGTAGATTAGGATTTGTGGCATAAGTAGGAAGGTTAGTTTTTGATATGGGAGGCACAAAGAACTAAAATGGGATGGAAGGAAGACTGTGTGATATGCAGATAGATTGGTAGATTTGTGATAGAAAGTTAAGTATGTTACTATGTGAGTACTTGCATTTTACCAAGAGGAGATAAAATTCAATATGGGGAGTGGAAAAGGTGTAAAGGCTGAAGGAGAGATGTGTTAGTAGTTCTAAAGGGGAAATGCACACACCCATTTATATACCTATATACATGCATATATAAACATAGGTGATGGGTATTTGTACATAGTACACCACAGGAAAAAGACCTATTGAATAAAATATTTTAAAGCCATTTTTACTAAATATTTTTGAGACATATTACTTGGAAGACTTGAGACTGAATTCTGAGTTTTCCAAAGAAGCTGATAACAGAGTCCTTTTTCCATAATGTAGAAATTGAGGACTTGTCAATGTCATAGACACTTTTCATGTTTTATTTTTGTTTATTACAGTAAAAGAAACATCATGTAGCTATTCTAATTTAAAGTCTATAAAAATTAGTTTAATCCTGAACAATGTGTATTGTACATTCACGCAGTCAATTTTCTCAAAACACTATTTTGAGAGGGTTTGACACACCATCTGAATTGTTTTTAAAAAAAGGTAGTTAGGCTCTAATCTTTTGGTGAAACAATGGTTTTATTTTGTTGTTTTCATATAAAAACATCTATCATTTAGGAGAAACACATGGGCTATATGGTTATTTTTTCATTGTGCCCTCTCTCTGATCCTATAGCAGGGGTGTGACTTTTTTCATTATGCTTGCAGCTTTATTTCTGGATAGACCTTATGTGATTCAGTGTGTTGGAATTTATACGTACATAATAATTCTTTGGATTTTATGTAAAATTAGATTGTGAATAATGGAATAAGATTATCTATTTTTTTCTCTTTTAGCTTAGCCAAAAATATATATGTGTACTTACAAATATGTATTTGATTAAACACTTAATATTTAAATGGCCATGTCCAATATTAAATGGTAGATTTGACAGTTGCAGTGTATTCAAAATTATAAAAATCTTTGTAACACAAATCTTAAAAAGTTTATTAAATACTAAATAGTACATTTATATTAAATGCCTAGATAACATCTGTCTAGGTTGAGACATTTAATCCCTCATAGAGTAATATTTGACTAATGAAAAACTGCAACTGAAAACATTTTTCCTTCCTGTAAGCATGAATGATTTTTAAAATGTATTTCTTTGTAACTTGTCATAAAGTTATTTATCATTAACTGTGGATTTAGGACTGTACCCATCTACTCTTGCAAAAAGTGTCTTTTTTGCAAGAGAAAAGATCTGTTTGTGGGAATAAGGAAGTGCAGCACCACTGCATCATTTTTTCTCCTTGGTATTATATCACTATTTAGAGCTTCAGTATATGCCTTCCACTCAGGTTCTCTATACTGGTTGCATCATAACATGGTAGAAAGATAAACACAGTAAGAGGAAGTTAACTATAGAACTTCAATCCTACCTATTATCCACTTCACTATGACAGTGAAAAAATCAAAACTTACTTGAAGGTGGTATTGTTTTCATCTTATAAAAATCTACTGTAATATGATGTTTCATGTAAATTTTCATGTGCTGGCATGCTTACAAGTTATAGTGTTTTAGAATGCTCAGCTCTCAATGAGGGATTGTTTGTGGTGAGCTGCATTACATATGTCATCTATCTATTTGCTGAAAGAATATGGTGTTTAGCAAACCTATCTGCTGAGCAACATAATAAGATTTTTGTACAAAGTACAAGTTACTAATTACTGTATTTTATTTTTCTATGATTTCCTAAGAGGCATTATCAGGGTCTTACAGATGGAGTAAGCCTGTTTATTAAAATATCTATTAGCAAATAAAAGTTACAGTTCTGGTGGTTGACTTTGTGGCTTTTGTATTATTGTATTGATCATTATTTAATATAACTTATCTTTTAGTCTATTAAATCTAGATGCTCTTTAGATATATTAGTAATTTTGAAGACAAAATCACAGCTGTAACCTTTCAAAATAATATTAAGATCAAGACATAAATTCACATGTGTGTGTGTTAGTTGCTCAGTTGTGTCTACCCTTTGTGACTCTATGGACTGTATAGCCTACAAGGATCTTCTGTTTTAGGATTTCCCAGGCAAGAATACTGGAGTGGGTTGCCATTTCCCTTCTCCAGGTTATCTTCCCAACCCAGGGATTGAACCTGGGTCTCATGCATTGCAGGTGGATTCTTTACCATCTGAGCCACCAGGGAAGAAAATCACATCAGTTCAGTTCAGTTCAGTTGCTCAGTTGTGTCCAACTCTTTGTGACCCCATGAATCGCAGCACGCCAGGCCTCCCTGTCCATCACCAATTCCCGGAGTTCACTCAGACTCATGGCCATCGAGTCTGTGATGACATCCAGCCATCTCATCCTCTGTCGTCCCCTTCTCCTCCTGCCCCTAATCCCTCCCAGCATCAGAGTCTTTTCCAATGAGTCAACTCTTCACATGAGGTGGCCAAAGTACTGGAGTTTCAGCTTTAGCATCATTCCTTCCAAAGAAATCCCAGGGCTGATCTCCTTCAGAATGGACTGGTTGGATCTCCTTGCAGTCCAAGGGACTCTCCAGATTCTTCTCCAACACCACAGTTCAAAAGCATCAATTCTTCGGTGTTCAGCCTTCTTCACAGTCCAACTCTCACATCCATACATGACTACTAGAAAAACCATAGCCTTGACTAGACAGCTAGACAGACCTTAGTCGGCAAAGTCATATCTCTGCTTTTGAATATGCTATCTAGGTTGGTCATAACTTTTCTTCCAAGGAGTGTCTTTTAATTTCCTGGCTGCAGTCACCATCTGCAGTGATTTTGGAGCCTCAGAAAATAAAGTCTGACACTGTTTCCACTGTTTCCCCATTTATTTCCCATGAAGTGATGGGACCGGATGCCATGATCTTCGTTTTCTGAATGCTGAGCTTTAGGCCAACTTTTTCACTCTCCTTTTTCACTTTCATCAAGAGGCTTTTTAGGTCCTCTTCACTTTCTTCCATAAGGGTGGTGTCATCTGCATATCTGAGGTTATTGATATTTCTCCTGGCAATCTTGATTCCAGCCTGTGTTTCTTCCAGTCCAACGTTTCTCATGATGTACTCTGCATATAAGTTAAATAGGGTGACATAAATCACTATAAATAATTAGTACATATTTTTGTAGTGATTTTATATCAGCAAAATATTTTGTGAGATTCAAATAAATTAAATGCTCATTGCTTAGGTAATATTGTACACAAATTGCAGATGACCAAAAGATACAAATAATGTACAACTGTTCAAACAGCTTTAGACCACCAACATTTCATTCCAAGAACTTCCAGTATATTACAAATCATGGATTTTCTGTAGTTTTTAAAAAATTCTTCATAAGAAAAGACATTAAAAGTATCATGAATTAGAATAGAGCTGTAATCATCATATCTCACTCTTCTCTCATTTAGAATTCTTCTATACAGTTCCAAAAGCCAGTATGAAATTTATCTGGTAATAGAGTACTTGAAATTTTCTTTCCTTAAACAGGTATCTTAAGTAGCCCTCATAAAATTAAATATGAATATTAAAGCTTCTCATTCTCATGAGGAGAGCCAAACTAACTTTTTAAATCAAGTGAAACCAATTTGTATGCTGAACTGTGAGTGTATGGTTGAGATCTGTTTGGGTTGGCAAAGCACCAAAACAGCAGACTCTACCATATGGAATATTTACGTTTTTTAAGGTTGTAGGTTTCAAAACTGGCATTTTCCAGATTATTGACTAGACTGTGGGTTTCATACCACTATTTCAACTCTAATAATAAGAAGCCAACACAGCAACTACAAATATCTAAGATAACCATTTACCTAGCTAAATTTTTGTGAGAGAATTATGTAACCTAAAAATTCACTTAGCTAATTTTTCAGATGAATTATATCATCTGCTTAAATTGACTGAAAAGTTGGATATCCCATCTCTCCATTTTGTTTCCAGTTTTCACGAAATGTTTTGTGCTAATCAAAAACAGAACTCAATCCAGAGGCAGAAAATATCAATTCCAAACAAGGAAATTAAGTCTGTCCACTATAGTTTCCTGAAACATAAGATTTCTGCTTAGCTCTAAGAAAAAAAAAAAAAGGTAAGCACTTCACTTTCAACTTTTATCAAAGTGAGTTGCAAAATCCAGATACACAGAAAAATAATCAACACCTTGCTGTAAAATTTATTTAGTCAGAAGTTAAAGGACCACAGTTAAAAATCTTATCCATATAATAAAAATTTCAGGACAAAGGTGGACAGTAAATTATTTATTGAACACCTACTATGTGTCAAACATACATACTTCTGTTACCTGTTTATTCCTCAAAACCACCAAATGAGCTATATAATATTTTTGAAGGTAAGGAAGCTGAACAATAGAGCAGGGTTATTTGGCCTAAGGCCACACAATAAGGAAGAATTTATTTCCATATTCCATTTTTTCCAAACACTTGGTCAATAAGCTCTTTTGGATATGCAGCTATACGTTCTTGGGGTTTTGTGTTTTACTAGTTTTTGTCTTTCAACAGAGTCGCTAGCCCAGAACCACATTTTTTTTCCACTGTAAAAAATAACAGAGTCACATTTGAAAATTTGGAAAAAAAGAAAAAGCACCTCATGATCATGCAAATACAATCTTTCTCCCATTATTACTTTTATTAATATATAATTTCTTCTAGTCTCTTTTTCACTCTCTTAATCCACTTAATTGGAGAAGGAAATGGCAACCCACTCCAGTATTCCTGCCTGGAGAATCCCGTGGACAGAGGAGCCTGGCAGGTTATGGTCCATAGGGTCTCAGAGAGGAACACTACTGAAGCGACTTAGCACGTACGCACGCCGCACGCACGCAATCCACTTAATAGGCCAAAATATTGAAAAGCCAAAGAACAGGTCGGGTAGTAAACATAACACCAGGTAGTTGGAGGGGGTAAATAATCTCATATTCATGCCTAACAAAGGAGATGAATCCGTTTGCTAAGTGAAAGTGAAAGACTCTCAGTCGTGTCCGACTCTTTGCGACCCAAATGGATCTATGGAATTCTTCAGGCCAGAATACTGGAGTGGGTAGCCTTTCTCTTCTTCCAGGGATCTTTCCAACCCAGGGATCAAACCCAGGTCTCTCGCATTGCAGGTAGATTCTTTACCAGTTGAGCCACAAGGGAAGTCCATTACTGTAAAACCCCAGAGTATCTTAAGAGGGTATCTAATTTGAAGCATTCAAACTACTGATTCCCTTCCGGACCAGCTGCCGATTTACTTCTGGGGACTGTAATCTAATCATAAGAGATTATGCCTCATGGAAATCTCTAGAGATCAGACAGCTCAGTAGCCGGGTTTACAGGCAGACTTCCTTTGCCGAAAAATGCCTGTGAGTTTATCTCCTCTCCCTGCTCACATGAACAGTTTTGCTTCCCCAGGACTCTTGGACCTGAGGCCTCGCAGAGCCTGGAAGAGGGTGGATGCGATAGGCAACGATTCAATTCCCCCTCACTCCTCGTCCTAGAGCGCACAGTCGGGTCCTGCAGTTGTCGTCACCACACTGCGCCCGTGCTCGATGGAAATTCACACTCTGTGCCCCTGACGCCGCAGGGAGCGCAGATCCTTCAGACTGACATTCCCGAAAGGGTGGGGAGAGGGCACCGAGAGAAAAGCCCTTGGCCCACGCGGAAGCCAAGCACCTCCCAGCAGGCTATGCGCGCGCCTACAACTCCCATCATGCTCCACAGCGGGGCTGCGCGGTTCCTGGCTTGGAGGCGGCAGTTCAACCCGTCACCCTTGCTCACACTTCTTTAATACTCCTCACTGTTCCGCAGGCATTTTGGGAAGCTCGTCAATCCCTTTAACAGGAGCAAGGCGGCAGATGCGCTAAGACGTCTGAGGAGGCGTGGCCCCGGACCGGAAGAACCTCCGGTTGCCGGGGGAACGCCACGCATCGAGGCGCCTGCCCAGCCGCTGATACTTGGGCTGAGGAAGAAACTACTACCCCTTTACCCAACTTGTGGAGGCGGCTTTGCTCTGGTCCAGGCATCCTTTCTGCGGAGGCCTACCCAGAACGCCCGCACCACATTCCCATCCCCGAGACGGAGACGAGCGAGTGCGTTCATTCCTGTTCTTCAGCAGCTCCCGGGCCCTCAAGACTAACCGCAAAGAGCAGGTATCTCCTCAACCCCAATGTTTGTATCCAGAGCCGCCCGGAGCCCCCGCCGCCACCAGTTTTAGAATTGCTCTTCCTCATGTTTTTTACTCCGTGTAGTTGTTTCTTATGTGTGAGGACTAAAAAATAAAAGTGGGCTGGTGGCTCAGAAAACTCAGTGAGCTGCTTTAGGTGAATTTTTGTTTTATTGGATGGTTTTAACACTGCCCAATTGGGGCCTTTTCGTTTGCTGTGTAGAAAGTGTAATTGAAATTTCACCATCAAAAACTGAAAGCTGAATAAAGACGTTTATTGGGAATAGGAAGAGTGTTCTGTAATTCTCCCTGAAAACATTTTTATAGAGTTACAAAGTACCTCCCATGGTGTTTCCTCTGCTGGACTCCTCTCTCCCTGTAGCCTACCTTCCGAGCTCTTAACTGTGGATAACGTCCAAATTCTTCAGGATTTTCTGAAAACAAGTTTAAAAAGCCCTTTAGAAAGCAGTTTCTATGACTTGCCTGGCTGTTCAGTAGTTGAGCCTCCGCGCTTCCACTGCAGGGGGCACAGCTTCCATACCTGGTTGGGGAGCTAATATCGTCACATGCCCCGCGCGCGACCAAAAAAAAAAAAGAAAGCGGTTTCTCAGATAACAGCTAAGGAAATTTGATTGTCTGGTGTGCAGAGAGAGGAAACAATAAGATAAGAAACTTGAAAGGTGGACTGGCCCCAAATTGTGTACAAGTTTAAAAGTTATGCATGAAATTTTAGACTTTATTCTAAAAGTCTCAGATTCTCAATAGTGACTCTACGTCAGAAACAGTGTGGTTCTTTAAAATACAGATGCCCTGATTCCATCTTCAGAAATACTAATCCAATTAGCTGATTCCAGTGTGCAACCAGGATTGAGAATCGTGGCTATAGGATTTTAAGTGCATCTCCTCCTGTGCACCCAGGACATGGCTAATGAATATTGAGTGACTTAAACTGTTATCTTTTATTTCCTTATTTCATACATGCAAAAAGTAAATTTATAAAAATGTATAATTACTAAAAAATAGAAGCATATATAAGGCTATGTGATACTTGTTTACAAAGCAACTTCAATAAATGTAATTATATCTTTTAGAACAGCTGACTTCTCTTTTCAATTGTGTGTCCCAAAGCATTTCAGTGACAATCATCAGGTGTTTGATAATCCAGGAAAAGGGAACGGAAAATCAAAATCCAAGGTTCTGTGAAAAAACAAATATTCAGATATCAGGCTTTTAACAATCAATGCTCTGCTCAGAGGGGGATGATACAAGAAGTGGTCATATTCTTAAAATAGTCAAAATCCTATCAGAAATGAAAAACAAGATACAAGACTATATCAATATGGTTAGTATAATTAATAGCAAAGTGAGTAATGGCAAATTTAAATTAAAATGATCTGTATGAATTGTTTCATGATATCAAACGGCTAACTTAAAGTAGATTCTACAAGTGCCTGTCCTTAAGCTGAGATTTAAAGGAATGGATTGAGTGAGATTTGAATCTCTACCACAAGGAGAAAAGTCGATTCAAGCAGCGCAAGCAGAGTATCTCAAATGAAACCCATCCCTTGGGTAAGACAGCCATGGCCCTGTCTTTGGCTAGAGCACTGCGCCTTCCCTTCTGTGCATCATTTTCCAATTTCAGTTTTGAAATTTCTGTTCATAATGATCCCTGAAGGGGCCTAACCAAAACTGGTGATGCAGCCTCCTTTCAGATGTAGTTGTCTTGGAAACTTCTTATTTCAAGTTGCTGCATCCTCACATCCTTCAAAGTATGGTCTTGCCTTTTTGGTATGGAATAAAAAATACTGAAGGAGCTGTAAGATGGCAAGTTTCTAGATAGAGATGAGACTAGTATTTAGAGAACTTTGAAAATGGTGGTTTGGAGAGTAATAGGAAATGTTTGGAATACAGGTATATAGTGTTTACTGCCGTAGCAGTCCCTGTCACAGTTGAGGGCTGCCAAAAGGGGTATGTATCTCTCTTCTCCCACCACATTTTAATGTTTTGAGGGACTGGGATGGTGGTTTCCCCAAAGGAAGTACCTTTGGGAAATTTCATTTGGAGATTTGAAGTCTAAATCTAACAGTACCTTGGAAGGGTATGAATAGCCATAAAGTTATCACATAGCCAGCCATATGTCATCAGTAATTTTACTTGACATCAAAATACTTACACATTTGCATTGCTGATGGAGTTTTTTTGAAAGTTTGCATTTGAAGGATTTTTTTCAAAGAAAGAATTAATAAATGAATAGGGACTTAAGGAACAGATTAACAAGGAAATTTTTATAGTATTTGAGAAAAGGAGATTAAAATGTAAGATAGTATTTACGCTCATATTCTTCACTAGTACACTAGTTAAAATTCTTTTAAAAAATACTTAACAGAATATTTCATATAAGTTATAATTTCAAAGAAACAAAAATGTATTAAGGTTCAGTTTGTGTGTGTGTTTTATACATAACCTTCCCAAATGGATTTGCATTGACTTACAAAAATACCAAGATATGTGAGGACAAAGGAAAAGTTAAGATGAAGATAAATCAGTTAGGATTTTTTGTTTCTGTCTGAATTGAATATAGTCAGTAAACAAAAATGGTGAGTTTAATATTTATTACTTCATATTATTGCAAAATGCAACAATGGGGTTAGCTTTAGAAAAAGATTTAACCAGTGAACTCAAATGAGGCAGCCTAAAATTTGAGTTTTTTTGTTATTCTGGTCTGCCTTCTACTATCTATTTTAGCAGCAGGCTCCATATGAACATCACTACCCGTACATTTCCAGATTTCCAGAAAAGGCTGCAGATATTCTCAAGTATCACAAATGGTAGACTCCATAGGATACTAAGTAAACCACATTTTGTTCTTAAGTATTATAAGTTACAATAAGAAACGTACAGTTATTTCAAGGGTGTTATTCTGTGTTGCTGGGGGTTATTAGCTGCCAATCTGCATTTCAGTTAAGACTCCTTTCTGGTAATCAGCTTAAACTCTGTTTACTAAATGCAAAGCTACATTGACATGGTTTTCACAATATCATTGACTTTAAATTCTGAAAATTTGGGGTACATATGCTTATATTCTCCATATTTAAGATGCCTGTGTTAATTTTTTTTTCCCCTGACTTGCAGCTGATTTGTGAATCCTTGCCTCACATTATGGGATTGCTAGACAGACTTTCAGGCTTGCTTGGCCTCAAAAAGAAGGAGGTTCATGTTTTGTGCCTTGGGCTGGATAATAGTGGCAAAACAACAATCATTAATAAACTTAAACCTACAAATGTAAGTATATTTATTAGATACATTATATATTTTCTGCTAAAGAAAGCTAATGGAGGATTATTTTGTCTGTCATTGTAACTTCATTGTCACATTATGAAATCTTATTAAATTTGTGATACCTTTGCTGCTGCTGCTAAGTCACTTCAGTCGTGTCCGACTCTGTGTGACCCCACAGACGGCAGCCCACCAGGCTCCCCCATCCCTGGGATTCTCCAGGCAAGAACACTGGAGTGGGTTGCCATTTCCTTCTCCAATGCATGAAAGAGAAAAGTGAAAGTGAAGTCGCTCAGTCTGTCCGACTGTTAGTGACCCCATGGACTGCAGCCCACCAGGCTACTCCGTCCATTGGATTTTCCAGGCAAGAGTACTGGGGTGGGGTGCCAGTGATACCTTTAGTAAAGTAATAAGTATCAGCCAGCCATAACATGAAGTGTATTTTATGCTGATACGTAGGTAAATCTTGACTATTTAAACTGGAGTATTTTCCAAATGCCTTTTCTTCTCAAAAGCTCTTCAAAAGTTTGTGGGAGTTCGTGTAAAAAAATAAATAAATACAAAAAAATAATAATAAACTAAAAAAATAAAAAAATAAATAAATAAACCTTATTTCCATCAAAAAAAAAAAAAGTTTGTGGAGTTTACGTTCAGGTATCATTGCCTTCGTTTTGACTTTCTCTTTACAAGAGGAGTAAAACAAAGGGAAAGGTGGATCATTTTTACAGATTCTGTGGATAATTAGCCAGTTTCCCAAGAGTGTTACATGCATATCGGTAGTAGCAAGCAAGATGACTTTAAGTCATGTAAGTCATAAGTACATGAATGTATTATTTAAATAAGTGAAATATATATATATAAGCTAGCACATTCACCACATAATGTATGAGTTATGTTGTGCTGTGTGCCCAGTTGTGCTGTGTGCCCAGGCTTGTCCAACTTTTTGCAACCCCATGGAGTATAGCCTGACAGACTCCTCTGTCCATGGAATTTTCCAAGCAAGAATACTGGAGTTGGTTGCCATTTCCTACTCCATGGGATCTTCCCCACCCAGGGATCAAACGTCTTGTACCTCCTGCATTGGAAGGCCGATTCTTTACTACTGTGCCATCTGGGAAGTATAAGCTACAATTAGGTTCTGCTGTATATAAGGAAAACCCACATAATAGTGAACTGAAGATGGAGGCTTCTTTTTCTGTCATTTCAGTGAGCCCAGAAGAAATATTCCAGGGCTGGTGTGGCAGCTGCATGGTCCAGGCACCTTCCATCTTTCCTCTCTGCTATCCTTAATGCCTGATTTTCTTCAGGGTCTTTGGAATCTCCACATGGCCATCTTAGTTAACTATCCTCAGTTCAGTTCAGTTGCTCAGTCATGTCCAACTCTTTGCGACCCCATGTACTGCAGGACGCCAGGCCTCCCTGTCTATCACCAACTCCTGGAGCCTACCTAAACTCATGTCCGTTGAGTTGGTGATGCCATCCAACCATCTCATCCTCTGTCGTCCCCTTTTCCTCCGGCCTAGAATCTTTCCCAGCATCAGGGTCTTTTCCAGTGAGTCAGTTCTTTGCATCAGGTGGCCAAAGTATTGGAGTTTCAGCTTTAGCATCAGACCTTCCAATGAACACTCAGGACTGATCTCCTTTAGAATGGACTGATTGGATCTCTTTGTAGTCCAAGGGACTCTCCAGAGTCTTCTCCAACACCACAGTTCAAANGGTCTTTTCCAGTGAGTCAGTTCTTTGCATCAGGTGGCCAAAGTATTGGAGTTTCAGCTTTAGCATCAGACCTTCCAATGAACACTCAGGACTGATCTCCTTTAGAATGGACTGATTGGATCTCTTTGTAGTCCAAGGGACTCTCCAGAGTCTTCTCCAACACCACAGTTCAAAAGCATCAATTCTTCAGCACTAAGGTTTCTTCACAGTCCAACTCTCACATCCATATGTGACTACTGGAAAAGCCATAGCCTTGACTAGATGGACTTTTGTTGGCAAAATAATGTCTCTGATTTTTAATATGCTGTCTATATCCTAAGTTGCAGAGATGGGAAAAGAACAAGCAAAAGAATAAGTCTTCCTGCCAAATAAGTCCTCTTTAAAGAGCTTACTCAGAAGCCTCAACTAATGACTCTTTCACCTCACTGGCTACCCTATCTGTAAATGAGGCTGGATTTTTTTTTTTAAAGCAGGACATATTGCTGCTTCCATTAGCAATAGGGGTCCTGTAAGTACGAAAGAGGTGCTTCCCTGGTGGCTCAGTGGTAAAGAATCCACCTGCCAGTGCAGAAGAAGTGAATTTGATCCGTGGGTTGTAAAGGTCCTATGGAGAAGGAAATGGCAACCCACTTCAGTATTTTGCCTGGGAAATCCCATGGACAGAGGAGCCTGGCAGACTACAGTTCATAGGGTTGCAAAGAATTGGACATGACTTAGTGACTAAACAACAACAAAGTATGAAAGAATGGGAGAGTAGATAGAGGTAAACAGTTAACATTGACAGTTGTAAATACTTTTATTTAGATAAAAACCATTAAGTCAATCAATGAAAAATGTTGATGAAGAAGTATATAGCCTGCATATAAATTGAGCTGCTGCTGCTAAGTCGCTTCAGTCGTGTCCGACTCTGTGTGACCCCATAGACGGAAGCCCACCAGGCTCCCCCGTCCCTGAGATTCTCCAGGCAAGAACACGAGTGGGTTGCCATTTCCTTCTCCAATGCATGAAAGTGAAAAGTGAAAGGGAAGTTGCTCAGTCATGTCCGACTCTTAGCGACCCCATGGACTGCAGCCCACGAGGCTCCTCCATCCACAGGAGTTTCCAGGCAAGAGTACTGGAGTGGGGTGCCATTGCCTTCTCCATGTCTAGGTTTACTGCATGGTTAAGAACAGCTGAGAATGCATGGTTTCAAGAAGCATGTGGCTCTCAGTGAGAGAGAGGCAGAACCAAAAATGTTGTTTCCATTTCACAAACTGAGACATCAAAGAAGTCCTCCCCACCCATGAAGAGGAATAGATTTAGAGAGAAGAGATAGAGTAGCTAGAAGTCTCTTTTAATGGAGTCTTCTCTATATGAAAGCAGGGAAAAGAGATTTCACCAATAAGGAAAGGAAAAGGTAAAGTCTGTCTCCTAACCAAGGTGATTGTAGTAAATTTCTTTAACAGTCTTTAAGAAGAAGATATAGCAACCTACCCACTTGCTGCTGTTGCTGCTGCTAAGTCACTTCAGTCGTGTTCAACTCTGTGCAACCCCATAGATGGCAGCCCACCAGGCTCCTCCATCCCTGGGATTCTCCAGGCAAGAATACTGGAGTGGGTTGCCATTTCCTTCTCCAATGCATGAAAGAGAAAAGTGAAAGTGAAGTTGCTCAGTCTGTCCGACTGTTAGCGACCCCATGGACTGCAGCCCACCAGGCTACTCCGTCCATTGGATTTTCCAGGCAAGAGTACTGGGGTGGGGTGCCATTGCCTTCTCCCCTACCCACTTGAGTGGGGTCCAAATTGAATTTAGAGAACCATACCCAGCTGTGGTTGGGTCCATAATTAGTTCCACGGATGGTTTGGCTGTCAGTAGATCAACCTGGGCTAATATTAAGAAACTTAGTGGCTGGTGATGTGCAGCACCTCTGCAGGTAAGCCTAGTAGCATAAGGGAGCGAGATTATAAGGAAGTTCTTCAGGTAAGGTCCTATTCTATAGGAGATATTTCCATTTTTTTCTACATCAAGGAATATCGTCAAAAGAAATTTTTTTGTAAAAGTTCTGTCAAATAAGTACAAAATTATTGAAACCAGAGCCACAGTTAATAGTACCAAAGTGTGTCAGCCCCCTGGTGCCTACTGTACTCAGATTGGCAGAAATGACATTCAAAGAACAAAATGGAAGTTATGTTATCTCTTTCCATCATCCCCAACAGTATAGTGATCTTCTGTCCCAAGACATGATTATTACTGTAGGAATAATCTTTGATATGGATGGGAACAGCTTTCTTCTCTAAACATTATTGATCATTTGGGGCAGCAGGGGAAGGCGGTATCTTGAGCTGTCTACCATCTTAAAATATCTAATATCCCAATTTCAGACTAGTCCTGCGCAAGACCTGCTGACCCCTGCCTAACACATTATACTAGTCAGGGAGAGTCCTCAGGAACATCTGGGCATGCAGCCAATTACTGAGGCTTTATAATTAATCTTTTGTTTTCCAGCATATGCATCTCTCTGCTACCACTGGTGAATTATGAAACTAGCCTAGACTAACTCCAGGGCTATTTTTAAGGGGATCATCTAATTTCTGACACCACTTTCTGAGCGTTAATCTTTAGGCAACCATCCTGTCTCCTCAGAGCAATTGACCTCTACCTTCTGAGAGCAGAGTAAGTTGTTTTACTTAAAAAAAAAAAAAATTAAAAAACAACTTCATGATTATAGCCAAGAGGACACTTGAAATGGGACTTCTTAAAAGCCCTAAAACCTGTCACCCAGGCACAGATAAAACACTTGCTTCCTCCCTACCTTTGAACCCAAGAACAGTCTCTTGTGAGCTTATATCCACTATGAGGAATATTATTTTTAATGAATTAAGGTGAGTAATAGAAATAAAAAAGCAGAGACATTACTTTGCCAATAAAGGTCCGTCTAGTCAAGGCTATGGTTTTTTCAGTAGTCACGTATAGATGTGCAAGTTGGACTATAAGAAAGTATAGCACCAAAGAATTGATGCTTTTGAAGTGTGGTGTTGAAGAAGACTCTTGAGAGTCCCTTGGACTGCAAGGAGATCCAACCAGTCCATCCTAAAGGAGATCAGTCCTGAGTGTTCATTGGAAGGACTGATGCTGAAGCTGAAATTCCAGTACTTTGGCCACATCA
Source organism: Oreotragus oreotragus (assembly GCA_006410675.1). Classification (NCBI taxonomy): domain Eukaryota; kingdom Metazoa; phylum Chordata; class Mammalia; order Artiodactyla; family Bovidae; genus Oreotragus; species Oreotragus oreotragus. The sequence goes on from SJYX01005771.1 coordinate 187,316, forward strand.
TGCAAAGAACTGACTCATTGGAAAAGACCCTGATGCTGGGAAATATCGAAGGCAGGAGAAGGGGACGACAGAGGATGAGATGGCTGGACGGCATCACCGACTCAATGGACATGAGTTTGGGTAAACTCTGGGAGTTGGTGATGGACAGGGAGACCTGGTGTGCTGCAGTCCATGGGGTCGCAAAGAGTCAGACGCCAGTGAGCGACTAAACTGAACTGAATAGAAATATATGATCCTCTATTAGGAAATGTCTTGAGAGAAATTACAAGTCTCATTTTATAGTAAAATAGTCTCTTATATGTTTTTGCAAAGGGATAAAGTCAGTTTCTAGATAACTAGATACTTCCTGAGCCCAAACTGGTTTTTAATATTAAGCTCTCTTAATGTTCATTTGTTGTTAATATGTTAAGGTTGCTTTTCTTTTCTAAACTGATAAGGAGAGAAAAGAGGTTATTTTAACCTGATAACTTTTCAAGAATCTAGTCTTAGTGTCATACTAAGAGATGTGCTCTATTAACACCTTTCTTCTAAAATTCTAACTTTTGCCCCATTCCCTAACATAAATGCTCTCATTCTATCATGTCATCCAGTTTTTGTTTTTTTTTTTTACATGCTACATGTATATATTTAATTTCAACGATGGCTCCAGGAAAATGTGGCAAGACCATGTGGTCTAGATGGAAAACACTAGATTTGAAATCTGAGGACCCGGATTTGATTTTACTCCTTATAAAGTTACGAGGTCTTGGTTTCTTCCTCTATAAAAAGGATTATACCAACTTCACAGGATTGTTATAAAAATTAAGTGAGATAATGCACGTGGTAATATGCTATAAAATAATTTGTTATTAGATATGAAAGAATTTAATGTTTTCTAACAGAGAAATCAAGCCATATGACAAATATTATATTCCAGACAGTGTAAGCACACATCCTGAAAGCAGATCTAAGCATCCACATTTCATGTCATCCAGTTTTATATTCTTAACATTTAAAACAATCTGAAATTGCTTCATATATTCAGTTGTTCAGTTGTTTATTACATTTTCTTCATCATAAAATTAAATTCATAAGAGCATAGATCTTACATAGTTCAATAATGTTTTTAGTCACTAAGGCAAGTCTGACTCTCAGCAGCCCTATGGACTGTAGACTGCCAGGCTCCTCTCCATGGGATTTCTCAAATACCTAGAATATTTCTTAGTAGTTAAATGTAATTTTGTACAAATGGACTGATGGGTGATTTTTTAATTTTCATTTTTGGGCAGGGAATGATTATTGATCATGCCAAGGATATCATTTTCAATAGATTTAGTAAAACTTACCAAATAGGGTCTCTCTTGGAAACCTTGTTCTAGTCTTACTGATATTGGTCTGTTACGGGCTTGTCTCAGATGGCCTAATCCACTTAGGTAGTAATTCCTGCCCTCTTTCCTTGGTTTGTAAACATCCCCTGTCCGACTTAGAGAATCATCAAATGTATTTGTTCCTGAGTAGAGCAGGGGGAAATTAATCAGTGAAGACTATTTCAGAATTCTTTAGAGGAAAATGAATCACACTTGAATCTGAAAGTACCAGCTCACATATCTTGTCCTGTCCTAATTAATTAGTGGAGTTTCTTCTTTCTAATTATCTTCCACTAGAACTTTAGAAGTGAAGAAAAGAAAAGAAAGTTGCTTAATTTTATCCCTGTTAAAACAGAAAATTAAAGGATAGCTTCTCTGGAAACAAAAAGAATTTATAAAGAAACTGGGTGGTTATGGACAGGCTAGCCAATTTCTAATTACAGTTCAGTGATTAGAATTATAGTTCAAGGCTACTCATTTGAGCTATATTTTCTGAGATTTCTTTAAACGTTCAACTAACTATTTATTATTATTATTGCTGCTGCTGCTAAGTCACTTCAGTTGTGTCCAACTCTGTGCGACCCCATAGATGGCAGCCCACCAGGCTCCCCCGTCCTGGGATTCTCCAGGCAAGAACGCTGGAGTGGGTTTTATTATTGTTATTTTTTCCTAATAATAATAGCTGATGGTTATATCACTTTGGCACATGAAAATTCATAAAATCAAAACAGTATTGTATTTTAGGACAACAAAAATTAGGAAACTCTTCATTCCAAAGTTTGTTGTACAATGAAGAACCCTTAAGATATGAGGTAAGAATCTGAGTAACAGGAAATAAATTCTGTCTAACATAAAGAGATAGATTTTTAGAAGAATACTAGGCAGCTCACAGAATAGAAGGGAAAGCTGAGTAAACAAACTTCAGAAAGCCAAAATCAGGGCAGCTCTGGGAAGTCTTTTCACTAGCACATTACTATTAAGGTGACCAAGCTCCAGGGACCTTTCACCTAATGTGTTTCCATTTGAATTTTAAATTTTCAGGAGTGAACTACCAAAGTGAACATACTGATGTGAGGCAGCAATTTTCCCTCTACTCCTCCTTTTTTTACATAAAAGCAACGTGATGAACTCAAAGGGGAATTTTTTTTGTTTTTTTAGGTTACACTTTTGGCAGTAGGAAGAAGACTGGGGTATGAAACTGAAATCAGTGAGAAAGTAATTCTTAATGATAACAACCATTTGTTGAGTGTTTACTGTGGACCAGACACTGGTATTTTGCATCGATTGGTTTACTTAATTCTCATGAAAACATAAGAGTTAAGGGTAGTAATGATATATTTTACATTTAAGAAAACTCAGGCTTAGAGAAGTAACTTGTTTAGATGTTGTATTAGCAGTTAGGAGTAATCAGGAGGCTGTTGTAGTAATTTGAAGCAAGAAATGATGAGGACCTAAGCTAAGTTAGTGAGGCAGAATCAATAAAGCTTAGAGAATTGTTGTATAGCAGATGTAAAATAAGGAAGGAGTCAAGAATAACTCTTAGGCATCTGGGTCAGAAAGTGAATGGACTTCTATTCAAAAGGAGAAAGTTTTGATGGTACAATTAAGTTAACTTAATTGACAAGTTAACTTGTCAATTTAACGTCTTTTACTTGCCTGTGGATCATGTCAGCAGGTCTCCCATTATACTCTTGCCCTCTTGCAGTCTCTTTTCCACTCAGTCTCCACCATGGCCCCACCTCTCTCACTTGGTTACATACAGTCTTTCCCTTAATAAATATATTTTAGACATACAGGCCTTCAACTTTTCCTGAGTGGTGAGTTCCTCCCTTCTTTGCAGTCATTGCCCTTTCTATTTCCTTTGACTAGATTGTTCTTTGCCCAGATCTTGTCATAGCTTTTTTCCTTCTTAACATTTGCTGGGTGAGATGTCATCTCTCTCAGACAGGCTTATTGCTAAACTAACCCTCCTCCTCCCCTTTGCCTCCCACCCTGAATCACCTTTCATTGCACTTAGCACTGTTCAAAATTGGTATCTTAGTTTATTGCTATTTACCTTCTCTAGGTTATAAATTCCATGAAAGCAGAGACCATGTATATTCACCATCTAGACATGAAGACAATCCTCTATAGCATGCGTCCTGCTTGCTAAGTCATTTCAGTCGTGTCTGACTCTCTGCAACCCCATGGACAGTATCCTGCTAGGCTCCTGTATCCATGGGATTCTCCAGGCAAGAATACTGGAGTGGATTGCCTTGCCCGCCTCCAGGGGATCTTCCCGACCCAGGGATCGAACCCACCTCTCTTACGTCTCCTACATTGGCAGACAGGTTCTTTACCAGTAGTGCCACCTGGGAAGCCCCTATGTAGCATTTGCAAACTCAATAAGTATAGAAGATTAGGAAGTCCTATATGTGAGCTAAGAGACTTGTGAAACCATTTTAAGTTGGTGGTAACTTTCATCAAGCCTCAAAATGTGAATTAAGACACACATTATGCAGATTTATAATTAGTAAACCTTAAACTTCTATAAAGAATTCACACACAATGATCTTGCAAAAATTATAATTTTGTTTAATCCTTTCATCTTCTTAGTGGCAGATTTTAGAATTGGAAAAACTGGGTGCTTTTCTTTTAACCTGAGGAAAAATGCATCTTCGGTAATTGCAAATTTCTAAACTTTGTCTCTTTTCTTAAAGGCTCAGTCTCAAGATATAGTTCCAACAATAGGATTCAGCATACAGAAATTCAAATCGTCTAGGTAATTCATTTTATTAAACTTGTGATTAAGACTTTGTGGGTGAAAAATGGTATTAGATCTATCTAGTTATTCCTGCTGCTCTTAGAAAAAGGAATCTGTTGTTTCAGAAGCCCACTGATGTTAAAATATTTGTACTACTATCTCTGGATTATTCTTCAGAATTTAGAGTTTAGATAAACACTTTTTAAAATTGTTTTTAATATAAATTTATTTATTTTTAATTGGGGGCTAATTACTTTATAATATTGTAGTGGTTTTGCCATACATTGATTGACATGAATCCGCCACGAGCGTACTTGTGTTCCCCATCCTGAACCTCCCTCGCACATCCCTCCCCATCCCATCCCTCTGGGTCATCCCAGTCCACCAGCCCCGGGCCCCCTGTCTCATGCATCAAACCTGGACTGGCAATTCATTTCACATAATAAACATGTTTCAATGCCATTCTCCCAAATCATCCCACCCTCGCCCTCTCCCACAGAGTCCAAAAGACTAAAAATATATTTTTATGTTACTATTATAAAATCATATTTATATTAAAATTTATTCTGTGGCACTTGTACTTGAAAGCTGGCATAAGTTGAACACTGTATACTCAAGGGTGGTTTCTTTGATTGATAATAATTTAAAGTTTTAGTAGCTTATAATAATTTTTTGTTGTTATTGTTTGTTTTGTTTTATAGTTTGTCTTTTACAGTGTTTGACATGTCAGGTCAAGGAAGATACAGAAATCTCTGGGAACACTATTATAAGTAAGTATGTTTGCAAATGTTGGTTAACTAGATGGTTATATTTTAACAAGTAGTGATTAGAAATCCAAATGATTACATGGGCTAGATTGCAGTATTTATTTTTATGTAATTTAAGTATACATTCTAAGTTTTTAAAAAATATATAATCATACTTGACATTATTTGTCAATGCTTCAGAGTCTTCATAACCTTGGGCCTTGCATGTTCTGTTGTCTCTGTTTTTAATATTCTGTTCTACTCTACTTCTCTGCAGCTTAAGGTTGATATATTCATTCTTTAAGGACTAGCTCAAAAGTCACCTCCTCTGTGGAGATTCCATTTATTGTGGAGATGACCAATTATTCTGGCCCCAGTGTTGACACAGCACTTAACCATTCATATTTTTCTAATCTTATAACCATATAATCAAGGGGGTTGGACTTTTTTCCTTTTCAGATTATTTCTTCAAGATCAAGTATGATTTGGGTACACAGATCAGTAAATAATTACTGAATAAATTTAGTTAAAATAGCAGCACCAACAGTTGATCCATTCTTTCAACAAGCAGTTATAAACAAGATGTTTTAATGTGTGTGCAAATCAGGTGCTCACCAGTTACTTCAGATTAACAGCTATCAAGTTGCTAGGATCCAAATATGCTATGTTTGTGGTATCCTGCATTAAATTCTCTGGGGGAAATGTGAGGTATTTTTGTTTTTAAGGCAACTTGAGTTTTCAGTATAGGGTTTTTAAAATTCCTCTTCCAATTATTTGGTAAACAACTTTTTAAAAAAACGTATTTAATACTTTATTACAGAAAATGTAATACTACATAAAAAATAGTACTTAAAGGAAATTTTTTTCTGATTTTAACATTTTTCTTTAAAATCTTTTTGGAAGAAGTTAGTGAATTCAGGAATATTTTAGATACACTGTAGGTGGAATGCTGAATATGGTTACTGTTCAGAAATCTACAATAATAGTAAATTTCCTGTAGGTATATTTTTCTGACTGTGAAAGAACAAGTGCATTTTAATCTATTAGACTGAAAAAAAGTTAAAAAGATTAAGTCTACTGTTGGCAAAACAAGCTACCCTTACAGATAATGTAACATCTTTTTAGGGTAATTTTTCAATATCTGTTAAAATGAAAAATATTCATACCCTCCAGCCATAATTTTTGCTTTCAGAAAAGTACAGATGACTGGGACTGCTGGGCAAACATGTACATAAAAGAATGTGTGTTGAGAATTATTTATGATGATATTTTTGTCATATCTCAGTTATATAAAGAAAATTATTCTTAATAAAAATGTATGTTTAATATACATTGAGAGAGAAGAAAATTCTTAGTGTAATATGTACTGCATCATTAATAGCATTTGTTTGGGTACTAATGAGATTATAAAGGAAGTTTCCTTTTTCATTTATTTGATTCTATAATGTTAATTATTGTATAGTTCTTGCATATTTCTCTTTGAATATAAAAAGGTAATAAAGCCTAAGATATAAAGAGTGCATATTGGGAAAGGAGTTAATGTTAGGAAATATATCTTTTGAGTATGTTTCTTCTGTTTTGAAATCGCATTTAACATAACTGAGAAAGGAGCCTTCTAAAGCATGTACCATGTGCTGTATAGTTTTCATTTAACATTCTCTGATAAGTCAGGAAAACATAAAAAGAATGTAACTCTCATGGAAACTTAATATTTTCTTATATTCCTTCCTATGCCAAAATTTGCTTAATCATTTCTCTGTTTTTGGACATAAAGATTATTCTCAGTTTTGAAAGATTATAAACAATTCTTCAGTTAACATATTACTGTATAAATCTTTGTCATACTTCATGTTTCCTTAGTATAAATTTCAGAAATGAAATTACTGGCTCAAAGTGACTGAATGTTTTTAAAGCTCTTGATATATATTTTCAATTGTATCTGTTTCTATATCCACTGGTAATGTATGACTGTAATAAAATGCATTCATCTTTTTAAATGATAACAGACAGTAGTATTAAAAAGTTGTTTTATTTTTTATATGCTTTTGAGTACTAATGACATTGAACTTTAAAAATCTTGATTTATGACTGGAATAAGTGAGTCACAAAAAATATATAAATGTCTAATAAATATATGAAAATATATTGAACTTAAGAAATTAATAAAATGCAAAGTAAAATAATATGCTGTTGCTGCTGCTGCTGCTAAGTCGCTTCAGTCATGTCCAACTCTGTGCGACCCCATAGATGGCAGACCACCAGGCTCCCCCATCCCTGGGATTCTCCAGGCAAGAACACTAGAGTGGGTTGCCATTGTCTTCTCCAACGCATGAAAGTGAAAAGTGAAAGTGAAGTCGCTTGGTCGTGTCTGACTCAGTGATCCCATGGACTGCAGCCTACCAGGCCCCTCTGCCCATGGAATTTTCCAAGCAAGAGTACTGGAGTGGGTTGCCATTGCCTTCTCCGAATATGCTGTTAGCATGGTAAAAAATTGAAAAGAATAAGAGCCGTGCTGGCCAGGCAGTGGGAAAAGTGCTGATAGTATTATAAAACTGATAATAGCAGTTCTAATTTGTCAGTGTTTATCTAAAACTTTATGTATGTATTCCTAGGCATTCTGTTCCTAAGAAGAGGTCTTAAAGTATCAAGAAATTTTTAAAATGTATTTGGGAGGATGTTTTTCCCAAAGTTTTCCATAGTAATGAAAATTGGAAGTATTCTATGAAGCCCAACAATAGAAGTTTGATACAATATTTAATGACATACTCATTACACTTTACAGTATAATGAAAGATGTTATTGAAAGATGTCTTTCAAAAAAAACTTTATTGAAAGCTTCTTTATGCTTTAATGCTTCATATAAAAGTAGTTCAAACTATAAAAAAGATCAAGGAAGTGTACATATATATCAGAAAGGCAGAATAAAAATTCCATTTAAATACAAATGTAGATATTCGTACATGAATATTCTTGCTTGGAAAATTCCACATACAGAGGAGCCTGGCAGGCTGCTGTCTATGGGGTTGCAAAGAGTTGGGCAGGACTGAGTGCACATGCATACACACATGTACAAAGAAAATGCTGAAAACGATTTATTTGCAAATATTAACGATTGTGCCTGTGTAATAGGATTATGTTTTTACCTTTTTTTTTTTTTTTTAATTTATGACCATGCTGAGTCCGTTGCTGCATGCGGCCTTTCTCTAGTTGCAGTGATCGGGGCTACTTTCTGGTTGCAGTATGCAGGCTTCTCATGGTGGTGGCTTCTCTTACTGCAGAGCATGGGCTCTAGGTTCCAGAGGTTGAGTTGCTTTGGCTCAGAAGTTGTGATTCACAGGCTCTAGAGTGTGGGTTTAGTAATTGTAGTGCATGGGCTTAGTTACTCTGCATAATGTAGGGTCTTCCTGGATCAGGAAATCGAACCCGTGTCCCCTGCATTGGCAGGTGGATTCTTAACCACCAGGAAAGCCCAACTTGTTATTTTTTTAAATTATGAAGTGAGTCATTAAATTTACCACGTTATGATCCAAATGAATAAAAATTACTTTACATGAAATGTGACTAATTTGGTTAATATATTAACCAAAATATGGCAATATTAATTACTCATATAAACTAATAAGGAACAGCAACAATGCCTGTTGATAAATCATCATAGGACATGAAGACATAATAAATGGTTTAAGATATGCACATGAATAGTTAATGTAGAAAAATGTTTATCATTAATTTTTCTCATTCTTTGTATTACACAGAGAAGGACAAGCCATTATTTTTGTCATTGATAGTAGTGATAAATTAAGAATGGTTGTGGCCAAAGAAGAACTTCGTACTCTTCTGAATCATCCAGGTACATATGTCTGTCTTTCAGTCTGTGATGTGTATGCTTTGGGGTCATGTATGATGTTTTGTTCTTTGATTCAGCAAAACATGTTGTTTACACTGTATAAACTTATTTAAATTTTTTTTATTTTAAAGCATATTAATTATGTGGAATTTGCAATACCATATATATTTTTTTTAATTTCAAAGCCATTTGCAATGTTTTCCAGGTGTTTGATCTTTATTTCCTAAAATTAAAAGTGCCCTTTTTTCCTGATCATGTAAATAATGTATCAGTAGCAAAGTAGATGAACAGAAAAAGAATAAGAGTGAAAGTAAAAATTGATATTTCAGCACATTAAAAATTTGTTGGTTGCCATCTTTACGTAGGTGTGAAAGTGTAATCACAGTATTTCTGAGATATTTATTGTGAGAATTCTTTTAAAACAGATCTTTTCTATTTTTAAATTACTGCCAGCCCTCCAATTCCCTTTTAAGATAACAGTATTAACAGTTTGGTACTTTTTCTTTCGTACCTTTGCTTATAATTTCATATCATATATATATGCACAGATACACCAACATATATACACACACATCAGCATATACAGGTACCAAAGATATATACAGTTATCCCTTGGTGTCTATGGGGGATTTGTTTTAGGATACCTAAGGATACCAAAACAAGTCCCTTATATAAAATAGTAGTATTTGCATAGAAGCTATGCACATCCTCCCATGTATTTTAAACCATCTCTAGATTGCTTATAATACTTAACAAAATGTAAATACTGTGGCTCAGATGGTAAAGAATCTGCCTGCAATGCAGCAGACTCAGGTTTGATCCCTGGGTTTGGAAGATCCCCTGGAGAAGGGGTCTACAGTCCATGGGGTCACAAGAAGTCAGACATGACTGAGCAACTAATACAATGCCAACACATGGTAAATTTAAGTTTTGTTTTCAGGAACTTTCTATAATTTTTTTCCCTGAGTGTTTTCCGTCCATGGTTGGTTGAATCTGTGGGTGTGAAATCCGCAGATACAGAAAGCCAACCATATAGGGTTGGGGACTATGAGGACTGTCATCATTACTTACTAGAACAGGATCATATTCTGTATACTCTTCTGCATCTTCCTATTCTCAAATATCACTGCATGGTGGAAATCCTTTCAAGTCAAATTGCACGTATACAATTATTCTTTTAATGATGCCTAGTCCATGGGGTCGCTAAGTGTCGGATACAACTGATTTCACTTTTCACTTTCATTCATTGGAGAAGGTAATGGCAACCCACTCCAGTATTCTTGCCTGGAGAACCCCAGGGACGGGGGAGCCTGGTGGGCTGCCGTCTATGGGGTTGCACAGAGTTGGACATGACTGAAGTGACTTAGCAGCTTAGCAGCAGCAGCATGCGTACCAGTGTACTTGCCTGGAGAATCCCAGGGACGGGGGAGTCTGGTGGGCTGCCGTCTGTGGGGTTGCACAGACTCGGACATAACTGAAGCAAGTTAGCAGCAGCAACATGCATACCAGACCACCTGACCTACTTCTTGAGAAATCTGTATGCAAGTCAGGAAGCAACAGTTAGAACTGGACATGGAACAATAGACTGGTTCCAAATAGTAAAAGGAGTACGTCAAGGCTGTATATTGTCACCCTACTTATTTAACTTCTATGCAGAGTACATCATGAGAAACACTGGGCTGGAAGAAGCACAAGCTGGAATCAAGATTGCCAGGAGAAATATCAATAACCTCAGATAGGCATTTGACACCACCCTTATGGCAGAAAGTGAAGAGGAACTAAAGAGACTCTTGATGAAAGTGAAAGAAGAGAGTGAAAAAGTTGGCTTAAAGCTCAACATTCAGAAAACTAAGATCATGGCATCTGGTCCCATCACTTCATGGGAAGTAGATGGGGAAACAGTGGAAGCAGTTTCAGACTTTATTTTTCTGGGCTCCAGAATGACTCCATATGGTGACTGCAGCAATGAAATTGAAAGACGCTTACTCCTTGGAAGGAAAGTTATGACCAACCTACGTAGCATATTAAAAAGCAGAGACCTTACTTTGCCAACTAAGGTCCGTCTAGTCAAGGCTATGGTTTTTCCAGTAGTCATGTATGGATGTGAGAGTTGGACTTTGAAGAAAGCTGAGCGCCGAAGAATTGATGCTTTTGAACAGTGGTGTTAGAGAAGACTCTTGAGAGTCCCTTGGACTGTAGGAGATCCAACCAGTCCATCCTAAAGGAGACCAGTCCTGGGTGTTCATTGGAAGGGCTGATGCTGAAGCTGAAACTCCAGTACTTTGGCCACCTCATGTGAAGAGTTGACTCATTTGAAAAGACCCTGATGCTGGGAGGGATTGGGGGCAGGAGGAGAAGAGGACGGCAGAGGATGAGATGGCTGGATGGCATCACCAACTCAATGGACATGAGTTTGAGTAGACTTTGGGAGTTGGTGACGGACAGGGAGGCCTGGCGTGCTGCGGTTAATGGGGTCGCAAAAAGTCGGACACGACTGAGTGACTGAACTGACTGACTGACTAACATGCCATATTATGAATGTATCGTGGTTTATTCAGTGATTCACCTGTTGCTAGATATTCCTTCCCCCCTACCCGCCAGGAATTCTCAGTACTGTTGCCATTTGTATCCTTGCTCATGCAGAAAGATTTAAGTGAGCTTTGTACCAGTACTTTAGAAGAGGACTTTTAGAAAATGGTTTAAAAGAAATGCGGATTTGTTAGAATAAAAACAGAAATAGTATGTGGCCTTCTAAGAATTATTTCTGCTTAACCACCATATCTTTGGCATTTTTATTGGACAACCTCAAGTTTATTCAAATATGTGGAGGAAAAACCATCCAACCTGTGCTTTTTCTGTGACTTTTTCACTTCTAAAAACTTTTCTTTTATCTGCATTGAGAAGACATTTTTGATTCTACATCCCCTTTTTGTTAATCTTTCCCCTTTCTCCCCCAAAAAAGTCATGACGTTGACCAAAACATGAAATACGTCTTAAGACATCTGCTTTAAATAAATACAATGGGAACCTTAATTTCCTCAACTAAAGCCTTGTCCATGTATCTTTATATACTTATGCATTTATTTTATAGGTTAAATTCCCAAAAAAGGGATTTCTCAGATGAAATATATATTGAACTTTTAAAAAATTTATATATAATATGTATTACAGAGAAATGCTCCAAACTTAAGTATACAGTTCTGTAATTTTGACAAATGCATATATTCATGTAACTGTTCTTGTCTATACACTCCCAGACAAGAAACAGAACATTTTCATCACCCTGTAAGTTCTTTCATGCCCCTTTCCAATCAGCACCCCTACAAGGGGCCAGAAGAGCTACTAATCTGATTTCAATCTGCAAAATTTTGCCTTTTTTACAATATCATATCAATGATGAGAAAAGGTACATACATTTTTGTGCCTAGGTTTTTACATTCAGTGTAATGTTTTGGGGAGTCGCCAGTGTTGTTGTATGTATCACTTTTTTACTCCTTTTATTTGCTTTGTAATATTTTATTATATGACTGTAACACAGTTTGTTTATCCAGTGTTTAGTAATTGATACCTGAACTGTTGCTAGTTTAGGGCATTTATGAATAAAGTTGGTGTGAACATTTTTTGAAATATAATTGACATATAATTTTATATCAGTTTCAGGTATTCAGCATAGTGATTTGATATTTGTATATACAGTTAGCCTTTGAACAACTGGTATTTGAACTGCACAGGTCTACTTACGTGTGGATTTTTTCCCAATAATGCCACAGTAGTACTATATGATCCAAAGTTGACTGAATCCACAGATGTGAAACTGCAGAGACAGAGGGCCAGCCATGAAGTTATTCACAGATTTTTGAACGTGCAGAGGTCAGAACTCCAACCCCCACATTGTCCAAAGGTCAACTGTACTGTGAAATGATCACCACAAGTCTAGTTAACATCCATCAGGACACATAGTTAGAAATTTTTTTTTTTAAATGTGATGAGAACTTTTAAGATATACTCTTAGCAACTTTCAAATACCCAATACAGTATTATTAACTGTAGTCACCATGGTGTACATTACATCTCATAAATTATTTCATGACTTGAAGTTTGTACTTTTTGACCCTTTCATCCATTTCAGGCTCTCTCCACTCCAGCCACCTCTGGCAACAACCAGTTTCTTCTCTGCATCCATCAGTTTGTTTTCTTTAGATATTTTTTGTCTTCTTTAGCTTTCACATGTGAGAGCATATGGTATTTGTCTTTTTCTGACTTATTTCACTTAGCATAATGGATTTCATTTTGTCATTTTCTATCTTGTAAAGGCCTCTTCTGATTTTGTATTAGGGCTCTGGAGACCTTGTAAAATGACTTGAAGAGCAGTTACTCCTCCTCTTTTTTTTTATGTTTTGGATTTGTTTAGAATTGGTATTATTTCTTAAGCATTAAATAAAATCTACTAATGAAGCCATCTGGTTCAGGATTTTGTGTGTATGTTGAGGGCATGAACTGTAAATTCAATTTCTTTAAATGAGGCAGGGCTATTAAAGTTCTGTATTTCTTCTTGGGTCACTTCTAGTAATATATAACCAAATCTGTTAATTTGTTAATTTATATAAGTTGTGAAATTTATTGGCATAAAATTGTATCATCCTCTCATTATCCTTTTAATGTCTTTAAGACCTGTATGATATTGCACTCATCTCACATGCTAGTAAAGTAATGCTCAAAATTCTCCAAGCCAGGCTTCAACAATACGTGAACCGTGAACTTCCTGATGTTCAAGCTGGTTTTAGAAAAGGCAGAGGAACCAGAGATCAAATTGCCAACATCCGTTGGATCATGGAAAAAGCAAAACAGTTCCAGAAAAACATCTGTTTCTGTTTTATTGACTAGGCCAAAGCCTTTGACTGTGTGGATCACAATAAACTGTGAAAAATTCTGAAAGAGATGGGAATATCAGACCACCTGACCTGCCTCTTGAGAGACCTATATCCAGATCAGGAAGCAACAGTTAGAACTGGACATGGAACAACAGACTGGTTTCAAATAGGAAAAGGAGTTATGTCAAGGCTGTATTTTGTCACCCTGTTTATTTAACTTATATGCAGAGTACATCATGAGAAACACTGGACTGGAAGAAACACAAGCTGGAATCACGATTGNTTCATTGGAAGGACTGATGTTGAAGCTGAAACTCCAATACTTTGGCCACCCCATGCGAAGAGTTGACTCATTGGAAAAGACCCTGATGCTGGGATGGATTGGGGGCAGAAGGAGAAGGGGATGACAGAGGATGAGATGGCTGGATGGCATCACTGACTCAATGGATATGCGTTTGGGTAAACTCCAGGAGTTGGTGATGGACAGGGAGGCCTGACGTGCTGTTCATGGGGTCGCAAAGAGTCAGACACGACTGAGCAACTGAACTGAACTGAATGTGTCTTTTAAGGCTACTGTTTCCTTATTGACTTTCTATGTGAATGATCTATCCACTGATGGAAGGGAGAAGTTAAAGTCCCCTTACTATTATTGTGTTGCTGTCAATTTCTACATCTGTTAATATTTGCCTTATATATTTAACCTCTCCTATGTTGGGTACATACACATTTACAACTGTCTTTATCTGCTTGAATTGATCCTGTGAGCACTGCCCTTTAATGTCCTTCTTTTCCTCTTTTTATAATTTTGTTTTAAAGTTCCTTTTGTCTGATACATGCATTGCTGCCCCAGCATCTTTTTCATTTCTGTTTGCATGAAATATCTTTTTCCATCCTTTCACTTTCAGTTTGTTTATTTGTGTTTGAAGTGAATCTCTTATAGGCAACTTATGTATGGATCTTTTTAAAAAAATCCATTCAGCCACCCTATGTCTTTTGACTAGTCCATTTACATTCTTATCCTCCTATAATATTTCTGTTTGAAGTTTTCTTCCTTTGTGTTGACAGTAAAAATGAAACAAATGTTTGACTCTTTGCTAGGTGCTGTTCAGTAACTATTTAATGAGCCCTCCACTCCCACCCTCATCCATCTTTGGTTTACAGTTCCAACAAGAGGGCAGATAATCTTACTTCCCTTGTAGTTCATCTGGTAAATACTCCACCTGCAATGAGGGAAACCTGGGTTCAACCCCTGGGTTGGGAAGAACCCCTGGAGAAGGGAAAGGCTATCCACTCCAGTATTCTGGCCTGTAGAATTCCATGAACTGTGCAGATAACCTTAGGAAGAAATGTATTTTAAATTCTATTATCACTTAAATATATGCTTGACAGTATATGCCTTTAAATGTTTATGTATGTGTAATATGGGAAGAAGTGATTGGAAGACAATTTTAGTGGATTTCAGTTTTAAGGGTTTTGGAGAAGATAACTCAAAAAGCTTAAAGTGTGATGATAGTCTTATTTTCTCTTTTAGATATTAAGCACCGTCGAATACCAATCTTATTCTTTGCAAACAAAATGGATCTTAGAGATGCATTGACATCTATAAAAGTATCTCAGTTGCTGTGTTTAGAGGACATCAAAGATAAACCATGGCATATTTGGTAAAGTCTTTTTTTTTTTTTTGATGCCTTTACTTGACTGCCTTCTGTTTATTTTTGTTTTATCATAAAATTTTGTAAAATATTGTATTGTAAAATTTTGGCATACATTGACATGAATCCACCACAGGTGTACATGAACTCCCAAACATGATAAAGTCTTTTATTTACATTTCATCTTATCATTCTGAAAAAATCTCCAACTTCAGGGTTTTTTTTTACAAGCTCACTATATAAGTGACTTAACATGGTGGATGAAACGTAAAGATTATGTTTTATAAAATTGTAGTGTTGCAGGTATTCAGTAATATATTATTGTTAAAACCTTTTCAAATCTTTTCAGGGATAGAAAAACTAAAACAACTCTTTAAAAGAATTAACTTAACCAATCTGCTTACTTACCCAGCTTCAACCACACTAATTTCTTTCTGCACATTGAATCAACCAATCACAGTTCCATCTCAAGGCATCTGCACTTTCCCTTTGTCTGAATCATTCTTTAAAATAATTTTCCTGCTTACTATTGCACTTTCTTTAAGAAAGAGACCTCTCTTGATAATTCTCTGAAATATCACTATGCATTACCCCCATCTCGTGTTTTTTTCCCTTACTTTGCTTTATTCATCTATTGCCATATGACCTCTTCTTTTTTTTCTTTTCTCTTGTATTGTCTGTCTTCCTATACTAGTCCATTAGTACCATGAGACTTGGGATTTCATTGATTTTTTTCACTCTGTAACCCCCAGAATAGTAACAATGCCTGTTTAGTAAGTACCTAGTCATAGGTACTTAGGACATATACAATAAATACTTGTTGATATGAATAAACAAATATAAAAATCTATCTTATTTGGACATACTGTAAAACCGAACTCTTAAATAATTAGAGTCTGATATTATTATACATTTTTATTTGGAAAGCAGTTTGTTACTAATATATTTAATTCCAGTGTGTTTTTCTGCCAAAATATTCTGATGAGGATAACCAGAAGTTATATATTAGATAGTAATTTATTGCCTACTGCTACCTTGTTACCCTATGAGGGCTTCCCTCATAGCTCAGTTGGTGAAGAATCTGCCTGCAGTGCAGGAGACCCGGGTTTGGTTCCTGGGTCAGAAAGATCCCCTGGAGAAGAAAATGGCAACCCACTCCAGTATTCTTGCCTGGAGAATCCCATGGGCAGAGGAGCCTGGCAGGCTACAGCCCATGGGTCACAAGAGTCGGACACGACTTAGTGACTGACTACACCACCACCTTATGTTACATTAAGCTTACAGGTTCAGCCCCGCCCCCACCTCTCCCTGGCCCCCACCTTCTCCTCTATAGGGAAGGGCTGAACAGAGAGGCAAAGACAGCAAGGAAAGAAGGAAGTGGTAGAACTCAGAGGAAAACTTTAAGAGCTAACCATGGTGCTGAAAGAGTAATACTATAGCACTCGAGAAATCCCTTGAGATTTTTCAGTACCTAAGGCCACATATCGTGAATAAAACCGTCCTTAGTTTGGAAATCAGAGGAAAAATTAGTGTTTACTAAATTATTCTTTAGTTGGAATTTGAGGTTCTGTGGTATTTTGTTGGTAAAGCAAGGAGGGATTTGGTGTAGAGAACTATCTTTAAGATAGAACCTTTCTATTTTTGTAAATCATACTTAAAATGATAATATCTAAAGTAGAATAATTTTTGCCCTGAGTGTGCTGACTACATTAATGGAAAGTACAACATTCAAAATACAGGTCAATTCTAATTAGTAAAAGATGTAGTTTTCCTCTTAATTTTGAAGTAGAAATTAATTTTTCAAATGGAAAATGTCTTTCTCCTTAATAATTAGCTATTGAATTCTATTAGTTTTATTTATTTAATTGTGACACCTTAACATTTTTTAATAAGATAATAATATCTGATGCTATAAGGATATGGACTTAGAGCATATTGCCAGTTTCTTTATTTTCTGTACAACTTGTAGAATAATGCTAAGTTTTTCTTTTAAGTTTGTCTAAAATTTTGACTTCTTAATTCAAACTGGATATCTCACTAAGTTCCAATTAGTGTTTCACTTGTTAAGGTTTTTATTTGAACTAAAAATAAATTTCTCCTTTAATTTTGGAGAAAAAGTAATGCTGAGTGGTGCAGAGATAAAATATTGCATCTCTCTTGCCTTAGGTATAAATAAATTTAGATAGTAAAGGAGAGATTATAGAGAAGTATAGCCTGGAAAATTTTTTTGGTTTATTTTTGACCATTTTACTAAACATATAGTCAACTCTGATTTTCAAGTCTGATCCTGTTTTAATTCTTCCCATATGTTCTTTGACTAAGTCCCTGGAGTGATACATGTTTGCCTTTGCATTTTTACTATCTTGAGAGGGGGACAGATAATAAAAACATCAGTTGGGAGGGTGAAAAAAAAAAAGTAGAATAGTAAGAGAAAGAATAATGAATGTGCTCTTCCTCTGAGATATAATTGAAGTCGGAAGCAATTCACACAAAGGTTTGGAGGAATAATTTTTCCAGATAGAGAGGCCAGCAAGTGAAAAGACTCTTGGATGAGAATGTGCCTGATGTTGTCTGGAAACAGCAAGAAGTCCTTGCTGGCTGGAACAGAGAGATAGGGGGAAATTGTAGATGAGGCCCCTGAGAAATAACCAGGGGCTACAGTGTTCTTGCCTGGAGAATCTCAGGGATGGGGGAGCCTGGTAGGCTGCCGTCTATGGGGTCGCACAGAGTCGGACACGACTGAAGTGACTTAGCAATGTCACATAGAGCCTTGCAGAAAATGGTGAAGACTCTGGCTTTTATTCCAGTTATGAGTCTTATGATTTATTTGAAATGAAAGGTATTTGGGAATTATTAGGAAAAATTGCAAGATTTTTAGAAATGTAGTGACATCTCTACCAAAGGAGAAGGGTTTCTTCATGGCAATGTGCTCTTATGTAGGACTAGAAGTTTGTGATAAAAGTCAATATGTTGATCATTCTTGATAGAAATATTCAGTTAGTGATGTTTTGCTGTTAATAAAGGTAATCCATAGTTTGCTTTGAATAATTGCATATCTCATGCTATTTCTGTCTTCCTATTTTAAAATAATTTTATGATAAGTCGTGTTCTTGGTCCAATAAATAATTCCTTGAGAGTAATTTCTCCTTTGATTAGAATCAAATTAACTGTTTTAAGATAATTTAGTACATTTTAAAATCATGCTTCAGCACACTAAAAGCAATCTTAATCATAGAGAAAATCTAATTATGTATACTAATTGTTATTAATTATATCAGTAGCATGTTATGAGAAACTGTCAGTCTGAGTCTTAGAAAAAGATTATTTCATACTCAAAAAATCCTCTACATTTTATTGTTTTAGTTTATATAATTTTTATTATTTATAAAATAATGTCACAATAAGGATTTAGGCTTGCTTTCTTTCAAGAATGGAACGACAGTGAAAAGACTCTGTATTCAATGTTTTATATGCATATCTCAAATATTTAATTCTTGTAATAATCACATGAGGCCAGTGGTAATATTCCTCCGTTTTCCAGAACCAAAACTGAAGGCCAAAGAGTTAAACAACCTATCGAGGTTTGTAAAACCAATAAATATAAAACTATGGTTGAAGTCTACTGGGATTTTTTTATTTTACCAGTTTACCGGAGTTACAGATTTATACCTTTTAGGTATCAATTTTCATTTCAAATAAAGTCACTCCATTCTGTGGCTAAAGTACAACCCAAGTAAAGCATTTCTAATAAATAAATGTTATTGAATCATTGGGGCTGGTAGGGGAAAGTAGGATGGTGTGCTCTATAATCCCACTACTGAGAGAATAACTCAAAGTATATGTTTTGTTAATTCCAGTCCAAGTAATATTCCTAGAATAGTAAGATTTTAATGATATATTTTTACAAATGTCCGTATAAATTAATGAAGAGTTTTCTCATGTCTTGATCCTAAACACTCAGACTTTTGTATCCTATATATATTCAGTTTCAGTACTTAACCAGTTTTGCTCAGATATGTTACTAAATATGTTAATTTGCCATATGGCTAAATTGTAATTATTTATTCTTACAGTTTTTTGATGAAATGGATATTTTTCTGTTGGTTTTATTTCAGTGCTAGTGACGCCATAAAAGGAGAAGGATTGCAAGAAGGTGTAGACTGGCTTCAAGGTACATCATAAAAAACTGCATCTTCAGCCTTTATTTTCTTTCCAGTCACATTTCTGTCCTTTTTTACATTTTATTTTTATTATATCACTGCCTTTTTCCCTCTTGTTTCCATCTGTTTCTGCTATCAGAAAATACAATACAGTAAGTATCCAATACCTTGCTCCATTTACTTCAATTACATTTTTATAAAGGATTTATTTAAATAAAAATGCTTATATCAATATACATGACAACTCTAGAATATAATTTTAATTTATAGCAAGAAGTTTCTGTCAGATCTAGTAATAGAAGCACATTTGAATTTTGGGATAAATTCTAGACCTACTGTCAATAAATTCTTTGTGGCATGTGTCTTTCAAGAGTCATGCTGTACTCCACATATAGCTCCATTTATACATGGCATGTTTCTACAAATTTTAGTACTCATATTAGTACTGTATATACTGGTATTCTATTAGTGTTTCTGTATATCACAGTTCTATATGTTATTCATCAAAATAGCTATCACAGTTGGTACAGGCTTCTATACCAGGGATTAAATTAAGATCTATCATTTTCCCTAAGGTTACATTGTCTACAAGACACAGGAATGGCCTGAAGCACTGTGACCCACACAGAGAAATAAAACGTGAATGTGCATGAAGCCAAGTTCTATAAGTCCTTCTCATTATAGGACCCTGAAGGTCAAGCAAAAAAATTTCCATTTTTGAGCAGGACAGGGGATGATTTCTTTTAGGAACCTCCCTACCCTGAATAAGGGTGAATAATGAGATTAACTTGTTAATCCACGAGCTGTGGTCTTGTGGCTATAAATTTAATTTCTTCTACACATCCTTTTTATTCCAGGTATATGTGATTTTTTTTTCCTCTACTGTATGTCAGAGTAGCCTGCTTACCATACATAAAGAGACATAATATTTATTTAGTTCAATGTACTAAATGTATATCTAATAAATATTTGTGTTATTAGTAAAATGTGGTGTTCTAGTTAACTACACAGACTTGTATTTTTGTTTCCCTCTTTTGTGTTTATATAGTCATCATGCCATTTACCATTACACTGCAAAGAACCTTCTATTTACATTTTACAATTAAGTGAAACTTAACTGAGAACCTCTAAAAGTTCTCAGAATCACTAGTGGGATTTTTCTTTGAACAGAACAATTTAGTTTTTCAAACTGTGTAAAGAAGTGATCAAAGTGACCACTTTATGGGACTGATTCCACATAAAACAGATTACAAAGGAACATTCTAGAGAAGACACTAGAAACATATTTTCAACCTTTATTTCTTATTTTAAGTACTTATTATTGCTCACAGCAGAGATACAGTGTGAA
Organism: Oreotragus oreotragus; assembly: GCA_006410675.1. Taxonomy (NCBI): domain Eukaryota; kingdom Metazoa; phylum Chordata; class Mammalia; order Artiodactyla; family Bovidae; genus Oreotragus; species Oreotragus oreotragus. Next base: position 208,029 of record SJYX01005771.1, read on the forward strand.
TGGAAACCCACAGTTGTTCATAATAAAAAATACAAAGCACAGTACTTAACTGAAAATAAGTGATGGTCATCTGGATTTTAAATTGTACATCTTTTTATTTTGTCTGTAACAGTAAGGCCACTAGGTGCCAGTAGTGATCCAACATCACAATGCCACTAGCCAACTCTAATTTTTGTCATTGATATTTCTTTGTATCTTAACTCCCAAATCTTTATAAGAAGGATACATTATTGGGAAAAAAAAGTTGTGCCCTTGTGTTGCCATAGTATTTTATGTAAACTTTACAATTCTCTGCAAGGTAGGTAGTAGTATCCCCATTTTATGTGGGCAGCATGATGTAGAAGTAAAAAACACTTGGACTTCCGAGTCTGTCAGATATAGTCCACTACTTGTTAATTATTAACTAATGTCTCTATATTATACAGATAATTTTCCTCATCTATAAAATTAAAAAATAAAATATCCAAAATTGCCATACAGATTAAATGAAATGCTCTATGTGTTAAAGTGCCTAGCTTAAGAAAGCACTCAAAAAATATTCAGTTTATCCTTTTATGTAACTTCTCTGTTTAACAGAAGAGGAAACTTAGTATACAGATTTAAAACTATATCAGTTTGGTTTTGAGTAGGAGATCCTTTGTTCATAATTTCTATGTTATAGTAAATAGTTTATACTTTTGATGCTCCTGTCTTTGGATTTGAAAACAGGTAAAAAACTACTTTGCAAAATAAGTAGCAGTAAGTTTAGGAGACTAGTCTGTGCCTCTTCTTGTTAACTTACTATCGAGAAGTTTTTCTGTAAATCTTTGAAAGATGTTCTGAACTTAAATCTCTTCATTTTCCTTGCAAAATTCTGAAATTTCCTAACATAACAAGGCTCTGGTTCATTTTGGACCAATTTAATTTTATTATTTTAAATTTAAGGTTGAAAAAATGAGGATAAAGTATTAAATGACACATTTTTGTGCCAGGATTCTATTCTCTTTTGGAGGAATTGTCAATTACGGCCCAAAGACAAGAATCCATAAGTAGACTATTAAGTATTTTTTAAAACCACCAGAGAATATATAGAAACTATCGCAGAAGTGTAAGTTGTTTTCTAGCTCCGAAACTTAAATATTTATGAAAAAAACAAAACGTCATTCCACATGACTCATGAAACTTATTCACTGAATCACTTTATCTTATGGGAAAAGTTTATAATGCTTCCAGTTTTTATATAAGAATTTCATAAACTACGTATAGGGACATTCCATTGAAAACCCAAGGATTGGATACACAGTTTCATCCCCTCTTCAAATCTCACTAAGAGTGAAGTGACTGAGGACAAAAAGAATGGGAGTGACAAAAATGGTAACCAAATTTTGAAGCCAAATATATGATGAATATTGAATAACTTAACAGACTTGAGAGAGTGGAATTCTAAGCTAGCACTGGAGAAAGCTGGAAACCATCCTAATTTACATTGCAGATCTCTTCAGAGGCTCAGGAATTGATGGAAATTAGAAATAAGGATGAGGTAAGACTGAAAGGAGATGCACAGGTATACATCTGTGCCCCAGAAGAAGACTGAATGTTCATTCTTTGCAGAGAGTCGCATAGTATCTCTAGAGTGGAGAACACTGAGCACAACTGTGTGTTGGAATGCTAAACTGAAAATGAGGAGTAAATGAAAGCTTCTTATTGAAGATTATAGCCATATTCTGCTTTCTCCTGATTCTCCTAGAAGACACTGGCAATAGGTAGAAGGTAGAAAGCCAGCTTTGAGGAGTCAGACCAGCTAAGAGAAAAGTTCTAAAGGTGTTAAACATTAGAAATTCTCAAGGAAATGGCCTAGCTGTACACTAGGATGAAGATTATTTTTGACAAGCCTCACACATGTAATGAAATTCTAGTCAGCTTTATAGTGTTCACTTATACATATGAGAAGATAGCAAAGTATTGCCAAGTATTTGAAGACCAAACATTAGGAATTATGGAGCAAAAGAAAAAGTTTACAAAAAGACTATTTAGGGAGAACATTTCAAAACTCTATTCGAGTAGCCTCAAAGAGATAGAAGAATGTATTACTTTCATGAATATGACAAGAATACTAATTGAAAAAGAATATGAGTTCTTGGAAAATAATAATAGAATGGTAGAAATGGTTGGATGACATCACCAACTCAATGGACATGAGTTTGAGCAAGCTCTAGGAGATGTTGAAGGACAGGGAAACCTGGCAGTCCATGGGGTAGCAAAAAGTCAAACACGACTGAGCGACTGAACAAGTAGAAATGGAAAACTCAATCAAAAGAAGATAAAATAGAGACATTCTCTAAGAAAGTATGAAAAAGACAATGGGGGGAGAAAAGATAAAGTTAAGAGTCATTTATGAGGCCCAAAATCCTAGTAAGAATTTCTGAAAGAGAACAGGGAAAATAGTGGAAAGTCATCAAATCATAACACATTATTTTCCAGAACTGAATGATGAGTTTTTAGTCATAAGACCTCTTTAGAGCCTAAGGTGGTGGATGAAAATATTCCCACACCAAAGTGCATCATTAAAATCAACACTGAAGATGGTGGAAAATTCACCATATTTCCTGAGAAGAAAATAAGAGATTTCATCAGAAGATTTCTTTAGATAAGGAAACAAAGTAGCATCAGACTTCTTGCCAGCAACACTTGGAAGCAGTGCCTGGAAAAATCTAAGGAGAAAATAATATTCTCAGGCAGTATCAGTGTATTGTAACTGTAGAGAATTAAGACATCTTCAGCCACGTAAAGTCTCAAGAGTTCACTTTCTATATAGTTTATTAATATAAGTAGCCACAGAGGTATACTTGTCAAAAACAAAGGAATAAAGCAGGAAAAATAAGGTACCATGAAACAGGGAAGTCTGCACAAGAAAGTTGAGAAGGAACCCCTAGGTTGATAATAGAGATCCTAGAGTAATAGTGAAAGATCTCATATGAAAATACCTGGATGAGCATGGAGAACAGCTGGTCAGATTAAAGAGTCTGCACAAGACTATAATGGAGTGTTCTTCAAGAACGTGAAGATGATTGACCAGTTTTATGCCTCATACTAGTAAAGCCTGAAATGGTGTGAGAGTAGTGGATTGAAGTATAATGTTAGTTGCATTTAAAAAAAGGCAGGGTTGGGGATGAAAAGCAATTATTCACTGCAGGGGAAACAAAATATAGTAGAAGAAAGGAAAAGCAAGTGAAGTGTGTCCCTTGTCCCAGCTGTGAGTAGCAATCACATAAACATTACTATTTTAGGGAGATGGGAGTATTGGAAGCATCATGAGGGTGGCAGAAGATGGTGTACAAATGTGTGGGAGCTGAAGCCCTGTGTTACACTGAATTCAAGAAGTAATGATAAAAGCATATTATTTAGAGATACAGAGGTAATCACCTAAAAAGAAGTTGGAAGTAGTTGCCTGTGAAGGAGGAAAGAAGGGATGAGGCAAGGGACTGATTTTTTAATACAAGCCTCGTAGAACTAGTTGAGTCTAATTGGGTGCATGTACAGTGACAAAAAGAAAAACTATAATACGAATTGTGCTTTTAAAAAAAGCAGTTGTATGCATGGGTTTCTACCTATTGTCATGGATTTGTCTTTGATTACTTTAGAAAGTAGATTTTGCCCTGCAGAGACTAATAATTTTTTGTTTGGTTTTTGTTATCAGATCAGATCCAGGCTGTGAAGACATGAAAAAATAGTATTTGGAAACCTCAACAGTTTTCAATTGAAGAACTATATATAAGGCAAACTGAATACTTTACATTTTTTTAAAGGTGTCTTTACACCTAAGAATACTTTATAATCTTCTACTTGCATTTATGGACTCTTAATGAGGTTTTTAAGAAGATAGGACTTCAGGTATGCTAATCTGGCCATTAATTATATCAAAACTAAATCTTGCCCCCAAAGAGCTCCCTCCCTAGATTTATCAACTTCTTGGTAAAGTTCTACATTTGATTGTAATTAGAATGTTTGTAAAGTCAGAGTTATCTCAGTATCCCATCATGATTAATGATATCTTTAATGCATTTTATTTTTTAATTGTCCAGAAATACAGTTTATGATATGACTTTGCAGTATGATGTGCTCGTGAAAAAGAACTTTATTTATAAGGGTCCTTGGGTAAATTAATATCTATTAAAGCTTTACTATATATGTCACCATCAATATAACCTAAAATGTAATGTATCAATTAGTGTGCTTTGTATGCCAAAAAGAATAATGCTGTGTTAATATGGCATTTGGTGTTTTACTGTCAAACATTTGCAAATTATCTGAGACCAAGTTAAACAGAATTCATTTATTCAGTGAATACATATGAAATGTCTCTGTATCTGTACTAGTTTGGCATTGTCCTAGGCAATGGTGATATAAGGTAAATAAAACATGTTGCTTATTCTCAAAGAACTTAAAAGATAATGAGGGGAAATTTGAGAATCTTTTCATACATAGTGTCTAATTTATTTCACTGGCCGAATGAAAATATTGCATTTTAAGATTAATTATTACAGTTGATTTTTTTCTTTCTTTCTTTAAATTGTGTCCAGTTTACTGTGGTACTTTGTTAAAATAGGCTGTGACTCATAAACTATGATTTTCTTGTGCATGAACTGCTGCAAAAATATTCTTTAGAATTTTAAACATACTTCTGCCATCTACTGTTTGCAAATTGTGTTGCTTCTCACAACTTAGAGACTACTTGAAATTGTAAACACTAAATAGAAGCATTTGTTTTTAGTCAATCACTGGGGAACTGTGGATAGAGCAGTGGTGTAAATCCTGAAAAATATTTCATATAAAGGAAAACTGTAATATACAGTACGTAGCATCTTAAATATCCTTAGCTGTGAAAATGAAAGAAACAGAAGGCAAAAGGTAAGTGAATAATAAAGGTGTATTACAGTGACTATAGTAATGGCATGTTTCACAGAGATTTGAATATAATAATTTTAAAACTATAGTAAAAATTCTATAATCCAGTTTCTTTTAGTCCAGAAGTCCCAGTGATTTGAAATTTGGCAAATTGAAAATTACCCAGACTATTCCAGTGATCCAGCATTTTAGCTAGCTTGCCAACTTCTCATAAATGGTTTTGATGAGGATGCAAGGTGAGTCTCATTAATCTAGAGTTGCTTCGAATATAAAAAAGATGTGAAGATGAAAACACTGCCATTCAACAAAAAAACTGATATGCTATAACTGTTTTAGGAGGATGGAGAAAGTGGTGGTGCAAGAGAATTCAAATCCTTACCTACCATAAGGTAACAATAATAATAGCTATCATTGTATTTTGAGCAAAATATTATTACATGTATGGTATTTTGCATCATATAATCCTGACAATAACCTTATGTAGTAGATTCTAGTATTTGTTTTATAGACAAGGAAAGGACCTAAAAATGTTACTTGTTTAAGGTCACAGAGCTAAATGGTGGTTCTGGGATTCAGAACAAAATAATCTGTTTAAACTAGATGATTCAAGAGCTAAGAGTAATACTGATTTTAGAAATATAGAGATATCTGTCATAAGAATAGCTGAAAGGATAGAAAAGTCTTCGCTGGGGTGGGAGAATAGGATGGGTGTGGAGGAGGTCATGGACAAGGGACTACTGCTTTATTTATTTATTTTTGCTTTTTGTTTGTTTTAAGCCTGTTTAACACTTCAAATTTTAAACTGGGCAGCAATGACTATGATAAGAATAATTCTTAAAACTATGTTAATACTGAGCTAATTAGTATTCCACAAACTACAGTAGTTCATACCTATGCAAATACATAGAAGAGGGTACTGACTCTTTGTTTCCGTAATCTGCAAATCTAGTTTATAAGCATCCTTTAGTACTCTGTTTTCATTTAAAGATTATGTAGAAGCAAGTTGGGCTTTAGTGGTCACAGCATGCCATATAAGTGTATATACACTGAGGGTATTGCATTTGTATTTAACATGCAATTAAAATGTATTTAGGCTAAAGCAAGGTTTTTTTATGTTTAGACATCATTGTGTTACAAAAATTAATTCATTATGCTCTACATTTCAATATGACACCTCATAAAATGTTGAAAAGAGCCTACTGTATATTTTGCATTTAAATGTTTGTAATGTGGCCCTATTCAGCCTGTGCCTTATAAATCACAAAAGAGCTGAGTTGTGTATATTTTTCATTTGTAGGTTGTCTGCTAAAAATGATGAATCTGAGTATTTTTTTTCCTTTGAAATTTTCAGCCCACCATGTTGTAATTTCTATAAATATATGCAGTTACCCTTGAGAAAACTTAAGGCAAATACATCCTGCATGTAACTCTGGTAAATTAAAATACTGTGCATTTTAACTGACTCAGTGCATATTTCCTGCTTTCTGATTATTCCTTCTTTGTTGTTGTTCAGTCGCTAAGTGGTGCCTGACTCTTTTCGACCCCATGGACTGCAGCATGCCCGGCTTCCCTGTCCTTCACTGTCTCCTGGAATTTGCTCAAACTCATGTCCATTGAGTTGGAGATGCCATCTAACTGTCTCATCCTCTACTGCCCCCTTTTTTTCTTACCCTCAGTCTTTCCTAGCATCAGGTTCTTTTCTAATGAGTCAGTTCCTCGCATCAGGTGGTCATTCGATTTTAATGCCACACTTGGCTGCTTCATGGACATATAGTGTTAAGCTTTTTTTCTGATGATTTGGAATAAACCACAAAGAACAAATTAAATTCTTTTCCAAATTTAAATTCAGCACGTGATGCTGGAAGTCATAGAGGAACAAGGTACTTTGAAAATAAAATTTGGTTAGAACTATAGTAGTGATAATAAATATTTTATATGTTTTTTAATATTTTATATGTGTGCCAGGCACTAAGCACTTTACATATACGTATTAATTCATATTTAATCCTTGTAACAACTCTGTAAGGCAAATGCATTTACTTCTATTATGTAGATCAGAGATGAACAAACTACTGTTCTATTTTTGTATGGCTCTTGAGCTAATAATGGTTTTACATATTTTTTAAATATAAATTTTACACTATTTTTAAAGAATTGTTTTTTATTTAAGGAGCAACATATTTTTTATAAGCAAAATTTTATGTTTTGTGACCCGCAAAACATAAAATTATTTACTGTCTGGGGCTTTGCATAAACTCTTTGCCGACCCCTATCGTAGATGACAAAGCCCACTGCAAATAAACAGAGAACTCCAGATTTTGAGTCTAGACTAAATTGTCCCCAAAATTTGTGTTCTTAATCTCTGCAAGCCTTCTCAGGAAGCTAAAAATCATTCTAAAATGAAATGAAGCAACTTAAAATTACTTCTTTTTCAAAAGAATTATTTCTGGGTGTGGTGGGTGCTGCGCTTGGGCTTTCTCTAGTTGTGGTGTGTGGGCTTCTCACTACAGTGGCTTCGCCTGTTGCAGAGCATGGGCTGTAGACCTTGCTGGCTTCAGTGATTGTGAGACTTGTGCTTACTTGCCCCGCATGTTCTCTGCCTTGGCAGGCATATTCTCAACCACCAGACCATCAGGGAAATCCTACTTCTTAAATAATTATACTAAAGGTGAACAATTAGTTGCAAATGGCTGAAAAGTAATGCCCTTTTAAAATTTTTAAGTTAATTATTTGTTGTTTATCAGCAGGCAGATTCTTTACCACTGGACCACCAGAGAAGTCCTGAAAGTGATGCTCTTTGAAACTCCTCTGTAGCCCCCCAACCAGTTATACTGATGTCTCGATCCTCTGACGTCTTTTTTCCTTCCTTTTCTTTAAAAGGGTGGCAAACAGATGGGGCAAATTCTGAAATATTAGGCATGTTAAAGTTGCAAAGTTTAATCACACAGATTATCCCCAAGCATCTGATTTGGACTTCTAGATTTCTCAAATTTATCAACATTTTGAGGTAAATGATAACTAGTGGAACCTGGCAAGTTAACAGTCCGTGGGGTCACAGAGTTGGACACTACTAAACAACTTTCATTTCATGTATTAAAATATTAATGAGATAGAGTTATGTTTCCAATTAAGGGTAATCATTAATGTTGGAGTTAAAGCCAATTTCACATTTAAGCTCTATTTTCTTAGGCTCAGTGTAGTGTGTGTGCATGTGTATGTATCAGAATTCATATCTTAAGGTCATAGGAAGCTCTCAGTTCACTCACAGTAGTGATCATTAACTTCTTCCCCAAGGCTTTCTTGGGAAGGTCTAACATCTTACAGATATGTTATCCTTTCCGTGTTGTGGGTTTGTGTGTTTTTTTTTTTCTTTGTTGTTTTTTGATACTGTTAAATGTGATACACCAGCTCTTGCCATTTCTTGAAACTTTTGCTGCATTTTTTTAGTTACTGGATTGTAAGTATCTTAAATACTGTCCACTCATTCAGTGAGTTTTAATTTCTAGATTCACATAATATCTCTGATTATCCCTTTTTGCATTGTTAAACCCTCATACTGTAAATCATTTTATTTCATTTATGCATAGGAGGACAAAATTTTTAGAGAATAAAATAGTTTTCAAGACTCTGTGTCAACATGGTGTCTTGTTAATGTTAAAATCTGTTTTTCTAATTTGAAATTTTTTTAATATTAATGCTATGTTTGCTGACTAAAACCTTGTGTGTGTCTCTATAAAGGTAAGAGGCAATATTTTTCTATTAATCAGACTTTCAAATATAACAAGCAGAGCTATCAATAGTTATCACAAAGTTTGTCTGTGTGGGAAGTGGGTATAAACTTAAGAAATAAACTGCAGTTCTTTCTTACATCAGGAGAGTTCTGAGGCATCCCCTCCATAGCAAGCAGGCACTAAGTCTTTTTTGTGAATAGGGTTTGCTCTACAGTAAAATAGGATTCAAGGAACAACTATGTCTAAGAAGTCTACAATTGTATTTTTTAAGTTATTTTTATTCATTAATTTATTTATTGGCCCTGCTGGGTCTTCGGTGTTGCCTGCAGGCTCTCTCTAGTTGCAGCAAGCGGGGGCTACTCTCTGGTTACAATGCAGGGCTTCGCATTGCGGTGGCTTCACTTGTTGTGGAGCATGGACTCTAGAGGGCATGGGCTTCAGTAGTTGTGGTGCATGGTCTTAGTTGCCCTGTGACATGTGGAATCTTCCTGGACCAGGGACTGAACCCATGTCCCCTGCATTGGCAGGCAGATTCTTAGCACTGGACTACAAGGAAGTCTGGTATTTCCTTTTAATGTAAGAGAATTACTAGCGCCACAAAGAACACTTTATTTACATTTAAACATTTTATAGTACTCTGCATTTAACTTAATAGATCCATTAGATTTATTTAAATATCTGTCTTACATATCCTGCCTTCCAGAAGCAAACTGAGGAAGAGTTTCTACATCATATGGTCACTTTATAAGAAAATGGAAAACCAAAATGCTAAGAAGGTCTTTTTCTAAGGAAACCTTGAAATGATGCAGTTAACTTAAGGTTTTTTCCATCTTTTTTCCTTTAGCTTTGCTTCAAGTTGTTCTTCAGAAAGCATAAGTTAATATTGATATATATGCATTTATTAAGATAATCCTCTAATCAACTGCAATCAGAAAAAAATAGTGTAACTGCAAGTGTAAACTCTCTAATTATAAAGGAGGAATCCAAATTCATACCTGTTCTTCCTCCTTACAGAATATTGTATGGTGTTGGAGGTAGCAGTGGTGCCCTCGTTAAAACTTAGATCTGGGCTAACTCTCAGGAAAATCATGATTTCAGATTGCTTCCAAGTCCTTGTAGCTATCATGGAATAGATAGCTCTCTAATAGTACATTTGCTGATTTCAGTAAACCAGGGTCACACTCTGGAAGCCAGAATGTGAACACATTAGGGATTGACATGGTTCTGCCTAATAATGTCTTTTCAGACATACATACCCAGGTCAGTAGGTGCCCAATATGCTACTGGAGATCAGTGGAGAAATAATTCCAGAAGGAATGAAGGGATGGAGCCAAAGCAAAAACAATACCCAGCTGTGGATGTGACTGGTGATACAAGCAAGGTCCAATGCTATAAAGAGCAATATTGCATAAGAACCTGCAATGTCAGGTCCATGAATCAAGACAAATTGGAAGTGGTCAAACAGGAGATGGCAAGAGTGAACATCGACATTCTGGGAATTGGCAAACTAAAATGGACTGGAATGGGTGAATTTAACTCAGATGACCATTATATCTACTACTGTGGGCAGGAATCCCTTAGAAGAAATGGAGTAGCCATCATGGTCAACAAAAGAGTCTGAAATGCGCTATTTGGATGCAATCTCAAAAATGACAGAATGATCTCTGTTTGTTTCCAAGGCAAACCATTCAATATCACGGTAATCCAAGTCTATGCCCCAACCAGTAATGCTGAAGAAGCTGAAGTTGAACGGTTCTGTGAAGACCTACAAGACCTTTTAGAACTCACACCCAAAAAAGATATCATTTTCATTATAGTGGACTGGAATGTAAAAGTAGGAAGTCAAGAAACACCTGGAGTAACAGGCAAATTTGGCCTTGGAATGCAGAATGAAGCAGGGCAAAGACTAATAGAGTTTTCCCAAGAAAATGCACTGGTCATAGCAAACACCCTCTTCGAACAACACAAGAGAAGACTCTACACATGGATATCACCAGATGGTCAACACTGAAATCAGATCGATTATATTCTTTGCAGCCAAAGATGGAGAAGCTCTATACAGTCAACAAAAACAAGACCAGGAGCTGACTGTGGCTCAGATCATGAACTTATTGCCAAATCAGACTTAAATAGAAGAAACCAGGGCAAACCACTAGACCATTCAGGTATGACCTAAATCAAATCCCTTATGATTATACAGTGGAAGTGAGAAATAGATTTAAGGGACTAGATCTGATAGAGAGAGTGCCTGATGAATTATGGACAGAGATTTGTGACATTGTACAGGAGACAGTTATCAAGACCATCCCCATGGAAAAGAAATGCAAAAAAGCAAAATGGCAGTCTGAGGAGGCCTTACAAATAGCTGTGAAAAGAAGAGAGGTGAAAAGCAAAGGAGAAAAGGAAAGATATAAGCATCTGAATGCAGAGTTCCAAAGAATAGCAAGAAGAGATGAGAAAGCCTTCCTCAGCGATCAATGCAAAGAAATAGAGGAAAACAACATAATGGGAAAGACTAGAGATCTCTTCAAGAAAATAAGAGCTACCAAGGGAACATTTCATGCAAAGATGGGCTCGATAAAGGACAGAAATGGTATGGACCTAACAGAAGCAGAAGATATTAAGAAGAGGTGGCAAGAATACACAGAAGAACTGTACAAAAAGATCTTCACGACCCGGATAATCACGATGATGTGATCACTCACCTAGAGCCAGACATCCCGGAATGTGAAGTCAAGTGGGCCTTAGGAAGCACCACTACGAACAAACCTAATGGAGGTGATGGAATTCCAGTTGAGCTATTTCAAATCCTGGAAGATGATGCTGTGAAAGTGTTGCACTCAATATGCCCTCAAATTTGGAAAACTCAGCAGTGGCACCAGAACTAGAAAAGGTCAGTTTTCATTAAAATCTGAAAGAAAGGCAATGCCAAAGAATGCTCAAACCACCACACAATTGCATTCATCTCACACACTAGTAAAGTAATGCTCAAAATTCTCCAAGCCAGGCTTCAGCATATGTGAACCATGAACTCCCTGATGTTCAAGCTGGTTTTAGAACAGGCACAGGAACCAGAGATAAATTACCAACATCCGCTGGATCATTGAAAAAGCGAGAGAGTTTCAGAAAAACATCTATTTCTGCTTTATTGACTATGCCAAAGCCTTTGACTGTGTGGATCACAGTAAACTGTGGGAAATTCCAAAAGAAATGGGAATACCAGACCACCTGACCTGCCTCTTGAGAAACCTATATCCAGGTCAGGAAGCAACAGTTAGAACTGGACATGTAACAACAGACTGGTTCCAAATAGGAAAAGTGTATGTCAAGGCTGTATATTGTCACCCTGCTTATTTAACTTATATGCAGAGTACATCATGAGAAATGCCAGGCTGGAAGAAGCACAAGCTGGAATCAAGATTGCCGGGAGAAATACCAATAACCTCAGATATGCAGATGACACCACCCTTATGGCAGAAAGTGAAGAGGAACTAAAAAGCTTCCTGATGAAAGTGAAAGAGGAGAGTGAAAAAGGTGTCTAAAGCTCAACATTCAGAAAACTAAGATCATGGCATCCGGTTCCATCACTTCATGGGAAATAGTGGAAACAGAGTCAGACTATTTTGGGGGGCTCCAAAATCACTGCTGATGGTGACTGCAGCTATGAAATTAAAAGACACTTACTCCTTGGAAGAAAAGTTATGACCAACCTAGATAGCATGTTGAAAAGCAGAGACATTACTTTGCCAAATAAGGTTCATCTAGTCAAGGCTATGGTTTCTCCAGTGGTCATGTATGGATGTGAGAGTTGGACTGTGAAGAAAGCTGAGTGCCAAAGAGTTGATGCTTTTGAACTGTGATGTTGGAGAAGCCTTGAGAGTCCCTTGGACCACAAGGAGATCAGCCCTGGGATTTCTTTGGAAGGAATGATACTAAAGCTGAATCTCCAGTACTTTGGCCACCTCATGCAAAGAGTTGACTCATTTGAAAAGACTCTGATGCTGGGAGGGATTGGGAGCAGGTGGAGAAGGGGACGACCGAGGATGAGATGGCTGGATGGCATCACTGACTCGATGGACATGAGTCTGAGTGAACTCCGGGAGTTGGTGGTGGACAGGGAGGCCTTGTGTGCTGTGATTCATGGGGTCACAAAGAGTCAGACACGACTGAGTGACTGAATTGAACTGAACTGCCTAATAATGTAAATCACACTATTATGTTTAGAAAAGTTGTTTCATTTTCCTTAAAATTATTCTAGAATTTGACTCAGTATTTATTTTAGAAACATGTGCATAAGCTTGATTTCAAAGACAACAATTGTGTTTGAATATTTGAGTCTTTATTCTGTAATCCTTTTTTGAGCAAGCTGATGCATTTCATCTTCCCTAGTCACTCTTGTTTTGAATATCTACTCACTATCTAAGATCCTTTTTTCTACTGTTTTCTAAAGTGTTTTCTGAGCAAGTATGGAAGTTTCTAGGGTTCTCTATGGAAAGTGTTAACATATTCTATTTAATTGAACCATATGGCATTGCCATTTTGTCGGCCCAAAGTAACTGAATGAAAGCTTAGCCTTAACTGAAGGTCACCTGGAAACTTCTAAGTGGCTTAATTCTTTACTAAGTGTCAAAGCAGACACAGCCTAGCCTGGCCCAAAAGGGACCCATCGTTAAAAATATGGCCATTAGTACTTCATAGTTCTATGCCTCAAACCAAGCCAGTAATCAGAGATGTCTTTTAAGATATATCACTTCAGACACATTTTATGAGCCATTTCAGATTCTCTCAGACTCACCATCTCATTTTAGCTGCCACTGCTTATAGAGTCTAACCAGCTATATGTAGGTGCAGAGGGCCTATTTTTGTTCCCATGTCCCCACCACTACCATTCTAAAACATATATAGCCCAATGCGGGAAACCCGGGTTCGATCCCTGGGTCAGGAAGATCCCCTGGAGAAGGAAATGGCAACCCACTCCATTATTCTTGCCTGAAGAATCCCATGGACAGAGGAGCTTGGTAGGCTACAGTCCACAGGGTCACAAAGAGTCGGACATGACTGAGTCACTTCACTTCACTTCAGGGGAACCATTGACAAATTGGAGACAGAACTAGTGGATAAATTCTTCCCTTTTTCTGTTTTTCCCATTGATATCTTGGACTGTCTTGAGACTCACTGTATATAGCTTCTGGGATGAGTCCTCTGACTCTTAACAGCATCCAGCTCAGTAGTATCTCTGTATTGCCACTCCCCTAACTGGCTTAATCCTCCTTTCCCATAACTCTAGTTCCTAATAAAATAATGTAAAATCTCTTTACTTCAGCAGTGCCTTCTGAGGAACCCAGGCTATATCCAATGATGTTCTCAAATTTTCATCAGTCACCTATGGTAAAATACATGCTGAAGCTTGAGAAGTATTCCTCTAGGACTTTTTTCTTTTTTTATTTTATACTGGAAGAGAATTGATTAATAATGTTGTGTTAGTGTCACGTGTAAAGCAAAGTGATGCAGTTATACAAGTATCTGTTCTTTTTCAAATTCTTTCCTCTTTAGGTTATTACAGAATATTGAGCAGATTTCCCTGTGTAATGATAGGTCCTTTTGGTTGTCTATTTTAAATATAGCAGTGTATACATGTCAGTCCCAAACTCACTATCCCTCCCCTACTCCCTTCCCCTGTGGTAACCATAAGTGTGTTCTTTAAGTCTGTGAGTCTCTTTTCTGTTTTGTAAATAAGTTCATTTGTATCATTTTTTTTTTAGATTCTGCATATAACCAATATCATATGATACTCATTTTTCTCTGATTCACTTAGTATGACAATTTCCAGTTCCATCCATGTTGCTGCAAATGGCATTATTTCATTCTTTTTAATGGCTGAGTAATAACCCAATGTATATACAGACCGCATCTTTTTTTCCTGTCTCTTCAGTCTTTTTTTACTTTCACATTAAACATGGTTCTTGTACATGGTAGAGGAAACGATTTACAAGCCTTCCAATCATTTTTATTCAAGTGTTCTTTAGGATATATATGAAATATGAGTTTCCTTCTCCCCAACACTCCCTGCTAGAAATCTGTTGCTGTTCTGCATTCACCCTAATATACTGTTTGAAAGGAGATAGGCCTAGTTTTGACATCTTTCCAGCCTTCCCCAAGTTTTATCTCCAGACTTTACCCAAATTTTATCTGTCTTCCTTTATTTTTAACTTGATTACTTCTGTTGCTTTCATTTTAAGTTGGACTACATCTTTATCCAGTCATCTGTCAATGGACAAGTAGGTTGTTTTCAAAGTCTTGGCTATTGTAAACAGCACTGCAGTTTAATATTGGGGTGCACATATCCTTTCAAACCATGTTTTTCTCCAGATACATGCCCAGGAGTGGGATTGCTGAGCCACATAATAGCTCTATTTTTAGTTTTTTAAGAGACCTCCATTCTGTTCTCATAGTGGTTGTATCAGTTTACATTCCCACCAACAGGATAAGAGAATTCTCTTTTCTCCATACTTTCTCCAACATTTATTGTTTGTAGACTTTTTGATACAGAAATTATTTCTGCCCATGAAGTTTTAAAATTTATTTTTATTGGAGTATAATTGCTTTACAATGATGTGTTAGTTGCTACTGTACAACAAAGTGAATTAGGTATATGTATACCTATATCCCCTCTTTTTTGGATTCTTCCCATTTAGGTTACTACAGAGCATTGAGTAGAATTTCCTGTGCTATACAGTAGGTTCTCATTAGTTATCTGTTTTATACATAGTAGTGTATATATGTTATCCCATTCTCCCAATTCATCCCACACACCCCTAGTATCCATGCATACATTCTCTACATCTGTTTCTATTTCTGCTTTGCAGGAAAGTTCATTGGTATAATTTTTCAGGATTCCACATATTAGCAATATTATATGATATTTGTTGCTCTCTTTCTTGTTCACTGCACTCTGTATGACAGTCTCTAGGTCCATCCACATCTCTGCAAATAAGTGCAGGGAATTTATTTGCACCCTGCATGGTATATATTGTGTCCACATTTCTTGAATGGATGGATATGTAAGCCAATGTGCTGTGTTCAGTCACTGAATTGTATCAGACTCTTTGCAACCTCATGAACTGTAGCCTGCCAGACTTTTCTGTCTGTGGAATTTTCCAGGCAAGAATACTGGAATGGGTTGCCATGCCCTCCTCCAGGGGATCTTCCTGACCAAAGGATCAAACCTGCATCTCCTGCATTGGCAGATGGATTCTTTACCTCTGTGCCACCTGGGAAGCCCCATGTAAACCAACATTATATGTAATTTTTGGGGGGCATATTAAATTCGGAATGTTAATGAAGGTTAATTTTGATTATGTTAATCTAAATATTAAATTATTCAGTGATTAACTTTTTATATGTTTATTCAGGCTTCCCAGGTGGTATGTGAGCACACACACATAAGTTCATTCAACTTCTATTCCTAAAGATATTCTTAAGCTTCTAACCATGAGGTCCTGAGCCAGCAGTAAGTGATCATTTAGGTTCCTAGTAGACCAGCCTTCCTACAGTTAACTATAAATTCTGGCCAACAACAAAAATTCCAACTAAAAAAGTTAACGAGAATGAACAGAAGTAGGCATGGTTTCAGAGGGGAGTTGAAACTTAGAACAAGGCACTGGTATGGGGTGAATTTTACTTTTTGAGCCTTTTAGCCTGAGGACAGGCCACAATCACAGCATGGGGTAGCTAAACAGACAAAACTGGCCAAGTTTTTGGCCTGAGAAAGAGAGTACAGACCATGAGACAACTGAAGCAACTGCAAAATGAAGGGAGGAGCATTCAGTAAAGGAGCGATCCAGACAATGGGGGTCTAAAATTCTGCGCATAAACTTTCCCAAGTCTCCAGCTAAGCTTCAATGCATGAACAAATGGCAAATTCAAAGTAGCTTTCAGTTCAATTCAATTCAGTCGCTCAGTCCTGTCCAACTGCGATCCCATGGACTGCAGCATGCCAGACTTCCCTGTCCATCACCAACTCCCGGAGTTTTCAGCTAAACTGAGATTTTATCTGGTGTCCTCAATGAGCAAAATCAAATTTGAAGTTTGAGTTTAACCAATTTAATGTTTCTACAAAATGAAAATTGCAACACTTTTTGGAATTATTTAATAGAATCCACAATCTCCACAACATATAACATTCAAAATAGCTAAGAGACAATCTAAAAGTACTTGTTTTTTTTAATTAACTTTTATTGAAGTAGTTGAAATGCAGTGATGTATTACTGACTGAAAGTGAAAGTTAGCTGCACAGTCGTGTCTGACTCTGTGATCCCATGGACTATAGCCTGCCAGGCTCCTCTGTCCATGGAATTCTCCAGGCAAGAGTACTGGAGTGGGTTTGTCATTTCCTTCTCCAGGGGATTTTCCCAACCCAGGGATCAAACCCGGGTCTCCTGCACTGCAGGCAGATTCTTTACCAAATGAGCTACTGCTGCTGCTAAGTTGCTTCAGTCGTGTCCCACTCTGTGCAACCCCATAGACAGCAGCCCACCAGGCTCCCCTGTCCCTGGGATTCTCCAGGCAAGAACACTGGGGTGGGTTGCCATTTCCTTCTCCAATGCATCAAAGTGAAAAGTGAAAGTGAAGTCGCTCAGTCGTTTCCGACTCTTAGCAACCCCATGGACTGAAGCCTACCAGGCTCCTCCGTCCATGGAATTTTCCAGGCAAGAGTACTGGAGTGGGGTGCCATTGCCTTCTCTGGACTGAGCCACTAGGGAGGCCCGTATTAATTATTGCTACACAGCAAAGTGACTCAGCAATACATATATATACATTTTTTCATATTATTTTCCTTTATGGTTTATCACAGGCTGTTGAATACAGTTCCCTGTATTACAGAGTAGAACCTCGTTTATATCCATTATATATGAAATTTGTAGATATAATATTAGACAATACAGCACTACTGCCATTTTTAGGGGTGAAAATCACTTAAATCACTAATCATAAACATGGACTAGGTGACTTCTTAGATTTCACAATAGACATAATATCAACCTTGTAAGTTAGAGTGAATTAAAGGTAGTAGCCATGAAAAAGGCAATTTATACAAGATGCCAAACAAATGTCAAACTGTTTGATTCTTGCATACCGTGTATTTTGGCCCTAAATTAGATATCTGGTTATAGTAAGACTTCCCTTGCCTGATTTACCAGTCTAACCTGTCTCAGTCAATAATTGGCAGATGTAAACTCAGATTATGTAAGTCAAGTTAGTATCAGTGCAGCAGTTTCTCTACTTGCCTATTTCTCATACTTTGTCATCTAGTTTTTAATTTTGTGATTATTTTAAAGGATAAAGCCAAAGTTCACTTAAATGTACTTTTATATTAACATATCAAAGCCCTTGAATACTTCTGTTACACACAATTATTTGTACATTCACAATGTAGTTGTACCCACTGACTATAGTATCTCCTCACCAGATCAGATGCCAAATATCAATTATATGTCTATTGGTAGCCCAATGTTGAGCTCCTACTGAGCTCTGATACAGCTTTCTGACAAGTGTGACATTTGTAATATAAATCTGTTTCAGCAGATTTATATTAAACCATTCTGTTTTAAATGGTTATGAGTGCAGAACTTCTGATCCATGTTTCTGGAGCTTGATTTGTGAAATCTGTCCCTGACCTCAAGTATGGTCTGCCCAAGTGATACAGTTAGGCACTTTCTTCTTCCTTTTTCCCATGTATGTCCCACTTTTCATGTTTAGCACACTGTCCTGTAGTTTGTAACTGTCACTTCTCTTTCTTTGAGACTGAGTTTCTTGAGGGTGGATCACATTGTGTATTCTAATCACCAAACACAGGATTCAATAAGTGTTCTTTGAGCAGGTTCAGTTCAGTTCAGTCTCTCAGTCGTGTCCAACTCTTTGCGACCCCATGAATCGCAGCACGCCAGGCCTCCCTGTCCATCACCATCTCCCGGAGTTCACTCAAACTCATGTCCATCGAGTCCATGATGCCATCCAGCCATCTCATCCTCGGTCGTCCCCTTCTCCTCCTGCCCCCAATCCCTCCCAGCATCAGTCTTTTCCAATGAGTCAACTCTTCACATGAGCGGGTAGAAGGCCATAAAATACTTCTGCAGATGGGATATTGTTTGGGGCTTTAAAAAATTTTTTTAATATATATTCCTACCACCAACTTTCCTAATCCAGTTTGAGGCAGATAGTACTAGAAGAGTGACTACTAGGTCAATGATCTTGATTTAGACTTTATCTAGATCTTTATTTCAGAATTTCCCATTTTCTTGTCTTTTGTTTTTCTGAACTGTAGACTGATTAATAGACTTTCCAGTAAATACATATTGTTTAAAATTTCTGACTTTCCAGTAGCTACTTCTTAAATTTTATTAAAAGATTTTACCAAATTTTACTAAAAATTTTCTTTCTAATCTAGATTGTGTTTTATTTAAGCCACAGAGACTAAATATGCCTATGCACGCATGCTCAGTTGCTTCACTCATGTACAACTTTGTGACCCTGTGGACTATAGTCCACTTAAGTGATAGGCAAATTCAGAGTGGCAAATAGATGGGGAAACAGTGGCTGACTTTATTTTTTTGGCTCCAAAATCACTGCAAATGGTGATTGCAGCCATGAAATTAAAAGTCGCTTACTCCTTGGAAAGAAAGTTATGACCAACCTAGACAGCAAATTAAAAAGCAGAGACATTACTTTGTCAACAAAGGTCCGTCTAGTCAAGGCTATGGTTTTCCCAGTAGTCATGTATGGATGTGAGAGTTGGACTATAAAGAAAACTGAGTGCCAGAGAATTGATGCTTTTGAACAGTGGTGTTGGAGAAGACTCTTGAGAATCCCTTGCGCTGCAAGGAGATCCAACCAGTCCATCCTAAAGGAGATCAGTCCTGGATGTTCGTTGGAAGGACTGATGTTGAAGCTGAAACTCCAGTACTTTGGCTATCTGATGCAAAGAACTGACTCATTTGAAATGACCCTGATACTGGGAAAGATTGAGGGCAGGAGGAGAAGGGGACGACAGAGGATAAGATGGTTGGATGGCATCACTGACTCAATGGACATGAGTTTGGGTAGGCTCCTGGAGTTGGTGATGGACAGGGAGGCCTGGCATGCTGCAGTTCATGGGGTCACAAAGAGTTGGACATGACTGAGTGACTGAACTGAACTGATGGATTTTTGTGTGTGTAGGGGGGGTGGCTTCCCTCATAGCTCAGTCGGTAAAGAATCTGCCTACAAAGCAGGAGTCCCGGATTCGATTCCTGGTTGGAAAGATGCCCTGGAGAAGGAAATGGCCACCCACTCCAGTATTCTTGCCTGGAGAATCCCATGGGCAGAGCAGCCTGGGAGGCTACAGTCCATGGGTTCGCAAGAGTCAGACATGACTTAGCAACTAAAACACCACCACCGTGGATTTTTTGTTACTACATTTAGCAATATTTTGTAAGGAAATTTTATGAAAGCTTGTTAATGATATTATTGTTTTCTAATAGACTATGGAAGGTTTCCATAGGTAAGAATTAGCACTTTATCACTCCTGAATATAAACAAAGTGGATAGATGTCAACTCCATCTATACAAAGAAAGTTCCTGTGAAGGAAATACTGGTAATCTCAATTTTAGATTAGGTAGAGTTCCCATGTGAAAACTGTGGTTCATCTTATATGACAGCATGTAGCATATCCAGCTGCTTTCTCTTTCTAATCAAAACATTTGCTTACAATAACAGCTGCCTCTCTGCCTTGTTTTTAAATCATTTGCAGCAAGTCAAACTGGGCACAGCGTGTCCACAGTAAGAGAACTCAGGATTCTGAGACATGTCTTTTCTAAAATTTCAAAATAAGAAAAAAGAAATGCCAATTCACAAACTAGTTGTCATTTTCCTCTAAAGCTTTGTTTCATGAGCCCTAAGAAGCAAAATTTACAATCAACACTAGTATACTAAAGTCCAGAGATTTATAAACAATTGTTTTTTTCAAAATTTGTTGTTGTTCAGTCGCTAAGTCATGTCCAATTCTTTGCAGCCCTATGGACTGCAACACCCCAGGCTCCTCTGTCCTTCACCCTGGGTTTGCTCAAATTCATGTCCATTAAGTCAGTGATGCTATCTAACCATCTTATCCTCTGATCCCCCCTTTTCCTTTTGCTTTCAATCTTTCCCAGCATCAGAGTTTTTTTCAAATGAGTCAGTTTTTCACATCAGGTGGCCAAAGTATTGGATCTTCTTTGGCAATAGTCCTTCCAATGAATATTCAGGGTTGATTTCCTTTAAGATTGACTGGTTTGATGTCCTTGCAGTCCAAGGGGCTCTCAAGAGTCGTCTCCAGCACAATTCAAAAGCATTCAAAATTGTGTATCAGATATGTCCAATACAGTGCATAACTTCTGTATTCATCAATCATTTTGGAAAAACAGAATATAGGAACTGAATTTTTCATATAATGGTAAATTATTCTTCTGAGCCATTATCTGTGTCATGTTTATGAAACTGCATTTCTAAAAGTTAATACGACTACTACATATGACTATATTATAGGTAGCATTTGACTCAAACACAAGACACATCAAACTGAATTAGTATGAATAACTATTTTGGAATACATTTTATAATCAATGGTTTGGTATAAGCAAATTTTGCACTGTTTTTGAAGAAAATATTTGATTGTTAATGTCATAATTTAGTAAAGCATTCATTTATAAGTATCATCATCATATCAAGGGAAGAAAAGAGGATATGTAATTTAAGTCAGACCAACACATCTTAAGCATTAAAAGATGTGCGTTTGAAAGATGTCAGTCTCCGCATGTTCTGAAAATAAAAACCAGACAAACAATACAATAGAACTTCATACATCCCATAGAAGTCTGAATAACCAATCACTTTAAATTTCACCATCTGCTCTTACTGAAGCAGCAAGATTGAGGCATTTTCCGGCCATGATGATCAGAATGTAACAGAATGAGAAACACTAACAGGATTCCCCCCACACATCCTTTCTTATTTACTGTTGTGGTTCTTAATGAAAACCTGGGCTATACAAAGAAAAGGGGAGGATGTCCCCCGCCCCATCTCCTAATTGAGTGCTTATACCCAGTAATAGCTTTTCGCTGCCCTGGGCAGCATGACATTGCCTCATTTGGCCTCGTACAGCTATTATTCCAGGAGGCAGCTAGTGAAGTGCCCCAATCCATCTGCTTGCTTTTCATGGGCTGGTGCTTTCCTTGATGTTGACAGCTGTCTTAATATTCCTGGGCCACCTGCCACATAGCAAATACTGTGCCGTAATGCATACACAGAAATGTATCCCTCTGGTGGACTTTTTAGAACAAAAAGCATTTCTAAACCATGCTTGCATCCTTGTTGAAAGGCTTCAGGGTCAGCACTTTGTTCTCATACTTTTGAGGAGTAATGTGCTTATGCTTTGGGAATGGTAGTTCAGTTACTGTGTAATGAACTTGAGCTTTTCTCACATATCAAGCTATTGAATTGTACTCTTTTTGTAGAAGTCATGGTGGTCACAGGAAGCAGAGGAAGAGAACAAACTGACAGTTATCTCCTCTAGTGAGCCTTCATGGAAACTTTTAGACTAACTTGGCATGTGTGCATGGTAAGTTGCCTCAGTTGTGTCTGACTCTGTGAGACCCCCTGTACTGTAGCCCACCAGGCTCCACTGTCCATAGAATTCCCCAGGCAAGAATACTGGTGTGGGTTGCCATTTCCTCCTCCAGGAGATCTTCCCAACCCAGGGATCGAACCCATGTCTTCTTATATGTCTCCTGCATTGGAGACTAAGTTGGGGTTCATCCTGTATATGCTTATAGAAGGACTTTCTCTTTTCCTATCTGCTTTGCTNGAATACTGGTGTGGGTTGCCATTTCCTCCTCCAGGAGATCTTCCCAACCCAGGGATCGAACCCATGTCTTCTTATATGTCTCCTGCATTGGAGACTAAGTTGGGGTTCATCCTGTATATGCTTATAGAAGGACTTTCTCTTTTCCTATCTGCTTTGCTCATCTGTTCACCCCATCAGACTTGCGTCTTGAGGGAAAGCTCTTGGTCTTATCACTCTCTCTCTAAGAATGAGTGTTTCTGATCCATAGTCAGCACTCAAGGACAAATCCAGGTTTTAAGGTACCTGAAGATTTTTCCAATTTCTCTTTAAAGAAAAATATTTAAAATTAAAAATATAAATTAGATATAAAAGTGAATGAAAAAAATAAATCATACAAATGACCAATTTTAAATGATTGATTAATATTACAAATGTCACAGAATCTAGAAAAACAGCATTTTTTACATTATCTGCCAATTATACTTCTATAATATTTTTTCTTATATTTTTGTTAGTGTATTCTTTCATATGACATTTTCTAATATTTTCTATACATATAGTGGAAAGATAAAGTCTTTCCTTAAATTTGGATGAGCATACTTATTGCTAGAAAGGCTAGGTAAGCATACAACATTATATACCCACATACACTCTCATTGTGGTATTGCTATAGGTTTGTGCCCTACAAACAAATATTATCATAAGTTCTATTTTACATGATTTTCATTTAAAAGTTTGCTGCATTTACAATTATAAAAATTGTATGAACTACATTATTTAACATATAACTGTTTTGAGAGAAATTATATCAGTTAGAAGTGATTCTTTTAAGTTTTGTCTTCTGTTGCCTGAAATAGTTTTCCATAACTCACCTTTTGCTATTGTACATTTTGAATCTTGTTTCACCTCTACTACCCACACATTTTCAGTGTTAGGGGACTTAGGATATGTTTATGTCACGATAGTGCCTCTGGTCCTATATCTTAGGTGTAATGCTTGGTGAGTTGCCCAATGAACAAACTGAAATTAAAGCAGTAACAGCTATTCTTTGGAGAAACTGACAATCACATAAATACATTCCACTAAATCCAAACTAAAATCCACACCACACATTTCCCAGCATGTCCTAAAGGGCCTCCAGTAACTCCAATACCAGCTGACTCTAGGAATAAGGTGATGGAGGGAAAATCCAAGTGGAAAGAGATTGTGGTCTTAATTGTGCAGTTTAAACATTTGCTTTTATAAATTTCATAAACACCACCAAGTGATCACATTCCTGAACTCACCTTGGAAGAGACCATGCCAATGAGGTGCCTTGAAGCTTTGGTTTCATCAGCTTCACAGTAAATATGCTTCTAACATACTCATTAAATGAGGAACTGATCAGTTCTTGAAAAGTAAATAAATGATAAATCAGGAATCATTGATTTATGGCTTTAAGCTAATTTTTCATAGAGTTTGCAAAGCATTTGAATGAATGGTGCCCTGGTGCCCTGCCTCCATTAAGGCAAACTTTATGAAAAATTAGCTTAAAGCCATACATCAATGACCCCCAAGTTTTCATTTATTTACTTTTCAAGTACTGATCCATTCCTAGATGTCATCTGCTCTTACGTTCTGAACTCATAATAATGAATTTCTGAATACTGATGTCTAAGATTGCATTAGGAAGTCTGTAAAAAGGTTGAATTTTAGAGTTTTAAGGATCTTAGAGATTCTAATTTAGCACAGTCATCTTCATTTGTTCATTCAGTTTTTCTTGAAGACATTTAAAGAGTATCTATGGCAGAAGCATATTTACTGTGAAGCTGATGAAGCCAAAGCTTCAAGGTACCTCATTGGCATAGTCATTTTCAATGTGAATTCAGGAATATACCATCACTTGGTATATGGCGCTTCCCTAGTGGCTCAGATGGTAAGCAGTCTGCCTGCAGTGCAGGACACTCAGGTTTGACCCCTGGGTTGGGAAGTTCCCCTGGAGAAGGGAATGGCTACCCACCTCAGTATTCTTGTCTGAAGAATTCCATGAACAGAGGAGCCTGGTGGGCTATAGTCCAGAGGGTCACAAAGAGTCTGATCCCATTGAGCGACTAACACTTTTTTTTTTCACATGAATATATATATATATATATATATATATATATATATATCATAGGTTTGTATTGGCCCAACTGTTTATTTTAGGGGTCTCTAATAACATTTATACTATCTTATACCTTTGCAAGCTGTTTATTAATAGAGGGATTCTAGCTGGATGAACATTCACCACCAATACTATAGATAAATAGTTTCTAGATAAATAAAGGACTTTACCTGACATGATTCTGATGGCTTCTCCCACTGAGGATAGTGATTATTGAAAAAATATGACTAGCCCAGCTTTCCCCTTGAGGGCTATTTTTTTAGAGAAATTATTTTCTTAAATAGCATTATTAGATAAACCCATAAGTAGTGATAAACTGTACTGGCCCCAGTAAGATTTTATCCCCAGAGAAACATCCTGAACAGTCCACCCTCTGGATAGGTAGTAGGGTACAGGACCTGCTTTGGTCATAGTACAAGGGCTGGACACATCTGGTAGCCATCTAGGATTCCTTTGGGGAGATTAATTCTCCAGGCCTTCTAGCTGGAGGAAACAACTGGCTTCCTACTCTCTTTGCTTTCATATTCTCTGGGCTTTCTGGCAAGCAGGCCTTTAATGGAGATTCCTCCCCAAAACAGTAAGACTCAATTGGGAACTTGACTTGTCTTATTCTAGTTTATTTTTCTAGCTTTTTCCTGACAGGGGAAGGTTTTCAAAAGAGAAAGTGCTGGTCAGTCTTGAGGGATAGTCTGTGGTGAACCCAGCAGAAGGAATCTGTACTGATTTAACTTTGGTAGGTTAAACTGAGCCAGAACAAATTAAGGTGAGCAACCTTGGTCTCCGCTGCAGCTGGTAGGGGTTAGAGTGCTTCTAGGAGGCAGCTAGCTACCTTGTGGCAGGAAAGTTCAGTAGCCTTCAGCTGATGCTGAAATGGGGCTTATGGACATCCTGTCTACCCATAAACAACCTTCTCCAGGACTCCAGTCAAAGCAGGCCAACCTTAGGGTACCTTCCTTCCCCCTCCCTCAAGTCGGAACTGCCTTGGACATTTCATTTTATCTCATTTACTTGTATAGAATTTTTAGCGAACAGGTATAAGATAATCACTTTTATGACTTCTTCACCCTCTCAGGGGCAGCTGGCTTTAAAACAAACCACCTAGGGTGAATGGGCCCCTTGATGTTTTCTCTACTAGCCACCAGGCTATACAAAACTAAAAAAAAACAAAAAAAGAATCTATGCTACTATATTAGTGAAATAAGTCAGAAACAGAAGGACAAATACTCACTATATTTGGATTCACTTACACTGATGAATCTAAAACAGTCAAATCCATAGAAGCAATATGGAAAGGGAGTTGCCGGGGTTGGGGGAGGGGAAACAGGGCATTATTAATAAACAGGGTATTATTCAAAGGGAAAGTTGAAGTTATGCAAGATGAGTAAATCTTTTGAGTTCTACTTACAGCACAGTGCCTGTAGTTCACAGTACTGTATTATATACTAAAAACTTTGCTAAGAGGGCAGATCTTATGTCATAATTGTTTATAATAATAAGAGAGTGGGAGGAAAGTTCTGGAAGTCATGGATGGTTTTATAGCATAGATTGTGATGACAGTTTCATGGTGTATATTTATTTTCAGTCTCATCAAGTTGCATACGTAAATTATTACAGCTTTTTCTATGTATAAAAAAATAAGACTAAGAAAAGTCAAACGACTGTATTTAGACATGATTCAAACTAAATCTTAAGGACCTTTTGGTTTCCGGATTTCAGTGACGTCTGTGTAACAACTACACAATATTTGTTTCCCCATAGTTTGAATTATACTTGTTTTTGATCAGAGTCATTTTTGCAAGAGGGTTCGCCGGGGAGCAGTATGTATTACTAACACGGAATATGAGAAATAATCAAAGCACATCTGGGTTAGGGTCAGTTACCCACAAACAGTAAGCCAGTCGAACCAGAAAAGAGTCGTTGACAGACCTGGACAGCACCTACGGCACCGTGGAGTGTGAGAAATATCAAAGCACATCTGGGTTAAGGTAGGTTACCCCACAGATAGTAAGCCAGCCGAACCAGAAAGGACCTGTTGACAGACCTAACAGGCACTTATGGCGCCCTCAACTTCTGAGACTGGGCCACGGGGTAGCCGCAACTTTTTCAGCCCTGGGAAACTGTTCAAGGAATTACTGTTCCTTAGCTGAAAGGCAGCCTAGGGCACTCTGGTACCGCAGTTTAGTTAATGAGCTTCTTTCAAACAGTAATTCATGAATTTGTTTCAAAAGTCTGAAAACCGTTCCGTGCACTGACTGGACGATAGAAAAACAAATCAATAATAGAAAATATTGAGAGAAAAGACAAATGAGCTGGCAGGCTGAGCTCTTTTGGGCGGGAAGCCTGGAGCCCGGCGTTGCGGGGTGGCGCGTCTCCCTCTCCGCCCCGGATCTTAGGCCCACGCCGAGAGCGGGGACCGGCCGGCGGCGGCGGCCGGCCCGGGCTCGGGGCGGAGCCGCGGCCTCTGGCTCCTCCTGGGGGCGGGCAGCCCGGGGGTGGAGGGCGGAGCCGCCTCAGAGCACGAGAAGGAGTAGTGCGGGAAGCCGGTCGCGCCCGCGCTTCTACCGCCCGGGATGGACTGAGCCGCGCCGGCCGCCCGCGCCGAGTCGCTCCTGCCCTCGCCGGGTCCCACGGCCCCGGGCCGGGCTCCCGACACCGCCTCACGCGTTCCCCGCGGACGGCCTCGGGCCGGCTGCCGCGCCGGGGAGATGTCCGGCGGCCGGAGGAGGGGCGGCGCCCCCTGGCATAGCTTTTCCCGATTCTTTGCTCCCCGAAGCCCTTCCCGGGACAAGGAAGAGGAAGAGGAGGAGAGGCCGGGGACAACCCAGCCGCCCGCGCCGGGCCGGGACGCTGCCAGGTGGGAGCCGCGGGGTCGTCGGGGGCCCCGCGCCGACTCAGGACGGGGGGGTTCCTGGCCCCGCTGTCGGCCAGGCTGCGCTCCCCACTTTCTGTTCTCCTTCTTCCATTGCTCAAGTTTTTTCCTTCTCTCTCAGTTCCCGCGCCGCATGACTTGGTCTGTAAATCCGGGTGAAGTCCGTGGCCAGCGGCCAGGCCAGCTCTCGGGGCGCTCAGCTCCCCATCTCCCGTTCCCGGACAGGGTTCGGTTCCCGTCCTACACTCGCATCTGCTCTAAGTTCAAGCGAGTCCCCCGGCGTCCTGCCGGCGGTAATGCGAAAGAGTAGTGAGCCCAGCCGTCCGCCAGGGCGAGGAGGGCGCGATCAGAAAACCACTCCGATAGGAAAGGTAACGCTTTGGAGCGCCACCCGCTCGGCTGGGATTTTGCCGTCTTAATCGTAGTTTCTCAAAGTAATTTTTTTTTTTTTTAAAAATGATGATGCTGAGTTCTCAAGACGCCACCAAAATATCAAACCGTTGCTAGGCTTATTTACCATTGCCTGACATTTAAATGATGCCACCCTTCTTTCCCAAAGCTCCTTGGAAAAAACATCAGCCTCAAGATCACAGAAGGATTCCAGAAACCTGGACTCGAGCTGTCTTGGTTTCTGTGAGAAGAAAAACGTGTCCCTCCTCCCCGCTTTTTTTTTTTTTTTTTGCATTTTTTTCTCCTTCCTCCACTTGCTGGTGTAAAATCGAGCTTTTTGAAAAATTCATGACTAATAAAAAATACCTGTTCCGGAGTCTTTTCATCTGTCCTGAGGGAGGAAGAGGGGTTAAGTGATATACAACTCGCTGTTTAAAACTTTTGCTGGCTAGAGAGGCTTACTGCTGCCTCTTCCCCCACATTGCACCAGAAGATCACTCGTGATTGGAAGGACGCTCTCCTGAAAGCTGTGTTTACTTCAGTCGTTAAAGGCTTCCTGGAGAGCTTCAAAGAAAAATGGATAGGAAACAGAACTGTAACTGAGCTGCTTCCATCAGTATTCATTCCTGTCTTGTGACTGGATCCTGGGCGTTTATGTGTTCCTCAGTTTCCCTGCTTATGAAGCATTTGCTTTATGACCCTCTTAACAAAACTGCCACATCTTTCCAAGAAGGTTCCTATTACAACTGGAAGACTTCTGTGAGGCTTCAGCTATTATTGCCCTGTTAAGAGAGAATTTAAAATTCAGACTTACATAGTAGTTAAAAATAGTTTTGAAGTCTGACAGGGCTCAACCAGAATGTCAGAATGCTGGTGTAGGCAGACAGCCCTTGGTGCCTGCCGTCACTGTAACAGTACTGACAATCTTGGATGATAATATGGAAGCAGTATTTAAGAGAAACCCGAAGTAGACTCAGAACTAGCCTTGAGTCAGGATTAGAAGGGAACAGGCAGGCCAATTTCAGGTTCCTATCAAAACTGTCCTGAAAGCTTGCCCACCTCCCTGCCCTATTTTGGCTTTTTAGCCACTTCTCAAATCTAATCTCTTTTTCTTTCTGGTGCTAGCCACTCCCGCAACTTGTCCCTTGTTTGCTTACCACTTCTCCATTCTCCTTATCTCCAGAGAGGCACAGACTGCTGCTTTTTGACAATCATAATTTTAATTGTGCTTATATGAACGCTAATTTTGTCCTTCATCCATTTTAGAACTTGCCAGATGTTAAGGGGACAGCGGATAATCTTTTGTGTGGGTGTTTTACCTTTTAAATGAGCTTAAATCTTTTCTTTTCAAGGACATAAACACAAAGCCTTTATTGAAAGTTTAATGAAACAAATGGAAATGCTTAGTAGTACCGAATGTCCTAGTAACACAACACCCTGGTGTTAACAAGATTGGAAACAGAATTGTGATTTGTCACTGTGATCTTATTTCAAAATGTAAGAGTATTTTGGCTGTTTCTTTTAGAGGCAGTAAAAACTCCTGGTTTTAGTGGGAGCCTGTTTTACCTTTTGTACTGGTGATTTTAGATGTAGGGGAGTCTGTTCAGACATGGACTGGGTGTGATAGGAATGTAAAGATGACTGAGAAAAGGGCTGTTTCAAGGAATTGGGAGAAGCTGAGACCACTTGAAAACAGCCGTCCTAGTACCTATGATGTGTCTTGTTTAGTTGTTAAGTCGTGTCCAACTCCTTACAACCCCATGTAGCCTGCCAGGCTCCTCTGTCCATGGGATTTCCCAGGCAGGAATACTGGAGTGGGTTGCCATGGTGTGTCTGGCACATTACAATTAACAGGATACTTTAAAAAATACTACACCTGAGGTTGGAGAGACCTGTATGATCAGTATTCTAGTTTTACTATAAAAAACAGCTAAAGAAACATGCCCGGAGTCACATAGCTACTTTTCAGTTAAAGAACAAGTTTGTGCACTACCTGCAACTCAGAGGCCACTCAACATTTATTAAGGATTAATGTCTGCATCCTGACTTTTTCTTGTACTTGAAGTACATTCTCTCAAACTTGAGTTGTATAGTCTCGTTTTTTGCACTCCCAGTGTTGACTTACATGAGTTTCGTGGTGTAACTTGTGTAGGTACAAATACAAATGGGACATAAATTCCTTAAGAACAGAATCCCTTAACAATTCCTTAAGAACAGAGTTGAAAATTAAACACAGACGTAACCACAGACCAATAAAAGTAAAATTTACAGCATTATCCTGACAGCTGTTTTTTGGCTACTCACAAAATGCATATGGTACCAACTAGAAAAAACAAAGTTTTTGAGGAGTTGCCATGACTGTAGCACTGTGTACCATGCCATGATTCAGGTTTTCCAATATTTCCCCACTTGAATCACAGGAAAACTTTTGATTTTACGGTGTGCTGTAAGATATTTGGACATCACTTGCTGTGAACACATCATTTATATACTGTGTTCGCTGCTGCTCTCATTAACCTGCAGCAGTTAAAAGTCTGTTTGCATCAACACTGTTACGTATGTGAATTCAGGTTTTGGCAGTTGAATTGCTTGTTAATACCCTTTATCTTTGGTGGTTGACCACATCCAGAAAGTGCTTATATTAATTTGTTTTTAATTACATAGAAATGAAAACTGCAGTTGAATTCAATTCACAGCTGTAATGTTTAGCCCGTTTTATGAGTGTGCAATGAATGGGCTCAGCAAAAGTGATAGAGGAGAGCCAGGAGGGCTTCATGGGGGAGGTGGTTTTATCTGGGCCTTCAGGGCACTGGTGATGGTTTCCACAGGTAGAGAACTTAGCCAGGAACATGGAAAAAAGGGATGGGTCTTCTAGGCTGAGCAAAGGCCTGGGATTATGATCTCTTGAGCGCTGTATACATCAGTGCGGGCAGAGTGAAAGAGGCGTTAAGAAAATTAGATTTAGCACTGGGTCATAAAGAGTGTTTGGTCTCAATTTAGAGAATTTTTGTGAAGCCTCGTTCAACAGATACTGCTAAACTGTGAAATTCAGAGGATACCTGCCTTCTAATTTTCCTTGCTTTGAGAAAATAATCTCTCAATTTTGTTTCCTTGCTGTATCACACATGGTAGTGAGGCAAGAACAGCATTTATCAAAAGCCGACTGTGCACTCTTTTGGGCTGCGTACTTTTACTTGTATCGTCTTTTTAAATGTCACCCTCAGCCTGGAATGTTGATATGCTTATCACTATTCTGACAACTGAGGAAACTGAAGATAAGAGAATTCCCAGAGGTGGACACTGTCGGCATCTTGGGAGGAACAATTCTTTGCTGAACTGGACTCTCCTGTCCTTTGCAGGACATTTAGCATCTGTGGCCCTGCCCACTAATTGCCAGGAGCATCCAGCAGTCATTGGGAGAACCCAGAACACCTCCCCCAAGGTGGGCAGGAGGGAGAGCATTCCCAGGGGAGAACAGTTTATCCCAAATCATAACTGGGATAAGTTTCAGGGGTGAGATTTGAGATTGGGTCCTTCTGACTCAGAAACTCTGATTCTTTTTCACACCATCTTGCCCACTAACCTTCTGAACTGTGCTCCTTCAAAATACATCTGAATATGTAATTCAGTTGGGCCTTTCCTTCCTTTGTTCCAGAATGGGTAACAGTGTGGCCTATTTCACATATACTCTTTTTGACTGTTCCTTTGAGTGTCTCAATGCAGTGCCATTGATAGAAGGTAAGACAGGATCACTAGACCCAAGGAGCAGGGGCTGTGTCTCATTTATCTTGCTGTCCTCTGTACCTAGCTCAGGTGAGGGAGTGAATCTCTGTTGGTGGATCATTAAAACATTTATTAGTGGCTTTGACTAGGGATAATACACTCCTGCCCTTAAAGTTGGCATTTTTGAGACATGGTGGGGGGTGGGTACCATAAAGTTCCCTAGAGAGTGTTTGGCTCTTAAAGTTCAGAGAATATTTGCTTTTCACCATGGCTGAGTGTGGTTGATAAATGGGTGGAGCCACGATACTAGTGAGCTGAAATGTAGGAGATAGTTTCATCACATGTTAATAGTGCCTCTGATACCAGATGTTAAATGTTGACCACAGCATCATGTATGTAAGAAAAAGAAGCTTTGCGCTCTGAATTTTCATGGTGATTACATTTCAAATAGTGATTTGAAAGCACTGTATAAAATAATCAGTAATAGTTTGGTGGAATAAGATACCTATGTGGTGTTGAAGGGCAACATCTGAGGCTCATGCCTGCAGCAATAAAGATGACTGGAAAATTCCAGAAGTCCTCAGCTTCGTGTATTTTGTGAGAATCTTGAGCTTCCAGGTTAATGGAAAACACAGAACCTACTTTTGGCAGTGAGTAGAAATATAGACTGTTTTAGGGTATTGAAACCATACTTTTTTTCAAGTGAGAATCTGTCTTTTGGGTTTAACAGGGTGTCTGCCAGATATCTAACTTGAGAATTCTGTTTCTTGCTGAGGACATTTCCTTGAAAACTAACTTAGTTGTACACTCTAAATGTGTGTTGAGTTGCACGTGTTCCTCAAATTGACCCGCAATAAATTTGATCACAATTTCTAACTTTTTTGAAGCAAACATTTCGTCTCAGTTGAGAATATGTAAAAAAGGGTAATAGTGAATTTTATAAAGAATAAAACAATTTTCCCTCAAAGTATTACCGGAGTTTGGATGAAGTACACTCGTGTGCAGATATACCAAAAATGCCAGTGCAGCTATGATAACTAGAAAACAGACTGACGTACATTCAAACTCAGGAAGGTAATCCAGACTGTCTACTGAAGAGAGAGGATTAGCATGAAATAAAAGTTCAAGAAGTCATGTTTATCTTGAGTCTGTCCATTCCAGAAATTTGACTGCTATGTGTTGAGTGCTAAGGCGTGGGATACAAAGATGAATAAAAGACCAAAACTGCCCTCAAATAGTTTTTAAATTAGTGGAGGAGATAAACCTGCACATCTCTGTTTTCCAGATGAACTCATGATAAGCCAAACGTGCATTTGGTGTGTGTGACTGGTGTGGTTCAGAACACTGTTTCGTGAGTGTCACACCTTGTACGAGGACTTTCAACAGGCTTTCAAAGTATCTTCTCACTCTCTTCTCTCTCAGCATAGTTTGATGAGCATCCTTTGCCGAGGCAGATTCCTGGGGAGATGGGGTAGGAGCTGTACCAGCAGGGTGAGTGGACGTGATTTCCCTCGGTCCCTCCTGCTGCTGCTTGATCCAGCAAGTCTTAGATGGAGGCAGAAAAGCACATTCTTGCAAAAAATCGGCATTCCAAGTGAGTGGACATCCTTATACAGAATGGTTGGATGTTGACAGAAAAACAAATCGGTTTTTTGACTAGAAATAATTCGTTGTGTGGCAGTCATGAAGGCCAAGTACTGGTACAGCTCCAGCAGGGTTATCCCTCAATGTTTAACCCCTGGGGGTATTTAACTGGAAATATGCCAAAGCAGTGAAACTAAAGTTTGCTTAGTCAAGTGTTCCTTTGTGCCTGACAGATTAGTGATGACAAAACTAAACCACCCTTAATTGAGGCTCTAGTAATATCCAAGCCCTGTGCTTGGGGCTTTCAACATATACAATCACTTAATACTCAGAGCAACCTTATGAGACAGGAATCTTTACTTCATTTTGCAGACACATAATTTAAGGCTTGGAGAGGTCCAGTAGCTAATCAAAAGTCTCACAGATCTTGTGGTAGAGTGAGGAGTCATCCTCCTTCCTGAATTCAAAACCTACAGCATTCTGTGACTGCTGCTTCTGCTCAACTTGGAAAGAAGACCCAAACAGAAGGTAGGCCTTAGAAAATGTTTTGACTGCAAATAAGACCATGGCCTGCAGCTGGGTGTCTGCCCAGATGGCCTGGGTCAGTGCTCAGTACAGTAAAGAATTGATACTCCTGGCAGTTGAGAGAGGAAATTATATATACTTTATAAATTTATGTTTAAACACATAAAAAGGGTTAGTCTCCTAAAAAGATTCAGATATAGCAAGGTGCCATAGTCCACCTGTCTGATAATCAAAACCTGGGTTCAGTGTAGGTAGGCAGGAACTCTGGTACACTACTAGCAGGGGTGTAAATTGAGGCACCATTTTGGAGGGAACTTTGATGTGCTCTATCAGCATCATACATTCACATACCCTGATTTAACAGTTCCCTTTTAGAAATTCCACTGGATGTATACAGCTTGCAAAACAAGCCAAAAGTTGGCACTACAAATTTAGTCATTGCAGTGTTGTTTTAATTAGCAAGAGATGAAGATTGAAATGAAGTCTTATCAATAGTGGACTAGTTGGTAGATCACCACGTATCCAGGTCAGAGAAGGCAATGGCACCCCACTCCAGTACTCTTGCCTGGAAAATCCCATGGACAGAGGAGCCTGGTAGGCTGCAGTCCATGGGGTAGCGAAGAGTTGGACATGACTGAGTGACTTTACTTTCACTTTTCACTTTCCTGCATTGGAGAAGGAAATGGCAACCCACTCCAGTGTTCTTGCCTGGAGAATCCCAGGGACGGGGGAGCCTGGTGGGCTGATGCCTATGGGGTCGCACAGTCGGACACGACTAAAGTGACTTAGCATGTATCCATGTAGTGGTCTGTTATGTGAATGTCAAAAAGAATGATAAAGCTTTTTGTATACTGATAAGAAAAATATATTTAAAAATCTTTTTAAGGCAAGATACAAACCATTGTGTATAGTATGCTCCCATTTGCATTTGAAAATGGAGTATGAAAAAAGTCTGTTACTAGTATTGTGTTAACTGTTTGGGAAGGATGAAAGACTGGGTGAAGGAATGAAGAATAGGAGGGAGACTTCTTCATTTTAGACCTTTTTATACTTAAATTATATAAATTACCTATCTCAGAAAACTGGTTATGACCTAGTATAAATAATAAATAATATCTTTGTATAAAAGAGGGGATTTATGATCCTGTGTTGGCACAAATTCTCCAAAGGAAGAATGAACTCCATTCACTTGTTCAAGTGAGAAAAGTTATGATCGAGGCTACAAATGAATGGAATATTTATAATGCAGAATAATTGGATATTTAGATACTTTCTGCAGGTATGAGGGAGGTATATGTATTTTTAATATGCAGTATGAAACTGGGTAGAGTTAACAGAGCCTCAAAAATACCAACTCATTTTTGTGAGATCACCTAAATCATCCACTTTGAGTAGTCATGTGACTCTGAACTGAAATATTCTCTCAGTCTTTGATTATAAAGGAAAGGAGATAGCCCTCATAGCTAAGATCTCTTCCAGCTTTAGAATGCCAGCCAAAACTCCGTAGGGTAACAGGTGTATGCAGTATAGGTTAGGAAGACTTCTATTTTACTGGAAAGAGCACATATGAAAATGCTTTGGGTATTTCCTCTGTGTGTTCCTAACATTTTCATCATTTGATTTGAAAAGTTCACCAATGTTTTTAACAAGAATCCCTTTGGTACCACTCATGCCAGGCACTGTGCTAACCTCTGGGAATCCAGTGCAGCATGGCATTGGTTCAAAACACTCCTGCAGTTTTGTGCAGAAGGCAGACATAGCACAAATCTTCCTTCCCTTCTTAAAATAAGTACCAGCATGTCTCACGGGCTGTGGAGTATTTGACAGGGGTGGGCCCACTCCTAGAGGAAACTGTTTTAATCTCCTTCAGTCTATTCCTCTGATCTTTCTGTACACGTCTCTATTTACTATTCTTTACTTGTAAGCTTTAGACAATCTATATTGGTTTCTGGTGATGGTAGATGAGGATTGAGCTATTTTATATCTCTTTCCACTTCTCTTTATTCATTCAGCCAAGATAAGTGTTATAATTTGGGGATTAAATCAAAAGTCAACTTTTCCATGTATATAAATTAAAATACAGCTGTTTAGAATAGCACAACATACTTTTGAAGGAGCACATCTTATATGTCCTTTATGATAAATAGCACAAATCACAGAAATGACATGAAAATGGTATTTGAATGCTCTCATGAGTACTGATTTTATGTGACAGCTACATGATATGTTAGAAATTTCTGCTTTACTCTTTATATTAAAATTTATATAAAATATGGACATTACCTTTGCAGGTCATAATTTTTTTCTGTAACTGCTGTGCTTATAAAAAGGAATGAAATTCTTTGAATTTTATATTTTGATAACTGGGAACAGGTAGCGTGAGATGTAAACTCTTAGCCTTTTATTGTCTTTGCTGTCAAAGTACTAAAGAACATACCCTAGCTGGACAGGTGGCATTGTGCTATGTTAATCAAAGCTGAAAATGTGTGTGGTAATCAATTTAATTGTTCCATTGTTCTATTATAGATAGGCAGATAAGATCTTATTTGGCAATGTTACATTTATTATGATACAAAGAAATTGCTATTGTGTACTGTTTGTACTGTTAGTATTTAGCTGTTTGTCTTCTCTAGGTTCATTGCTTGCATTTTTTCACTGACTTCTTCTTATTTGCTTTTTAGAATCAACTACAATACTTTGGGATTTTTTGTTTGTTTGTTTTGCTTGCCTTTGAATAGTAATATATGCTCTTCTAAAACAGGTATGAAATTAAAGAAAAATCAAAAAGAAAAAAAAACACAACCCATACATAACCCTGTCCACCCAGAGACAAGTGCTATTCTGCTAGATCACTTCTGATATATGTGTCTACATGTATACATATTTTTAGAAAAAATAAAAGTCTTCTTCAGGATTTTGTAACTTGATTTTTTTCCCCCACTTAACATTTGTGCTTTATCATTTTATACAATAGTACATACACTCTTAGAAATAATCAAAATAATTTAATTTAAATCTTTTGAAAGATCTTAGATGGGTCATCACTTTTCAGAATCTAGTGTGAGTGTCTTAATGTGTCTCTGTTTACAGAAGGTCTGTATTCTGATGGGAAAGTTACATAGATTTGTATATGACGTGCTTTGTAGTAAAATAAGGTCAGATGAGGGAAGAGGACGTGACAGAAGTAGTGAGTGTGGAGTAGGGTATAGAGAGGATGCTCGTGAGGCCTGTCTGCTGGGGGTCACCTGACCCAAGACCTACGTGATACTTGAATTAATGTGAATGAATGTTAATCGTTCAGTGATGTCCAACTTTATGCGACCCCATGGACTGTAGCCCAGCAGGCTCTTCTGTCCATGGGATTTCCCAGGCAAGAATATTGGAGAGGGTTGCTATTTCCTTCTCCAGGAAATTTTCTTGACCCAGGGATCAGGAAATGAGCAAATCAGAGCAAAGGACTTTCCAGGCAGAGGGAAAAGCCGGTTTCAAGATCCTGGGGCAGGCTCCTGTTGGCACAGGTGTCAGAATAGGCAGAGACAACAGAATGAAAGGAGCCAGAGACCAGACGAGGTCAGCCTTGATCAGGAGTTGAGATGATAAGATTACTTTTTAAGAAAACTATCACTTGAGCATGGGTTTGTATGTGCATATATATTTGTAACCTCTTAAATAGTGAAGAAGTCTGAGCGCCGAAGAATTGATGCTTTTGAACTGTGGTGTTGGAGAAGACTCTTGAGAGTCCCTTGGACTGCATGGAGACCCAACCAGTCCATTCTAAAGGAGATCTTTGGAAGGAATGATGCTAAAGCTAAAACTCCAGTACTTTGGCCACCTCATCCGAAGAGTTGACTCATTGGAAAAGACTCTGATGCTGGGAGGGATTGGGGGCAGGAGGAGAAGGGGATGACAGTGAATGAGATGGCTGGATGGCATCACTGACTTGATGGACGCGAATCTGAGTGAACTCTGGGAGTTGGTGATGGACAGGGAGGCCTGGCATGCTGCAATTCATGGGGTCACAAAGAATCAGACACAACTGAGCGACTGAACTGAACTGAACTGAAATAGTTTATCAGCTTGTTGGTCTCAGAAGACTTGACAGAGGAGGAAGGGTCTGAGTAGGAGGTGAGGTCAATCTTGGTCAGCCACGGGAAGATCCAGGCTCACCTGTTCTGGGGTTTCCAGAGCTCCTCTCTCAGGTGATGTGTCAAGCGGTACAAGAATGAGCGTCCCATTCTAGACAGCAGCTAGAGTACTGCTTTGAGTTCATGTCATGGCAAAAGATCAGGGTATTGATTCTTGTGAGGTTGGTCACAAATGTTTAGAATCTGAGGGGTTTGAGGAAGAGGACTTTGGGAGAATACAGCAGTTGCTGATGTCACGTGTAGATGGACAGCTCAGGTCACGTCAAACCGCCTGAGATTCTCACTTTGTAGCCTGTGATTAAACTGTAATTATGGGTCTCATTTTGGGAGCATGTGATAGGAACAAAAGTAAATCAGCTTCCAGGTAGATAGAAAAATGATAGGAGAGGGTTGACATTATGGGGAAAGAACTGTCAGAAGCTCTAAGACTGCAAAGCCGTGGAGCTTCATGATCATATCTATTACTCTCCTCCCTGCTCCTAGTTTCTCTCCAAAGAGGTCTGACATGGAGAGACCAGATGTTTGAGCTAAAATGCATGCTGTTTGACTGTCTTAAAAGTGCAGCTTTTACTTACCTTTTAATTTGAAACCCAGAAATAGCCATAACCACCTGTTTTATATTCTGCTAATGGTCATTAAAAAAAATACAAGTACTACTCTACTGCTAGCAGTCACTATTTATGAATGGACAGTTTTCCAGATGGTTGTTTGGAAATTGTCAGTGTGGAACTCTGCTTTTATCCCTGCAGAAGCAGGGTTGGAGATGCTGAGTGGGGCCCCAGGCCAGCAGATAAAAGTCAGTTTAATCTGTAATATACTGTACCTTCAGTTGGGCTTCGCTGGTGGCACAGACAGTGAAGAATCTGCCTGCAGTGCGGGAGATCTGGGTTTAGTCCCGAGGTTGGAAAAATCCCCTGGAGGATGGCATGGCAACCCACTCCAGTATTCTTGCCTGGAGAATCCCCATGGACAAAGGAGCCTAATAGGCTATAATCTGTGGGGTCACAAAGAGTCAGACACGACTGAGCGACTAACCACAACCACACAGTATCTTCAGTCCAACAATGAGCAAAGAGAACTCTAGAGCTTGTCTGGTGAAGATGTGTTTCTAAGAAAAGATCCCCAAGGGAGTGTAGGTGCCCCATGGCATGAGCAAGCCCTTTGGAGGGTATGGGGGTAAAGTTCAACCTATATTTCAGCACTTGAGTGGCAGTGAGAGGGAGAAATCCAAGGGAATAGAGGACAGGCCCCTGGTGGCCTCAGTCACTTTGAAGTCAGGGACAGTAGAAGCTCTGTCTACTTGTCACGCCGTAATATTTTAACTGAATTGGCTTCTTGATCACAGTCTCTCTTTCTTTACCACAAAAGCCTCAAGATTCATCTGCCTTTTCCCCTTTCTTTCTGCTTATTGGAGGGTCATACGTGATTTTAGATCTGGCAGAGGGCTGGTGTGACCCTTTCAATGTACGTGTTTGAAAAAGGAAGATCCAGAAAGGGTCATTTTGACTGAAGAGCCTTTTGTCCATAAGGTGCCATCCCTGAAACAGACCTCTGTCCATTTCGAGTTTTTGCAGAACTTTTCGCTTCTGGTAACAGCAACAAAGGGAGTGGGTTGGGAAGAGATCCCCTCCTTGTTCCATAGTCTTTTTCATTTAGTCCTCCAAGGCTTTACTGAAGGGGTGTGGACCAGGCTTCCAGAACTAGAAGGGTTTTATGTTAGTGAGGGAAGACAGAAATAGATTAACCTGTATTCTCATTCCCTGTCCTCAGCTATGTTGCTAGTACTGTAGACCACCCCTTCTAGGATGAAAGTGAAAACCTAGAGTGGGAAAGAGAGGAGGCAGAGAAGAGAAGTCCTCAGCACAGGCCCCTAGGAATGGTGGCAAGTTCCTGGGGGTAGTGGGTTGGGGGTCCTGCTTAGAGATAAGGCCATGCCCAAGCCAGGCATGTGTGGAGGAGGCAGAGAAGAGAAGTCCTCAGCTCAGGCCCCTAGGAATGGTGGCAAGTTCCTGGGGGTAGTGGGTTGGGGGTCCTGCTTAGAGATAAGGCCATGCCCAAGCCAGGCATGTGTGTTCCATCTCTCAGTCGTGTCCAGCTCTCTGCAGGCACATGGACTGTAGCCCACCAGGCTTCTCTGTCATTGGGATTTCCCAGGCAAGAATGTTGAAGCGGATTGCCGGTTCCTTCTCCAGGGGAATCGTCCTTACCCAGGGATCAAACCTGCGTCTCCTGCACTGCAGGAGGAGTCTACCTGTGGAGCCACTGGGGAAGCCCCAAACAAGGCACCACCTTCTGTGAAGTCACCTTGAGTTTGAGAATGCTCAGAATTATGGCCGTGATGTTACCAGTACCAGAGATTGCCTCCTTTCTGGAAATAGCAAGAAATCAGACTCGGGAATCCACTGAAAAGTGGGCTGGCCTTTGGAAGACAGCTATGGAAACTGTATTCAGCTCTTCAGTGTTTCCAGAGTTTTCTGATGCAGCCACCATAGCGGTGTGTGAGAGAGACAGCAGAGTAAGAGGTGCTTACTCAGCTGCCTTGTTGCAGGAGGGGGAGGAGTGAAGAACTTTATCTTCCTCACGCTGCCTCCAGCCACATCCGCTCCAGCATGACTATCCAGTGACCGCCTAGGAAGTGGCATTCTTACCACTTGAGGGACTGACTCTGGAAGAGGCTTAGCAGCATCCCTTAGGTTTCAGTCCGTGGTAAACACTCAAAGAGGGGATTTTTGTCCCGTCCCTCTGGACTTCGCATACCCTGCATGCTCATTCAGGCAACAGCTCTTCACTGGGACCGTCTCTGCCAAACATCAGTGTTGCAAAATGGGTGCTATTTCACGGAGTGAGCTTTCGAAAAAATTGATACCTATCCTTTAATTATCACCATATAACACATTGAAATAATGGATGTCCTTCCAACCAGATCATTCTCTTCTCTGTGCAACTCTCGGTTGCTGGTCTCAGCTCAGTAAAGAGGCTCTCACGCTGTTGTTTACCAAGAACGTGATCAGAGGACGGCCTGCATCTGAACAACCCAGGGAAAGAGTTGTGGAAAATGTGGATTCCTGGGCCCCACTCCAGCTGGAATCCTTGACTGCCAGGCCCCCACATCTGTTTAATAAACAACTGTGCAGGTGATTATGGTGTCTCTAGAGAGGGATTCTCAGGGAAAGAGGGCCAGGGTATTGTCTGGCATGTTCACTGCTCATTTCCTAGTGTGTACCGAGAACAGGGTCTGGCACCTAAAAAGTGCAAGGATGTGTCTGGTGACTGAGTTCTTGGACCTAGTTTTCTCCTCCTTACTTTCTGTGAGTTGGGGAATCTTGTTAGAATTTGATTAAAAGTAATAGTGTAAGATATTTTAAGTGACAGGATAGGGACTCTCTGTAAATTATTTAGAATGTAAATTTGCCTCCTTTTTTTTCTATGGCCCAGGAGGTTTGTTTTATGTCTGGCATAAAGTAAGTGGATTCTTAATGGCTGTACATTGGATTCCTGGTTTTCAGCTATGGTCTAAATAAGGCTGCATCAACAATGAGGAGCTTCTGTGTCACTTTGACCTTGATGCTTATCTAGATTTAATTTCCCGAGTTGTGTTAGCTAAGTTAGATGAGGTTGTTAAAATTCAAGGTAGTCTTATTTGTACCCAAGTGTGATCTTGATGCCTGCCCCCTCACTCCCTGCCTTGAGCAGAATGTGTGCTTTCTAAAAATACTGCTATTGAAATACTCCCAGGTCCCAAAGGGGATTAAATTGTGAGAGAACAATAGGAAAGGCTTGTCTTTCTTAAGGTTTGAGATCATCTGAATTTGAAAAGTTTTTCTTTCTCTTGTATTTTATTTTTGAGTCTGAGAGTACCATTTCCAAGCGTTTTGAGACTTTTCTGTTGATATTTCTTCTTCTTTTCCTTTCCTTTCTTTCTTTTTCTTTTTTTAAAATCTAGGCTGACATCTAAATATCCACTGTTTCGAGTATATTTATGAATCTTTCTTTTTTTAAAATCTAGGCTGACATCTAAATATCCACTGTTTCGAGTATATTTATGAATCCTGTCCTAATTGTTGTGTGTTTTGTTTGTAAGTCAGTTGAAAATACCCTTGTTCCTATTGAGTAATCTTCTCCCAGCCCAACTTCTCTCTTTTATATCTTTTGAGAAAGTTGTTGCTGAATGAGAGTGGATGGTATATTCTTTCAAGAGACTTACATACTAGTGTGTCATTAAGGGAAAAGGACTACTGTGTAT
The DNA here is from genome assembly GCA_006410675.1 of Oreotragus oreotragus. Taxonomy (NCBI): domain Eukaryota; kingdom Metazoa; phylum Chordata; class Mammalia; order Artiodactyla; family Bovidae; genus Oreotragus; species Oreotragus oreotragus. Next base: position 250,125 of record SJYX01005771.1, read on the forward strand.
TATATTGTTCTTAATGGCACAGTGTTTTCTGATTAAGCACACACAACCAGAATGTTTGATAGCAGTTATTTTTACAGTCCATCTGACAAACAGTACTTGAATGCCTTCACAGTGCCAAGTGCGATGCTAGGCTTTGGGATACAGCCATGTACGATACAGTCCCTGGGTTATATGAGTTCAAATCTAGTTAGACAAATGCACAACCAACCAGCCATTATGGTAATTACTAGCAGGAATGTTTGAGGGGTATCACTCTGTGCAGTGGGGGCACACAAATTACAGGTTAACATAGAAATCAATTGGGAAGGATTAGGAGTTGGACTGGAGAAGGCAATGGTACCCCACTCCAGTACTCTTGCCTGGAAAATCCCATGGATGGAGGAGCCTGGTAGGCTGCAGTCCATGGGGTCGCGAAGAGTCGGACACGACCGAGCAACTTGACTTTCACTTTTCACTTTCATGCACTGGAGAAGGAAATGGCAACCCACTCCAGTGTTCTTGCCTGGAGAGTCCCAGGGACGGGAAAGCCTGGTGGGCTGCCATCTATGGGGTCGCACAGAGTCGGACACGACTGAAGTGACTTAGCAGCAGGAGTTGGACAGGGTGGGGAAGGGTGTTGCAGCCAAGAGGAGAAAGTAGTTTGCTGGTATGTGAATTTGGTGTTTTCTGAGAATGGGTTCTAGGTGACAGGTGTGTCTGCAACCAGGTCATGAAGAACTTTCTATAGTTACGCTAAGGACTCTTCATTTCATTCATCAGCTGATGGAGAATCACTGAAGGAGTTTTTGAGCAGGAGAGAATCATGGTCAGATAAATGACCACTGTGTCTAAGAAGAATGGATTGAACCAGAGCCATCCAGAGGATGTCAGAGACAGAGACGAATGCAGAAGGGACTCCAGACAACCAGGAAGGACGTGGGGAAAGCTTTAACTGAAGCAGTGATTTTTCTACGTAATCCAGAATTTTAAAATGTTTGTTTTAAAACTTGACAAATTTTAAAATTTTGGTTTAGCCATACGATTCGTGAAAGGTAAACCTTAGGATATAACTTTCAACAAGTTTTACAAAGTGTCAAGTATTAACTGTTCTTGGTGATTTCAGCTTTAAATTTTTCAGTTGTTTGCACAATGCAGAATACTTATGTTCTGACTTAAAACTTTTTTTTTTTTTTTTGGCATTTTGTGTGTGTTTACAGTGTGGAAATAATTATAGCTACTTGAAAATACTAACTTCTGCCTTAAATCCCATGGACCCTGAGCTGCATTTTCTGCAGAGCTTTTGTACTGGGAAAGACACTTTTTACTGTTTTCATATACAATTTCAGTAAGGCAGTAAGCTTATAGTGTTAGTCATTCAGTCATGTCCGACTCTGTGACCCCATGGGCTGAAGCTTGTCGGGATCCTCTGTCCACGGAATTCTCCAGGCATGAATACTAAACTGAGTTGCCATTTCATTCTCCAAGCTTATAGAATACCCTGTGAACGCTCTAAATAAGTATCCTTTCAGAAATCTTGAACTAGGATACTAAACTGTCTATTGTATATTTAGATAGATTATATTTAGAAATTAACTAGATTCAAAATAGACTGTAGTTAGAAAATACACTTATCAAATCACCAAAGTCAGCAGTATTCATGGTTATGCCCCAAATGTTTATATCATGCTCTTTTTATGTGTATTTTGCCAGTCTCTTTTCTTTGATTTGAGCTTAAAAGACAAGTATTGACATTTAATTAAAAAAAAAAAGAATTATAAATAATCTTGTGGCAAAAGATAAGCCTAGTAAAACAGGAAAAAACAAAGATAACCCACTCGCATTTAAAATGTTAACCATTTGAGACGTTATTTTATAGACATGTCCATGCATATAGGTTACAATTCTGACTTGTACATTTTTTTTCTACTTTGTCCCTATTTTTCCCTATGGAGTTTTCATATTTTAAACACATAGCATATGTATTTATTTACATGCTTAATTTTTCTTACTGGCATTTGAGCATGGCTGCATCTTTTCTGTCCTTGTATTCCTACATAGAGTCTGAGACTGAATGAAATTTGAATCCATTGTATTTTCCAGGTGTTCATCATCTATTTTTTTCCTTCCTTTTTTTTTTTTTAAATCATTGTCATTTGTTGCCTGGATGGATAGTCTGCTCAATTGTACTGGACTGTATGGATAGAAAATCTTAAGTAGCACAAATGGTGTCCTTGCTTAGTATCCTAATGGGAGCTGTGGAACCCCCCTTTCCATTCCCTCTCCTGCCAGTCACCACGATTCCATCCTTGTGGTTTTCCCCACCCAGTCCTTCTCCTGCCTGAAGGCTTCCCAGTGCTAGCAGAACAAAGGTCACATTCTGTGATGCGTCAGACAGGTTCTTCTTGGTCTGGCACCCACTAACCTCTCTTCTCATAGTCATCTCTAGCAGGATTATCGCTGCCTGTCACAAGATCCTGTGCTTCAGTCTTACCTTAAAACCAACAAACAGAACATGGTGGTGCTGGTCCTAAGTCGCTAAGTCACGTCCAGCTCTTACGACCCCATGGACTGTAGTCTGCCAAGCTCCTCTGTCCATGGGATCTTCCAAGCGAGAATAGTGGAGTGGGTTGCCATTTCCTTCTCCAGAGGATCTTCCCAATCCAGGAATTGAACCCAGATCTCCTGCATTGCAGGCATATTCTTTATCGATTAAGCTACCCCCCAAATACTGTATCATTATCAACCCCTGCCTTTGTACCTCCTACATGGGCACTTGACTGAGCGGGCAGAGTCTCTGCCTCTTGTTTCCTCTGTGCTCCATGGCACTTCATTCAGCAGTTATAACTTGTACCAGACTGTATTATTAGTTTGTTTATCAGTCTCCCCTACTAAACCTTGTTTTGCGAAGATCCTGACCTGCTTGTTCTTAAATCCTCAAGGCCATGCACGATTCCCAGATTATTGTGGTAGAGTGCCACAATAATCTTTAGAGTGAAGCTACTCAATTTGTCTCAGATTATGAAAGTATGAAAACAAAATAACATGTCAACGTAAAGAGTTAATTATTTAGATCTGAAATGTATATGTACCTAATAGGCAAAATAGGTTATGACATCTTATAAGACATCTGTGAAGGTATTCCAGACAAGACAGTTAAAAGTGACTATCTGGAAAATCAGATTTTTAAGGCACCATCTGGGACACATTTGTGTGTACTTAGTCGTTCAGTTGTATCTGACTCTTTTTGACTCCATGGATTATATAGCTGCCAGGCTCCTTTGTCCATGAGGATTCTCCAGGCAAGAATACTGGAGTGGGTTGCCCTGCCCTCTTCCAAGGGATCTTCCCAACCTAGGGGTAGAACCCAGGTCTCCCACATTGCAGGCAGATTCTTTACTGTCTGAGCCACCAGGGAAGCCCAAGAACATACTTGGGATCAGATAAACCTACATCTCTCTCTCTTTCTCTCTCTCTCCGTTTTTTTTTTTTTTTGCATCTCTTTTAAGTATTCCCAGAAATCTCTAGATGACCCTGTATGTTTATAAAAACTTCCAAGATTATGATAGTTGTACAATGGTGCTCCTTTATTCAGGTGCATTGTTGGTGTGATGCTGGTCATAAAGCAGAATGGACTCACCAAAATGTCTGGAGCCTGATGAGCATTTTTGAATGTGTGTTTCAAGTGCAGACACTCAAATCAATAGCTTCTTAGTGTAACACTTTGTATGTGAATCTTTGGGGCATTACAGTTTAAAAAGGACCTTTCAGTTTTTGCATTAAACACAGAAACTGTATGATTTTAGTAATTCTCTTTTAATGTAAAAAAAAATGTTTTTTTTTCCAGTGTTGAAAATGAGCCCATGAGCACAAGTCAGAAAAAGGAAAATATACTTTCATCAGAAGCAATAAAGGTATAGTTTTAAATTAACATTTTATATCAAGCAAATAATTTTTTCTTAATTTCTGCTCGCTCTTCTTTCTGATTCTGTCATCTCATTTCACATTTCAAAAAGACTATAAATTCTTACTCCTTATTGGAAACTCTAGCCCAGTTCTGCCTGATATTTGCATCTTGCAGTGGGGTTGGGGGTAGATCATTGAAGAAAGGCTTGAGACAGTGCTGCTCTTACCCTAGCCGAGCCACTAACCAGCTGTGAGGTCTTCTGCTGAGACATTTAACTTCTCTGGGTCTTGGTTTTCTAATCTGTAAATTGGGTCATCTAACCTCCACTCTCCCTTTCCCCTAGGAAGTTCTTCAATTTATGTGTGTTTACTCAAATGCTTCTGACAATTAAGAATGCTTCTGAGGGCATAGAAGTTAATGACCTATTTGTACATGTCATTAGTATGTGATATGTTTGTTTAGCTCATAAGTGAACTGGCTTTCTCTGCATCTACAGAACAACCATGAAATCATATATGCTACACTTCTATGCAGATGGTTATTGATAAGTGTGATTAAAAATCTCTGCAAACTGCTAAACCTTATAATACTTCTTTTTCATCATAAGTAATTTTCTAGAAATTGGATGTTTGTGTTGGTTGGGAGTGTGAGGCTAGGGTCAAGTTCTGATAGCTGTTCCACATTCATGGAGTTTGGGCCCAATTACTTTCTTTTTAAATGACTTGAGACAGTCAGTCAAGGAGAAAGCTTGTCAGGGATTCCCGGGTACATTAGCCTGGTCAGTGGCAGGATCAGGAAGTCAACTGAATCCTTTGTTACCAATAATCCTTCATTACTCTTAAACATTACATGAGGTCCAGAGGCCTTAAAGATGGTAAAGGTAAAGCTGTTTTCAATTTTTATTCCCACCTTGTCCACCATAGTTAACAATATAAATATTTTTGAAAGAAAAAAATCAGAATCTGATTATTCTTTTTTATTTTTAAACTTTATGAAAGAAAAAAAATCAGAATCACCTTGCTTCCCTTTCCTTTCTTCTTCCTTAGTGAGTTTGGCTACTAACTCCTGCCCCCTGGGTTTTATAGCACTTCCTGCCTTTCTTGGGCAGCTAGCTGGTCGTTAGTCAACTCACTGGTTTACCACTGCATGGACTCTGTAGCTTTCTCAGTCTTGTTCAGTTTTTACACGTCCCGCGTTGCCCAGCTTCAAGATTTTTACTTCTCATTTTATGTGCAGCTTTGCTCTTGAGTTGTCTCACAGGAAGCATGTGTTTTACTTCTGAAATCTCCAACTAAGAGGTTTCTTTATCAACCAGTTCCCGTCATTCCCTATCTTAGTCCTTCATTGCCTCTGAGCCCACCTTTGAGCTTCAGCAAACCTTCTTGCTTTCCCTGCTCTTTTCTCTTCTCCTGGTCACTACTTGTTTGCCTTCTCAACCTGGAACTGATAGGTATCACTTCAGCTGTTAATCTCACTGAAAAAAATGCTGATCTTCAAACTTGGCCCTGAGACTTTAGTTTCCAGTAGAACTGCTTTCTATCTGCAGAGATTTACTCCAGAAATTATTCTGGCCTCAGTAAGTGTATATGATGGGCAGTATGGTGGGTGGTCCTCCATGGTTACCATCTTCTCTATCCATTTTTAATATATTGGTTTGAATGCTCAGAATACTTTCAGTTTTGGATTTGAGCCCCCAAGTAAATAGAGCTTATAGTCATGAAAGTTTTTCTCTTATGGTTTGAGGCCTATAGGATTACTTATATCAATACATGGGCAGTCTGGTTAGCCTCTCACTGGTATAATGGAAGCATTTTGGGCCATGTAAGCTTGTTTGTTTGCTATACTTTCTGGAAACTACTGGTAGGCTTGCTCATCTTTGCTGCACAGACCCAGTTATTGCTAGGCATCAGAAATATGTATTTTGCAGATTATATTCCACTGTAAGTTATTACATGATATTGGGTATAATTCCCTGTGTGTTATATGGTGAATCCCTGTTGCTTCAATTAAAGAAAAGAAAAAAAGTACATATTTTTATAATATCAATAGTTAGGCCCATACTTTGGGGGACTAAAAAGGTTAGCAACGATATTTATAATCCTGTTATTTTAAATAGTCTCATTTAAAGTTTTCTCACTTGGCAAGTAGCATAAAACATTCATTTGTTTTCTTTCTAATGAATAGTTTTCTGAAACATAGTGCTCCATTGTAATGTGACATTTTTTGCCACACTTCCATCTTCATAACCTGAATTTTATGATAATGCCTTCCATGATAAGGAAAAATTTGCACCATTTTTCCTCTCCAGTGTAAAAGGTAACAGATTTATGTACAATAAATGTTTTTATACATTTCTTTTTGTATTTGACCTTGAGATACCAAATCAAGGTATTGAAGATTGTTTTGTTATAAATTTAAGCTACAAAAAAAAATTGTATTTTTTTTAAACAACTAGAGACTATAGAAGCTTTGTATTATTTTTGGACATAAGTAGATTCTTGGTTCTTAAAATATATATGCTATACAAATTTCACTGTTTTGCTAACATTGAAATCTATTTCTCACATGTGCATCTACCATTCCACTGAAATATATATTTCTTCTATATTAATCAATTTTTATATCTAGCTGATAAAACTTCCAGATATTTAGTCTGTACACTATTCAGTTTTTCTTTAAGGAATGCATATTCTTGTCTCATAGCCTTAGACTCTTGCTGTGTTCACGTCTATTGTTTTAAAGAGAGGGAAGGCATGTTATAACACCCTGCTCCCTTCTGCCTAATTCAGAGAACTGTTCATCCCTTCCCACTTTCCAAGGCTCACCCCCTAAATGCCCCCATGGGTGGTACTGGTCTCTAATTTCCTGCCTTCTCCTGGACCTCGCTTTGCACTGTGTTCATTTCTCCATCTTCACTGGATTCTTCTATTTTACTCTTAATATGTAAAATAATTTTTTTTCTTTCATTGGTCTGGTTATCATTTCATTTTATTGCTACCCTTTACCCAAGGTTCCTTATGGAAGTCTGTCGTAATCAGTGTTTAATTCTTAATGCTTTCTCATCTGACTCTGGTCCCCCTTTCTGGTTTGCTTAGACATGGGAAAACTAGTATTGTGCCTGACATACGTGTCATAGGTGTTCAGGTCAGTCGCTCAGTCATGTCCGACTCTTTGCGACTCCAGGGCCTGCAGCACGCCAGGCTTCCCTGTCCAACACCAACTCTCGGAGCTTACTCAAACTCATTTCCATCGAGTCAGTGATGCCATCCAACCATCTCATCCTCTGATGTCCCCTTCTCCTCCTACCTTCAATCTTGCCCAGCATCAAGGTCTTTTCCAATGAGTCAGTTCTTCCCATCAGACGGGCAAATATTGGAGTTTCAGCTTCAGCATCAGTGCTTCCAAAGAAAATATGGGACTGATTTCCTTTTGGATGGACTGACTGGATCTCCTTACAATCCAAGGGACTCACAAGAGTCTTCACACCACAGTCCAAAAGTATCAATTCTTTGGCACTCAGCTTTCTTTATAGTCCAACTCTCACATCCATATGTAACTACTGGAAAAACCATAGCTTTGACTAGACAGACCTTTGTTGGCAAAGTAATGTCTCTGCATTGTAATATGCTGTCTAGGTTGATCATATTTTTTCTTCCAAGGAGCAAGTGCCTTTTAATTTCATGGCTGCAGTCACCATCTGCAGTGATTTTGGAGCCCCCCAAAATAAAGTCTGTCACTGTTTCCATTGTTTCTCCATCTATTTGACAAAAGTACCATGATCTTAGTTTTCTGAATGTTGAGTTTAAAGCCAACTTTTTCATTCTCGCCTTTCACTTTCATCAAGAGGCTCTTTAACTCTTATTCACTTTCTCCTATAAGGGTGGTGTGATCTGCATATCTGAGGTTATTGATATTTCTCCCAGAAATCTTGATTCCAGCTTGTGCTTCATCCAGCCTGGCATTTCATATGATGTACTCTGTATATAAGTTAAATAAGCAGGGTGATAATATACAGCCTTGAAGTACTCCCTTCCTGATTTGGAACCAGTCTGTTGTTCCATGTCCAGTTCTATCTGTTGGTTCCTGACCTGCATACAGATTACTTAGGTGGCAGGTCAGGTGGTCTAGTTTTCCCATCTCTTGAAGAATTTTTCAGAGTTTGTTGTGATCCACACAGTCAAAGGCTTTGGCGTAGACAATAAAGCAGAAGTAAATGACTTTCTGGAACTCTCTTACTTTTTTGATGATCCAAGGATGTTGGCAATTTGATCTCTGGTTCCTCTGCCTTTTCTAAATCCAGCTTGAACATCTGGAAGTTCATGGTTCACGTATTGTTGAAGCCTGACTTTACTAGCATGTGAGATGAGTGCAATTGTGCGGTAGTTTGAACATTCTTCGGCATTGCCTTTCTTTGGGATTGGAATGAAAACTGACCTTTTCCAGTCCTGTGGCCACTGCTGAGTTTTTCAAATTTCCTGGTGTATTGAGTGCAGTACTTTCACAGCATCATCTTTCAGGATTTGAAATAGTTCAACTGAAATTCCATCACCTCCACTAGTTTTGTTCGTAGTGATGCTTCCTAAGGCACTCTTGACTTCCCATTCTGGAATGTTTGGCTCTCGGTGATTGATGACACCATCGTGGTTATCTGGGTTGTGAAGATCTTTTTGTACAGTTCTGTGTATTCTTGCCACCTCTTCTTAATATCTTATGCTTCCATTTTTGTCTTTTATTGAGCCCATCTTTGCATGAAGTGTTCGCTTGGTATCTCTAATTTTCTGGAAGAGCTCTTCCCATTCTATTGTTTTCCTCTGTTTCTTTGCACTGATCACTGAGGAAGGCTTTCTTATCTTTCCTTGCTATTCTTTGGAACTCTGCATTCAAATGGGTATGTCTTTCCTTTTCTCCTTTGCCTTTCACTTCTCTTCTTTTCTCAGCTATTTATAAAGGCCTCCTCAGATAACCATTCTGCTTTTTTGCATTCCTTTTTCATAGTTGTTAAATGAGAGTAAAACCTGACCTCTTGCTACCCATCCCATCAGTAACTTGTTCTCAGTTCTTACTGTATATAACCAGTTGAGACACTTGATTTTCCAAGTTGTCTTCTTTCCAGAAGTTGTATGTTTTTATATTTGCTCTTCTGACCTTGTACATTTTAGTTTCTATTCCCGCCTCTGGCCATTCCCTTGAGTTTCCTTCACTGATTCTTTTTTCGGGGGAGTGAAATAGAAAAAAATAGCTTTATTGCTTCACCGGGCAAACGGAGCCATAACAGACTAATGCCTTCAAAACTCTGTTGGCATAAGATGAGGTAATGAGATTTATAGTAATGGTTCAAAGAGGAGGGTGTGATCAGCTCATAGCCATTCTTTGATTGGTTGGTGGTGAGGTAATTGGGAGTCAGCATCATCAGTCTCCTGGTCCAACCAATCTGGAGTCTAGATGCTTGTGGGAAGCACGCGGTTAACTTCTTTTGGTAGGGGTTTCAGTATCTGCAAAATAGCTCAAATATATTGTTATGTATATTCATTTAGGAGGGTGCCAGGATCCTGCCCCAAGGCTGTTCTATTGTTTTATAGAATTTTTATAGAATTTTTTGTTTTCTGTCAAACCTCAGCATGAAATAGCTATTCAGTTCAGTTCAGTCGCTCAGTCGTGTCCGACTCTTTGTGACCCCATGAATCGCAACACGCCGGGCCTCCCTGTCCATCACCATCTCCCGGAGTTCACTCAGACTCACGTCCATCGAGTCCATGATGCCATCCAGCCATCTCATCCTCGGTCGTCCCCTTCTCCTCCTGCCCCCAGTCCCTCCCAGCATCAGAGTCTTTTCCAGTGAGTCAACTCTTCGCATGAGGTGGCCAAAGTACTGGAGTTTCAGCTTTAGCATCATTCCTTCCAAAGAAATCCCAGGGTTGATCTCCTTCAGAGTGGACTGGTTGGATCTCCTTGCAGTCCAAGGGACTCTCAAGAGTCTTCTCCAACACCACAGTTCAAAAGCATCGATTCTTCGGCTCCCAGCTTTCTTCACAGTCCAACTTTCACATCCATACATGACCACAGGAAAAACCATAGCCTTGAAATAGCTATAGATATACATAAAACCCTTCCCTTTTAAACTTCCCTCCCATCTCCTGCCCCTCTAGATTGACACAGAGACCCTGTTTAAGTTCCCTGAGCCATACAGCAAATCCCGTTGGTATCTGTTTTACATATGGTAATGTAAGTTTCCATGTTACTCTTTCCATGCACCTCACCCTCTCCTCCCCTCTCCCCACATCCAAAAGTCTATTCTCTATGTCTTTCTCCACTGCTGCCCTGAAAATAAATTCTTCCTGTACCATTTTTCTAGATTCTGTATATATACGTTAGAATGTGATATTTATCTTTCTCTTTCTGACTCACTGCACTCTGTATAATAGGTTCTAGGTTCATCCACCTCATCAGAATGGACTCATGCATTCCTTTTTATGGCTGAGTGATATTCCATTGTGTATATGTACCACAACTTCCGTATCCATTCATCTGTCGATGGAAATCTATACTGTTTCCATGTTCCAGCTATTGTAAATGGTGCTGCAGTGAACAGTGGGATACATGTGTCTTTTTCAGTTTTGGTTTCCTCAGGGTATATGCCTAGGAGTGGGATTGCTGGGTCATATGGTGGTTTTATTCATAGTTTTTTTGATGAATCTCTATACTGTCTTTCATAGCCGCTGTATTAGTTTACATTCCCACCTACAGTGCAAGAGCATTCCCTTTTCTCCACATCCTCTCCTGCATTTATTGTTTGTAGACTTTTTGATGATGGCCATTCTGACTGGTGTGAGGTGATAACTCATCGTAGTTTTGATTTGTATTTCTCTGATAATGAGCAGTGTTGAACATCATGTCATGTATTTGTTAGCCATCTGTATGTCTTCTTTGGAGAAATGTCTGTTTAGGTCTTTTTCCCATTTTTTGATTGGGTTGTTTGTTTTTCTGTTATTGAACTATATGAACAACTTGTATGTTTTGGAAATTAATCCTTTGTCAGTTGTTTCATTTGCTATTATTTTCTCCCATTTTGAGGGTTGCCTTTTCGTCTTGCTTATAGTTTCCTTTGCTCTGCAGAAGCTTTTTAAGTTTCATCAGGTCCCACTTGTTTACTTTTGTTTTTATTTCCATTACTCTAGGAGGTGGGTTAAAGCAAGAAGATCTTGCTTTGATTTATGTCATCAAGTGTTCTGCCTATATTTTCCTCTAAGAGTTTTATAATTTCTGGTCCTACATTTATGTCTTTAATCCACTTTGAGTTTATCTTTGTGTATGGTGTTAGGAAGTGTTCTAGTTTCATTCTTTTGCATGTAGCTGTCCAGTTTTCCCAGCACCATTTATTGAAGAGGCAGTCTTTGCCCTATTGTATATTCTTGCCTCCTTTTCCAAAAATAAGGTACCCATAGATGCATGGGTTTATTTCTGGGCATTCTGTCTTGTCCCGTTTGCCCGTATTTCTGTTTTTTGTACCAGTGCCATACTGTCTTGATGACCATAGCTTTGTAGTATAATCTGAAGTCAGGAAGGTTGATTCCTCCAGCTCCATTCTTCTTTCTCAAGACTGCTTTGTCTGTTCAGGGTCTTTTGTGTTTCCATATCAATTGTGAAATTTTTTGTTCTAGTTTTGTGAAAATGCCATTGTTAATTTGATAGGGATTGAATTAAATCTATAGATTGCATTTGGTAGTTAGTTATTTTCACAATGTTGATTTTTCCTACCTAGGAACATGAAATGTCTCTCCATCAGTTTATGTCATCTTTGATTTCTTTCATTAGTGTCTTAATTTTCTGTGTACAGTTCTTTTGTCTCCTTAGGTAAGTTTATTCCTAGATATTTCTTTTTGTTGCAATGGTGAATGGGTTTGATTCCTTAATTTCTCTTTCTGAAATCTCATTGTTAGTATGTAGAAATGCAAGTGATTTCTATGTATTGATTTTGTATCCTGCCACTTTGCTAAGATCACTGATTAGCTCTAGTAATTTTTTGATTCTATCTTTATGGTTTTCTATGTATAGTATCATGTCATCTGCAAACAGTGAGAGTTTTACTTCTTCTTTTCTGATCTGGATTCCTTTTATAGCTTTTTATTCTCTGATATCTGTAGCTAGGACTTCCAGAACTATGTTGAATAATAGTGGTGAAAGGATACCCTTGTCTTGTCCTGATCTTAGGGGGAATGCTTTCAGTTTTTCACCATTGAGAATAATGTTTCCCATAGGCTTATCACATATGGCCTTTACTATGTTGTGGTAGGTTCCTTCTATGGCCATTTTTTGAAGAGTTTTAATCATAAATGGATGCTGAATTTTGTCAAAGGCTTTTTCTGCATCTATTGAAAAGATCATATGGTTTTTAAGTTTCAGTTTGTTAATGTAGTCTACCACATTGATCAGTTTGTGTATACTGAAGAATCCTTGCCTTCCTGGAATAAATCCAAATTGATCGTGGTGTATGAGCTTTTTGGTGTGTTGCTGAATTCTGTTTGCTAAAATTTGGTTCAGGACTTTTTAATCTATGTTATCAGTGATACTGGCCTGTAGTTTTCTTTTTCTGTGTTGTCTTTGTCTGGTTTTGGTATATGGGGTTATGGTGACCTCATAGAATGAGTTTGGAAGTGTTCCTTCCTCTGCAATTTTTTGAAAGATTTTTAGAAGGATAGATATTAGCTCTTTAAATGTTTGATAGAATTCTCCTGTGAAGCCATCTGGTCCTGGGCTTTTGTTTTTGGGGAATTTTTTTTTTTTACAGCTTCAATTTCAATGCTTGTAATTAGATTGTTCATAATTTCTGTTTCTTCCTGGTTCAGTCTTGGAAGATTGAACTTTTCCAAGAATGCAGTGAAAGTGCTGCACTCAATATGCCAGCAAATTTGGAAAACTCAGCAGTGGCCACAGGACTGGAAAAGGTCAGTTTTCATTCCAATCCCAAAGAAAGGCAATGCCAAAGAATGTTCACACTATTGCACAATTGCACTCATCTCACATGCTAGTAAAGTAATGCTCAAAATTCTCCAAGCCAGGCTTCAGNTAGGAGTGGGATTGCTGGGTCATATGGTGGTTTTATTCATAGTTTTTTTGATGAATCTCTATACTGTCTTTCATAGCCGCTGTATTAGTTTACATTCCCACCTACAGTGCAAGAGCATTCCCTTTTCTCCACATCCTCTCCTGCATTTATTGTTTGTAGACTTTTTGATGATGGCCATTCTGACTGGTGTGAGGTGATAACTCATCGTAGTTTTGATTTGTATTTCTCTGATAATGAGCAGTGTTGAACATCATGTCATGTATTTGTTAGCCATCTGTATGTCTTCTTTGGAGAAATGTCTGTTTAGGTCTTTTTCCCATTTTTTGATTGGGTTGTTTGTTTTTCTGTTATTGAACTATATGAACAACTTGTATGTTTTGGAAATTAATCCTTTGTCAGTTGTTTCATTTGCTATTATTTTCTCCCATTTTGAGGGTTGCCTTTTCATCTTGCTTATAGTTTCCTTTGCTCTGCAGAAGCTTTTTAAGTTTCATCAGGTCCCACTTGTTTACTTTTGTTTTTATTTCCATTACTCTAGGAGGTGGGTTAAAGCAAGAAGATCTTGCTTTGATTTATGTCATCAAGTGTTCTGCCTATATTTTCCTCTAAGAGTTTTATAATTTCTGGTCCTACATTTATGTCTTTAATCCACTTTGAGTTTATCTTTGTGTATGGTGTTAGGAAGTGTTCTAGTTTCATTCTTTTGCATGTAGCTGTCCAGTTTTCCCAGCACCATTTATTGAAGAGGCAGTCTTTGCCCTATTGTATATTCTTGCCTCCTTTTCCAAAAATAAGGTACCCATAGATGCATGGGTTTATTTCTGGGCATTCTGTCTTGTCCCGTTTGCCCGTATTTCTGTTTTTTGTACCAGTGCCATACTGTCTTGATGACCATAGCTTTGTAGTATAATCTGAAGTCAGGAAGGTTGATTCCTCCAGCTCCATTCTTCTTTCTCAAGACTGCTCTGTCTGTTCAGGGTCTTTTGTGTTTCCATATCAATTGTGAAATTTTTTGTTCTAGTTTTGTGAAAATGCCATTGTTAATTTGATAGGGATTGAATTAAATCTATAGATTGCATTTGGTAGTTAGTTATTTTTACAATGTTGATTTTTCCTACCTAGGAACATGAAATGTCTCTCCATCAGTTTATGTCATCTTTGATTTCTTTCATTAGTGTCTTAATTTTCTGTGTACAGCTCTTTTGTCTCCTTAGGTAAGTTTATTCCTAGATATTTCTTTTTGTTGCAATGGTGAATGGGTTTGATTCCTTAATTTCTCTTTCTGAAATCTCATTGTTAGTATGTAGAAATGCAAGTGATTTCTATGTATTGATTTTGTATCCTGCCACTTTGCTAAGATCACTGATTAGCTCTAGTAATTTTTGGATACTATCTTTATGGTTTTCTATGTATAGTATCATGTCATCTGCAAACAGTGAGAGTTTTACTTCTTCTTTTCTGATCTGGATTCCTTTTATAGCTTTTTATTCTCTGATATCTGTAGCTAGGACTTCCAGAACTATGTTGAATAATAGTGGTGAAAGGATACCCTTGTCTTGTCCTGTTCTTAGGGGGAATGCTTTCAGTTTTTCACCATTGAGAATAATGTTTCCCATAGGCTTATCACATATGGCCTTTACTATGTTGTGGTAGGTTCCTTCTATGGCCATTTTTTGAAGAGTTTTAATCATAAATGGATGCTGAATTTTGTCAAAGGCTTTTTCTGCATCTATTGAAAAGATCATATGGTTTTTAAGTTTCAGTTTGTTAATGTAGTCTACCACATTGATCAGTTTGTGTATACTGAAGAATCCTTGCCTTCCTGGAATAAATCCAAATTGATCGTGGTGTATGAGCTTTTTGGTGTGTTGCTGAATTCTGTTTGCTAAAATTTGGTTCAGGACTTTTTAATCTATGTTATCAGTGATACTGGCCTGTAGTTTTCTTTTTCTGTGTTGTCTTTGTCTGGTTTTGGTATATGGGGTTATGGTGACCTCATAGAATGAGTTTGGAAGTGTTCCTTCCTCTGCAATTTTTTGAAAGATTTTTAGAAGGATAGATATTAGCTCTTTAAATGTTTGATAGAATTCTCCTGTGAAGCCATCTGGTCCTGGGCTTTTGTTTTTGGGGAATTTTTTTTTTTCACAGCTTCAATTTCAATGCTTGTAATTAGATTGTTCATAATTTCTGTTTCTTCCTGGTTCAGTCTTGGAAGATTGAACTTTTCCAAGAATGCAGTGAAAGTGCTGCACTCAATATGCCAGCAAATTTGGAAAACTCAGCAGTGGCCACAGGACTGGAAAAGGTCAGTTTTCATTCCAATCCCAAAGAAAGGCAATGCCAAAGAATGTTCACACTATTGCACAATTGCACTCATCTCACATGCTAGTAAAGTAATTCTCAGAATTCTCCAAGTCAGACTTCAACAATACATGAACCGTGAACTTCCAGATGCTCAAGCTGGATTTAGAAAAGGCAGAGGAACCAGAGATCAAATTGCCAACATCTGCTGGATCATTGAAAAAGCAAGAGAGTTCCAGAAAAATATCTATTTCTGCTTTATTGACTATGCCAAAGCCTTTGACTGTGTGGATCACAACAAACTCTGAAAAATTCTTCAAGAGATAGGAACACCAGACCCCCTTACCTGCCTCCTGAGAAATCTGTATGCAAGTCAGGAAGCAACAGTTTGAACTGGACATGAAACAACAGACTGGTTCCAAATCAAGAAAAGAGTACTTCAAGGCTATATATTGTTACCCTGATTATTTAATGTCTATGCAGAGTACATCATGAGAAATGCTGGGCTGGATGAAACACAAGCTGGAATCAGGATTGTCAGGAGAAATACCAATAACTTCAGTTATGCAGATGACACCACCCTTTTGACAGAAAGTGAAAAAGAACTAAAGAGCCTCTTGATAAAAGTGAAAGACGAGAGTGAATAAGTTGGCTTAAAGCTCAACATTGAGAAAACTAAGATCATGGCATCTGGTCCCATCACTTTTGGCAAACAGGTGGGGAAACAATGGAAACAATGGCAGACTTTATTTTGGGGGGCTCTAAAATCACTGCAGATGGTGACTGCAGTTGTGAAATTAAAAGACTCTTGCTCCTTGGAAGGAAAGTTATGACCAACCTAGACAACTTATTACAAGACAGAGACATTACTTTGCCAACAAATGTCTGTCTAGTCAAAGCTGTGGTCTTTCCATTAGTCATGTATGGATGTGAGAGTTGGACTATAAAGAAAGCTGAGTGCCGAAGAATTGATGCTTTTGAACAGTGGTGTTTGAGAAGACTCTTGAGAGTCCCTTGGACTGCAAAGAGATCCAACCAGTCCATCCTAAAGGAGATCAGTCCTGAGTGTTCATTGGGAGGACTGGTGTTAAAGCTGAAACTCCAATACTTGGCCATCTGATGCAAAGAACTGTCTCATTTGAAATGACCCTGATTCTGGGAAAGGTTGAAGGCGGGAGGAGAAAGGGATGACAGAAGGTAGATGGTTGCATGGCATCACCAACTCATTGGACATAAGTTTNGAGGACTGGTGTTGAAGCTGAAACTCCAATACTTGGCCATCTGATGCAAAGAACTGTCTCATTTGAAATGACCCTGATTCTGGGAAAGGTTGAAGGCGGGAGGAGAAAGGGATGACAGAAGGTAGATGGTTGCATGGCATCACCAACTCATTGGACATAAGTTTGAGTAAATTCCAGGAGTTTGGTGATGGACAGGGAGGCCTGGCATGCTGCAGTCCATGGAGTCACAAAGAGTCGGACATGACTGAACGACTGAACTGAACTAAAGAATCTGTCCCTTTCTTCCAGGTTATCCATTTTGTTGGGATATAGTTGTTCATAATAGTCTCTGATAATCCTTTTTATTTCTTCATTGTCTGTTGTAACATCTCCTTTTTCATTTCTAATTTTGTTGACTTGATTCTTCTCTTTTTCTTGATGAGTCTGGCTAAAGGCTTGTCAATTTTGTTTATCTTCTCAATGAACCAGATTTTAGTTTTATTAATATTAATATTTACTATTGTTTCTTTCATTTATTTTTCATTTATTTTTCCTTGGATCTTTATTATTTCTTAACTTGTACTAATTTGGGGTTGTTTTTTTTTTGTTGTTCTTTGGAAAAGAAGTTTTTTTAGGTGCAGTAATGAAATTAAAAGATGCTTACTCCCTGGAAGGAAAGTTATGACCAACCTAGACACCATATTAAAAAGCAGAGACATTATTTTGCTAACAAAGATCTGTCTAGTCAAGGTTATGGTTTTTCCAGTGCTCATGTAAGGATGTGAGAGTTAGACTATAAAGAAAGCTGAGCACTGAAAAATTGATGCTTTTGAACTGTGGTGTTGGGGAAGACTCTTCAGAGTCCCTTGGACTACAAGGAGATCCAACCAGTCCATCATAAAGGAGATCAGTCCTGGGTGTTCATTGGAAGGACTGGTGTTGAAACTGAAACTCCAATACTTTGGCCACCTCGTGCGAAGAGCTGACTCATTGGAAAAGACCCGACTCATTGGAAAAGACCCTGATGCTGGGAAAGATTGGGGGCAGGAGGAGGAGGGGATGACAGAGGATGAGATGGTTGGATGGCATCATCGACTTGATGGACATTGGTTTGGATGGACTCCAGGAGTTGATGACGGACAAGGAGGCTTGGCATTCTGCGGTTCACAGGGTCACAAAGAGTCAGACACGACTGAACGACTGAACTGACTATTAAGTTGTCTATTCGATGTTTTTCTTGTTTCTTGAGCTAGGATTGTATTGCTATAAACTTCCCTCTTAGAACTCCTTTTGCTGCATCCCATAGTTTTTGAGTTGTGATATGTTCATTGTCATTTGTTTTCAGAAATTTTTTGGTTTCCCTTTTGGTTTCTTCAGTAACCTGTTGAGTATTTAGAAATGTGTTGTTTAATCTCCATGTGTTCATGTTTCTTACAGTTTTTTCCTGGTAGTTGATATCTAGTCTCATACCATTATGGTTAGAGAAGATACTTGATGATTTCAATTTTCTTGAATTTACTGAGGTTTGATTTGTGACCCACAATGTTATCTATTCTGGAGCATGTTCTATGTGACTTGAGAAGAAGATGAATTCTTCTGCATTTGGATGGAATGTCCTGAAAATATCAATGAGATCCATCTCATCTAATGTATCATTTAGGACTTGTGTTTCCTTACTTATTTTCTGTTTTGGTGATCTGTCCATTGGTGTGAGTGGGGTATTAAAGTCTCCTACTATTATTGTGTTACTCTCAGTTTCTCCTTTTATGTCTGTTAGTGCTTGTCTTGTGTATTGAAGTGCTCCTATGATGGGCACACAGATATTTAGAATTGTTATGTCTTCCTCTTAGATTGATCTCTTGATCATTATGAAGTGTTCTTCCTTATCTCTTGTAATCTTTATTTTAAGGTCTATTTTGTCTGATATGAGGATTGCTACTCCAGCTTTCTTTTGCTTTCCATTTGCATGGAATTTATTTTTACATCCTCTCCCTTTCAGTCTATATATGTTTTCAGGTATGAAGTGGCTGTCTTGTAGACAGCATATATGTGGGTTTTGTTTTTGTATCTATTCAGCCAGTCTGTGTCTTTTGGTTGGAGCATTTAATCCATTTACATTTAAAGTAATTATTGATATATATGTTCCTATTGCCATTTTCTTAATTGTTTGGGGTTGATTTTATAGATCTTTTTTCTTCTCTTGTATTTTTTGACTATGTAAGTCCCTTTAACATTTGTTGTAAAGCTGATTTGGTGGTACCAAATTCTCTTAACTTTTGCTTGTCTGAAAAGCTTTTTATTTCTCCATCAATTTTGAATGAGATCTTTGCTGGGTACAGTAATCTTGGCTGTATATTTTTCTCTTTCAGTACTTTAAATATATCCTGCCATTCCCTTCTGGCCTGCAGAGTTTCTGCTGAAAGATTAGCCTCTAAGCGTATGGGGTTTCCCTTGTATGTTACTTGTTGCTTCTCCCTTGCTGCTTTTAATCTTCTTTCTTTGTGTTTATTTTTTGGTAGTTTGATTAATATGTGTCTTGGTGTGTTTCTCCTTGGGTTTGTCCTCTATGGGACTCTCTGTGCCTCTTGGACTTGACTGACTCTTTCCTTTTCCATTTTGGGGAAATTTTCAACTATAATCTATTCAAAATTTTTCTCATACCTTTTCTTTTTCTCTTCTTCTTCTGAGACCTCCATATTTACAATGTTGGTGTGTTTAATACTGTCTCAGAGGTCTCTGAGACTATCCTCAGTTCTTTTCCTTTTTTAAAATTTTATTCTGCTCTTCAGAAGTTATTTGCACCATTTCATCTTCGAACTCACTGATAGGTTCTTCTGCTTCACATATTCTGTTATTGATTCCTTCTAGGGTATTTTTAATTTCAGTAATTGTTTGTCTCTGTATGTTTATTCTTTCATTCTTCTAGGTCTTTGTTAACTGATTATTGAATTTTCTCCACTTTGTTTTCAAGGTTTTTGATCATCTTTACTATCATTATTCTGAATTCTTTTTCAGGTTGTTTGCCTATTTTCTCCTCATTTATTTGGACTTCTGTGTTTCTAGTTTTTTCCTTCATTTGTGTAGTATTTCTCTGCCTTTTCATTTTTTTATTTTAACTTACTGTGTTTGAGGTCTCCCTTTCTCAGACTTCAAGGTTGAATTCTCTTTTCCTTTTGGTTTCTGCCCTCCTAAGGTTGGTCCAGTGGTTTGTGTAAGCTTAGTACAGGATGAGATTTGTGCTGAGTTGTTTGTTTGTTTTTCCTCTGATGGGCAAGGCTGAGTGAGGTGGTAATCCTCTCTGCTGATGATTGGGTTTGTATTTTTGTTTTGTTTGTTGTTTAGATGAGGCATCCTGTACAGGGTGCTACTGGTGGTTGGGGCTTGTATTTAAGTGGTTTCCTTTGTGTGAGTTCTCACTATTTGATACCCCCTAGGGTTAGTTCTCTAGTAGTCTAAGATCTTGGAGTCAGTTCTTCCACTCCAAAGGCTCAGGGCTTAATATCTACTTTTGCATGGTTCTATATATTCTTTTCCTCTGGTCAGGTACTCCTGTCCACTCTCAGCAGTGTTCTGCATGCACTTCTGTGTCTGAAGATGTATTCCTGATGTATCTGTGCAAAGTTGTATTCATGTCCACCTATTCCTCCGCCATCTTTTCTCCATCCTTCACTGACCGGATAAATTTCTTTTTGTGTGAATGTTTCTCAAAGTCCTCAACCCTCAACATCAGTCTTTCAAAGTGGTATCTTCCAGTCTCATTACATCACTTCATCTTTCAGCTCTCACATCTCTATTCAACATCTCTCTTGAGCTCCAGACTTGATTGTCAGAGTTCCAAACATTTCTACGTACTGCAAATTCAGTCTGCCCCAAAGCCTCAGTATTTTCAGAGGTGTTCTCTCTCTATATATATATTGATATATTTGTTTGGGAGGAGGTAGAGAGCATCACGTGACTGCCTGGGATGGGAGAAAAGCCTGGAGCGGCAAGTACTCTGTTTGGAAATATTCAACCAAACCCTTTTTTTGATCCCATGTCTCATATTGTCCTAAGTGGTACCAAGGGTCTTCAGATCCTGAGCTTTTTGGGTGGTCTGTTGACAGTGTGTCTATTGATTATTTCCCTTTGTGATCAAAGTTCCCTGTTGCTGACACTTGGTGGAAGCTTCCTCTAGTCAGTTACCATGCCTTCATCTGCTTTTGCCATTTAAGCCTTTTCTGAAATCTCTTTATCTGCTAATATCTATGTTCTTCCTCTCTTTGTACTTATAACTAAAAAAAAAAAACCATTAGTGTCATTTCAGAGTGTTTTGCACGAGAGAAGAAATTAGTGTTTGTGGTTTGTCTCCAGTATTAATCAGAATTTTTATCTCTTAGTAGTCGAAAATGTGGAAAGATTGTCACTCAACAAACACACACTGTTATAGAGAGGAGGAGGAGAATTCAGATGCAGTTCTACACCATAATGGTTCCCATTTGCGAACTTAATTTATAACTTACAGACTTAATTTACCCAAAAGAAATCCCGTTAAAAATTACAGGAGCTATGGCAGTAAATCTGTTTTCAGAATGAGTCATGGGCTAAATAAAATGAATTAAATCTATATTATAGGTTATGAAATCTCAAAACCAGGTCTAAATAAATTTAAGACTTTTAGGCTTGTTCTCAGTAGCTTAGCATCTGCTTTATGTAAAGTTTGACTTTCACCTTATTTTAGAATTGTTGTTCATAACCAATCATACAACACAGGCGAAGGCCCTGGCATCTTTTAAAAGGCAGGGATTGATGTATGCCTGTGATGTTTCTAGGGATAACCACGGAGTATCAATATTGTGCCTATTACTGTTAGTTGTTAATAATTCATAGCTATTATTTTTAATATCATCATAAGTAAATTACTGAAAAAAGCTATGCTTTTTAAATTGTTGCCACTGTTTACTGATACATAAAAGTAGAAGTGTGACTCAAGAATAACTCACTGAAGAAAAGTGGTTGCAAATTATTCTTAATGTCAATACCTGTATTGAGGGTACAGTACTGTTTAGTAAGATGAATATGTAAAATTATGCATTTGTTCATATTTTGATTTCTGTAGTGCTTCTTTACTTATTGGTCTTTTTCAACACTTTTTTGGCCAGAGGGAGAGGGGAGATTGTAGTCAGATTTAAACAGACTGGATGTTTTCATAGTTAGGAGAAATTTAATTACTGAAGTAATTTTTGGAATAAATTGTGTGGCCTTAATACATGCTTGCTACCTTTATTCTCAGCAATGCAAATAGCCATATGACATAAATTTAATATCAAAATTAAAAGTGTTTCTTTTTCAAGCATAAGAACTCTTTTTAAAAATTTTAACTGTAATTGGACTTCAAACCCCACATATAAACAGGTTAAAGCAAGGCTCCCCCGTTGGTGATGGGAATGAGTAGCCTGGAGCCTCAGAGTCAGCCACTATTCCCTGCCTCTGCCAGACATGGCACCTCCTTGGAACAAGTTTTTAAATTACAAGCAGTGATGGAAAGAACAGTTTTTGGAATCATATGTATCTGGGCTTAAATCCTAGTCTCCATGTGGTAGCTTTCTAACCTTGGAACATTTATTCAGCCTCTCTGAACCTTGCTTGTTCTCTTTAGTCAGGGCAGGCGGGGAGAGGGGAAAGGGGTGTCTTACTCTTATATTACAAAAATGTTTTAGAATGAACTGAGATGACGTGTGCTGCACTGTACAATACCTGACACAGAGGAGGTCCTCAGGAGAAGAGCCACCTTCTTGTCACGTGAAGTCTGACTCCAGCTTAGAATCTAACTCTTTGTTTAAGAATGGTACTGACTTTTTCTGTGTGTCCAGAAATCAGCTATTAGAAGCACTGATTTTTCTGTCACACTTGAAGGCACACATGAACATATGTACACACACTGTATTTTAGCTAGCAGTCGAAGTGTCTCACCCCTTGATTGCTTCTTTAAAGACTAAGTGCCGTCAAGGTGCCTGAAGTGGAGATGACAATGTGTATTACTGTCCACGTGACCAAACTGCCAGAGCTAAAGCCTGTCAGTGCAGCTCACACTGATCTGGGGCCTTAATATCCCAGCGTTCTTGAATGTTGAATGTATTGCATGGTATCTGGTGTGATTTGCTACCACTCCAACCTCTTGTAGACCTCGCTTAATCCTACCCTGTGATTTGATGGAGTACCTTGTCAGAGTGGAAACTGGGGATGAACGGTCATGTACCTACTCCAGATTTCTGTGAGTAAATATGCTTCCAGAGGTGCCAGATACTGATTTGAGAACATCAGAAGGAGCTCAAGAAAGCTCTCCTAGAATTAAAAACATTTATTATTGTGACCCAGTGTTTTCACTGGAGAAGACTTTATACCATAACAGGAGGGAATGGCTTTTCTTCTGTTATGTCATCAACTTCTTTTCTTACCTTACATACCTGCCCTTTTGATTTCACTTTTACCTACATTTTAGCCTACAACAAAGCTGTCCTTCTAGCCCAGTATGTTGTTCTGAGCTTCACGGTGATGGAGCTGGTTCTTTGATGGGCCTTTCCTATGAATGTCACTGGGTATGAGATTTGACTCAAAAATTGAATTCAGTGTATTTTATCCTAACTTCCTTCTGTTCCCATATTCCCTGTCCTGCCAAAAAAAGTGAAAGTCATGTTCGACTCTTTGCAACCCTATGGACTGTGGCCTGCCAGGCACCTCTGTCCGTGGAATTCTCTAGGCCAGAATACTGGAGTAGATAGCTGTTCCCTCCTCCAGGGGATCTTCCCAACCCAGGGATCCAACCCAGGTCTCCCGTATTGCAGGCAGATTCTTTACCATCTGAGCCACCAGGGAAACAAAAGTCCTGCCAAGAGGTGCCATCAATTACTCAGTCTTGACATCAGAGAACGATTCTGCCAAGCAGTGTGTTGTGACCAGATATCTTTGGAGAAAACTAACTAGAATTCTCTAGTAGGCATCTGGTTTTAGTTTATAAATGCCCAATTTGGGTAACCATTAGTAATCTAGGTAATGGTCCTACTCGTGATGAAAGCATAAAGTTGTTTGCCTTCACCTTGTGGTGATTTTGTTTATTGGAAGAACACACACATATACACATGCACACGTATATGTTGTATGTGGGCAGTTTCCATTCTGAAAAACTTGAGTTGTAGTAATTTCTCAGGCAAAGAGGCCACAGCAGTGATAATAGTGTTGTGCAAAGACATACCTGAGTAAGAGGAAACAAGAGGGGAGAGGAGTAGAAAATAGGTCTTAAGAATATCTGAGAACACACATGGTGACATCAGGCCCTGTAGGCATTACAAGTGACAAGAGATGGAATCAAAGGCGCATAGGAGCTTCATCCACCAGGACCTTGAATGCCATGCTAGGAGGTCTGGATTTTATCCTGACAGGGGTGCACAGGCATGGGAGCCCTTCAGGGATGGTCAGATTTGAAATCTGAAGCATTGCTGTGGCTTTTGTTTGGAGAGCAGACTGGGGAACTTTAGGAATGGAAGCAGGGACACTCACTGCCAGCAGCTTTCTCGGGGCGAGGTCACGGTGTCCTGGCGTTTCACTGACTGTTCAACAAGTGGGAATGTTATAGTTTACAGAAAATGGGCAAGAATGGAGACACAGCATGGTCAATTTCAGTTTGGATGTACTGAGTTGGAGGTTCCAGTGAAGCGTTCAGGTGGCTAGCTGATGATTGGATATACAGTCTGAGTTGAGAATACACATCTGGGAATCATCAGATTGATCAGTAAGAAATGAGAACTCTTAAGGAGATCATGAAGGTAAAGTGGCCCTGGGCTGGAAGCTGGAAAAACGTGACATGTAAAGAAAGGATGGCTAGAAGGATGTGAACTAGAAGGAGGCGGAGAGAATGTTGAGAGAAGAAGCGAAACCTCAGGGTGATGTCCTGGGAGCCAAAGGGAGATTGGCTTTCAGGATCAGATCCAGTCTCACCTCCTGTAGACATACCACATTAGATCAGAGCAGAAAAAGTATGTTGAATGAACAAGTATGAAAGTGTCTCTGAAGCCAGATTGCAGGGGCTATCAAGAGTCACTGAGAGGAAAGGGAAAGAAGATGGTGAGAGTTGGTAACTTCTATCAATGAGTTGGTAGTGAAGAGAGGAGAAATCTTTCCCTGGACTTAAACTTTGAATGGTGGGCTTATGGACCGGGGCAGATGAGGAAGTGAGGGGGCTGTTTAGAAGACATCAAGCACTATGAAGTAGTGCCCTGGTGGATCCTTGGAGGAGGAGTCATCCTCCCTGTGTTGCAAGGGCAAATGAAGGAAGTGGGACTGATGCTGCCTCTGTGATGCAGATAGAGGAGGGGTGGGGGCAGGACTATGAGAGAGCATCTCTGTGAAGTGAAAGGTAGGGTCCTCTGCTCAGCGAGGGATGAGGTGGTGGAGGGGGCATGACTTAAGGGATGTGGCATAGGTTTGAAATAGCTTCCATGGGAAATGGGGAGGTTGCAGACTGATTTCCAGCAGAAACTGGAAATCATGGATTGTTGGCCGACTACATCCTCTTAGCTGTGGGTATCCCCATGGATTTTTAAACCAAGACATAGTTACTTTGTGGAAAAGATAAAACTGGAATTTTGGGGGAGTGGGGATGACCAAAGAACAAACAAAAGAAGCTTTGAGTGTGTTAGCCATATCTGATGACTGGATAGAAAAGATGAAAATTTGTGGGAACTGAAACAGAACAAGAGAGGCCTGAAGCTGTGATGATGCAGGAAGACTGATGCACCTGGCACAGTAGGGTAAGAGCTGAAAAGATGAGAGGGTGTGAATACTTCCGGAATGCCAGAGATTGAGATTCTCAGGCTGGGTGCTTATGGGTAAAGACAAGGGTCAGGGTTAGCCAAACAGTAAGGCCCAGCGGAAGTGGAGGTCATCGGAGTTGAGGGTGCTGAGGAACTGGGGCTCAAGTGTTGTAAGAATCATGCCTGCTATGCACGATGAAGGCAGAGCCTGAGGGAGAAAGGATGCCCAACCCATGTGCCAGAGAGGCTAAAGGAGGAGTCATGAGGCTCTTCACTGTTTCTTGCTCAGCAGGCGCTTTGCTGACACTCCCTGTCCCTTGACCATCTTGACCTTGTTCCCTGTGCCATTCACCATGTTGGGACAGCACCTTGTTAGAGACTACCAAAGGAGGTGACATATTTATGCCCATTAGACCTGAAAACAAGTTCTTACATCACTGGAATGTACACTCTTATGAAAGCAGGACTGTTAGGTTTTGTTTTGTTTTTCACTGTTGCATCAAAGCACGGGGCAGTATCTTAACAATTCATCACTTAGAGAAGAATGAATACCTTGACATCGACATTGGTACCTGGTCACAGCCCCTGGCTGCCTTCCCCCAAATGCTCTTCCAAGTCCTCTCTATTTGGGGAGCTCAGATCCCAGCTCCACCTCTGCATCCCTCCTTCAGCTAAGCGTCTCTGCTCTCACTTCTGAGGTCAGAGCTATGTGTTAGACCTTGCTCATCATCTTCTCCCGCTTACAGAATTGCTCAGGCTTTAGCTGCTTCCTTTTCACTATAGTTGGAAGAGGAAGTATTCCTGCAACACTCCGAGGCTCATGCTTCCTCTTTTTTAGACATATTAGGGACTGTACTCTTCATCTCATCACCTTCTGCTTTTCTTTCTTGAACCTGTCATCCTTATCTTGTTCAGCAGTTACTCCCTCCCCACCAGGTATACAGCTGATCCATAAAACGGGAACAAAAAGACATTTCTTCTGTCTTGGACCTTAAACTGTCACCTTTCCTCCCCTTTTTTTAGTTAAAAAAATCTCTCAAAAGTGTTCCCCTCTATTTGCCAAGTGTTCCTGTTTCCTTGCTATGTATCCACTGTTTAACACCTTGAGTTTAGGGCTGTACTCGTGAGTTCCTGAGCTCTTTTGACTATTTCTCCTGTATTCCTAGGGATTCCCTACGGTCGTCAGTTCCTTTGTTTATTAATCCAGCAAGTGCTTAAATAGCACCTTTTATTGTCAGGCACATTTCAAGATGCTAAACATAACAGCAATGAATAAAACAGACAAATAACCCTGCCCTTGTGGCTTTTACTTTCTAGAGAAAGAAACATATCAAATAATGTGTGTTTGTGAAATGTATATTTGATACTAGCAGGTACATAGGAGAAAAATAAGGCGGAGAAGAGATGCAGGCAGTTTCAGAGTGGAGGAGTTTCCTGTTTTAGACTGAGTGACTGGGGAAACTTGCAGTGAAGGGATGACAGTTAAGGAAAGGTCTGAGGGCGGTGAGGGGGAGTGAGTCGATAGCTCTGTGGGGAAGGAAAATGCTGGCAGAGAGAAGAGTGAATGCACGGTTCCTGAGGTATGAGTGGGCCTCATGTTTCTGAAGAACAGTGAGAAGCACTGGCCTCCTCCTCCTTGACCTTGCAGCATTGGCCATTTGCTCCCGTTTCCTTTTGGAAATGTCTGCTGGGATGACTGTTCTGGTTTTGGCCTTCCCCATCTCTTTCACTGATCGTTTCCTTCTTTGTGCCTGCCTTTTAATCTTTTTTTCCCCCAGTGCTGTTTTGTTAGTCCTGCTTTCCCCTGCACATGCTGTGTATCACCAAATCACATTCTTAACTGGGCTCTGACTGCTTCACCAGGGACCACAGATTGAATACATCTGACATGGACTTTGTTGCCTCACCTCCCCCAACCCCCACAAAGGCTTTTGCCTTCTGTTTTCCTTGTCCATTTTTGGCTTAACTACTTAGTCTCCCTATTTAGAAAACTTAGTTATCTGTGGCTTTGTTATCCCTCCCCCACCACTTCTAGTTGGTCATCTTATTGACCTCATTCTCCCTCCTCCGTGCCTGAGTCTTCTTCAGTGACACCCTTGCCGTAATAAACTTACTTCACACTACGTGTGCTCCAGATGTGCTCCACCTTGTCTCAAATACTCTTCTCACCCTTCAGGAGCAAGCGCAAGTGTTACCTCCTCTCTGCAGTGGATTCTCCCGTATGTCCAACTCTTTGGAGCCCCATGGACTATAGCCCACCAGTTTCCTCTGTCCATGGAATTCTCCAGGCAGCAATACTGGCATGGATAGCCATTGCCTTCTCCAAGGGATCTTAAGCACTAACATCTGTTGGATCATTGAAAATGCAAGAGAGTTCCCGAAAAACATCTACCTCTGCTTTATTAACTACGCCAAAGCCTTTGACTGTAGATCACAACAAACTCTGGAAAATTCTTCAAGAGATGGGAATACCAGACCACCTTATCTGCCTCCTGAGAAATCTATATGCAGGTTAAAAAGCAACAGTTAGAATTGGACATGGAACAACAGACTGGTTCCAAATAGGGAAAGGAGTACATCAAGGTTGTATGACTTATATGCAGAGTATATCATGCGAAATGCCAGGATGGATGAAGCACAAGCTGGAATCAAGATTTCTGGGAGAAATGTCAATAACCTCAGATACACACCACCCTTATGGCAGAAAGCAAAGAAGAATTAAACAGCCTCTTGGTGAAAGTTAAAGACAAGAGCAAAACAGTTGGCTTAAAACTCAGCATTCGGAAAACTAAGATCATGGCATCTGGTCCTATCCCTTCATGGCAAATAGATGGGGAAACAGTGAAAACAGTAAGAGCCTTTATTATTACTTTTTTTTTTTTTTTGGCTCCAAAATCACTGCAGATGGTGACTGCAGCCATGAAATGAAAAGACACTTGCTCCTTGGAAGAAAAGTGATGACAAACCTAGACTGCACATTAAAAAGCTGAGACATTACTTTGCCAACAAATGTCTGTCTAATCAAAGTTACGGTTTTTCTAGTGATCATGTATGGCTGTGAGAGTTGGACTATAAAGAAAGCTGAGTGCCGAAGAATTGATGCTTCTGAACTGTAGTGTTGGAGAAGACTCTTGAGAGTCCCTTGGACTGCAAGGAGATCCAACCAGTCAATCCTATAGGAAATCAATCCTGAATATTCTTTGGAAGGACTGATGTTGAAGCTGAAACTCCAATAGTTTGTCCACCTGATACAAAGAACTGACTCATTGGAAAAGACCCTGATGGTAGAAAAGATTGAAGACAGGAGGAGAAGGGGATGACAGAGGATGAGATGGTTGGATGGCATCATAGACTCGATGGACTTAAGTTTGAGGACGCTCCAAGAGTTGGTGATGGACAGGGAAGCTTGGCGTGCTTCAGTCCTTGGGGTTGCAAAGAGTCGGACCTGACCAACCAATTGTGTACATAGCTCTCCTGTGCTCCACATGGTGATGCAATGATGAGTATCTTGCTAGACTGTCAGCTCCTTGAATCCACAACTAAGTGTTACTAATCATTTTACCTAATGCTTTCCTGTGTTTCCCTGTTTTGGGCACATAGCAAAGAGGATAGATAGACAGACAGATGAATTTGGACTTAAGCATACTGCATTACCACATATTGAGTATGTAGGGGAAAAAATTAAATTCCTAAAATACATATGCCTTCATAAGTAGTCTTTGTATGTTATATGCAGTGTAACACCAGCATCTTTGAGGACAACTGGAATCAATGTTTTATTAGTGTTTGCTTGAATCCTGAGTGTTTTCATTCTGTTTCTCACTTGTTGAATCAGTGGCAGATGGTCCAGCTGGCAGGTGACATTGGCCCTGGCTTGTGGCAGGCTGAACTTCATTGCTGTCTAGGCTGAGGGCTTAAGAGCAGTTATTTTATATCAGACTTTTAGTATGTAGTTATATAAATACACAGTTTGTCATGTTAATAACAGTTCCCTTTCCTGCTAATTTTGGTCTCTAAATACTTTTGAGTGTTTTTGTTGTTGTTTTGGTGTTGTTATTGTTAAAGGTATTTTAGTTACTGACACAGATTTCTCATAGGATTATTAGGCAAAAATTAAGTAACTAATAAATTTAATGAAACTGAGAAGATGTTCTTATTACATTTAAGATACAGGGATTCTGGGATAGCAAAGAAGTGATTATTGAAAGGAAGGAGAATTAAGTGATTTTTAAAAAATTTATATATATATATCACTCTAAAAAGGTTAAATGTGAAGGCATTCACTAGTTTAGCAAAATGTATTTTCCTTGCTTAGGAAATAGTCCATTATGTATTAAAAAATTTTTTTTAATTGATTGATGATTGTTGTACAATATTGGTTTGATTTCTGTCATACATCAACATGAATTAAACATAGGTATGCATTAGTCCCCTCCCTTTTAAATCTCTCTCCCATCTCCTGCCCATTCCCACCCCTCTAGGTTATTACAGAGCCCCAGTTTGAGTTCCCTGAGTCATAAACAGCAGATCCCATTGGCTATCTATTTACATATGTTAGTATATATGCATCCATGCTAGTCTCTCCATTCATCTCACCATCTCCCTCTTCTCCCTGTCCCTTGTCTATAAATAAGTCTGTTCTCTATGTCTGTGTTGTATATTAACACATATATATGGCATCTACAAGGATGATACTGATGAGGTCCAGTACCATCTCTCTAGATGCCGTATATATGTGTTAATATACGATATTTGTTTTTCTCTTTCTGACTTACTTCACTCTGTATAATAGGCTCTAGGTTCATCCACCTCATTAGAACTGACTCAGATGCATTCCTTTTTATGGCTGAGTAGTATTCCATCGTATATATGTACCACAACTTCTTTATCCATTCATCTGTCAGAAGACATCTAGGTTGCTTCCATGTCTATTGGCTATTGTACATAGTGCTGCAGGGACCATTGGGGTATGTGTATTTTTTTCAGTTTTGGTTTCTTCAGTGTATATGCCTAGGAGTGGGATTTCTGGGTTGTATGGTGGTTTTATTCCTAGTTTTTTAAGGACTCTCCATACTGTCTTCCACTGTGGCTCTATCAATTTATATTCCCACCAGCAGTGAAGGAGGGTTCCCTTTTCTCCACACCCTTTCCAACACTTGTTGTTTGTGGATTTTTATTATGGCCATTTTCATTGGTGCAAGGTGATGTCTCATTGTAATTTTGATTTGCATTTGTCTAATAATGAGACATAAGCTGGAATCAAGATTGCCGGGAGAAATATCAATAACCTCAGATATGCAGATGGTACCACCCTTATGGGAGAAAGTGAAGAGGAACTAAAAAGCCTCTTGATGAAAGTGAAAGTGGAGAGTGAAAAAGTTGGCTTAAAGCTCAACATTCAGAAAACGAAGATCATGGCATCTGGTCCCATCACTTCATGGGAAATAGATGGGGAAACAGTGGAAACGATGTCAGACTTTATTTTTTTCGGTCTCCAAAATCACTGCAGATGCTGACTGCAGCCATGAAATTAAAAGATGTTTACTCCTTGGAAGAAAAGTTGTGACCAACCTAGACAGCATATTCAAAAGCGGAGACATTACTTTGCCAACTAAGTCAAGGCTATGGTTTTTCCTGTGGTCCTGTATGGATGTGAGAGTTGGACTGTGAAGAAAGCTGAGCAGTGAAGAATTGATGCTTTTGAACTGTGGTGTTGGAGAAGACTTGAGAGTCCCTTGGACTGCAAGGAGATCCAACCAGTCTATTCTAAAGATCAGCCCTGGGATTTCTTTGGAGGGACTGATGCTGAAGCTGAAACTCCAGTACTTTGGCCACCTCATGCGAAGAGTTGACTCATTGGAAAAGACTCTGATGCTGGGAGGGATTGGGGGCAGGAGGAGAAGGGGGTGACAGAGGATGAGATGGCTGGATGGCGTCACTGACTTGATGGACATGAGTCTGAGTGAACTCTGGGAGTTGGTGGTGGACAAGGAGGCCTGGCATGCTGCGATTCATGGGGTCGCAAAGAGTTGGACACGACTGAGCAACTGAACTGAATAATAAGTGATGTTGAGCATCTCTTCATGTGTTTATTAGCCCTCCATATGTCTTCTTTGGAGAATTGTCTGTTTAGGCCTTTTGCCCACTTTTTGATTGGGCTGCTTGTTTTTCTGGTATTGAGTTGTATGAGCTGCTTATGTATTTTGGAAATTAATCCTTTGTCAGTTGTTTCATTTGGTATTATTATCTTCTTTCTGAGGGTGTCTTTTCACCTGGTTTATAGTTTACTTTGCTGTGCAAAAGCTTTTATGTTTAATTCAGTTCAGTTCAGTTCAGTCGCTCAGTTGTGTCCGACTCTTTGCGACCCCATGAATTGCAGCACGCCAGGCCTTCCTGTCCATCACCAACTCCCGGAGTTCACACAGACTCACGTCCATCGAGTCAGTGATGCCATCCAGCCATCTCATCCTCTGTCATTCCCTTCTCTTCCTGCCCCCAGTCCCTC
Source organism: Oreotragus oreotragus (assembly GCA_006410675.1). Lineage (NCBI taxonomy): Eukaryota > Metazoa > Chordata > Mammalia > Artiodactyla > Bovidae > Oreotragus > Oreotragus oreotragus. The sequence continues at coordinate 281,884 of SJYX01005771.1, forward strand.
CTAGCATCAGAGTCTTTTCCAACGAGTCAACTCTTCACATGAGGTAGCCAAAGTACTGGAGTTTCAGCTTTAGCATCATTCCCTCCAAAAAAATCCCAGGGCTGATCTCCTTCAGAATGGACTGGTTGGATCTCCTTGCAGTCCAAGGGACTCTCAAGAGTCTTCTCCAACACCACAGTTCAAAAGCATCAATTCTTCAGCACTCAGCTTTCCTCATAGTCCAACTCTCACATCCATACATGACTACTGCAAAAACCATAGCCTTGACTAGATGGACCTTTGTTGGCAAAGTAATATCTCTGCTTTTCAATATGCTGTCTAGGTTGGTCATAACTTTCCTTGTTAGGTCCCACTTATTTATTTTTGTTTTTATTTCCATTATTCCAGGAGGTGGGTCATAAAGGATATTGCTATGATTTATGTCATTCAGTGTTCTGCCTATGTTTTCTTCTATAAGTTTTATAGTTTCTGGTCTTACATTTATGTCTTTAATCCTTTTTGAGTTTATCTTTGTGTATGGTGTTAGGAAGTATTCTAATTTCATTCTTTTACATGTAGCTGTCCAGTTTTTCCAGCACGGCTTATTGAAGAGAGATTATCTTTTCCCATTGTGTATTCTTGCCTCCTTTGTGAAAGATAAGGTGCCCATATGTGCGTGGATTATCTTTGGGCTTTTTGTCTTATTCCATTGGTCTATACTTCTGTTTTTGTGCCAGTACCATACAGTTGGAAGCAGCCCATTGTATTTTGAAAAGAATTGTCAAGTAGCTAAAAATAATTGAGGCAGTGAGATAAGTAGTATTTTTGATTTTATAGAAGTTTTTTGCCTTGATTTTGTTGATGTCAAAAATGTAATCATTGTATTCTGTTTTCCTTTAAAAAAAAACAAACTGCCCCAGTTTTATAAAACCCCCTTGTGAATCTGTATGCATTTTAAGAATATTGGTGTTATTTTAGTGAGTAGCCTACAGTTCACTTAAGCATTGTGGCTGGCCATTACAACAAAGTAAATGGAGTAATGGATGAAAAAAACATAACACATGATCACTTTCAAAATGTCCTTTAGCATATTTTCTGCTGTCATATTGAGAGGCTATTTAAGCTGTTGACACGAGGAGAGAGCACAGTTCATTTATAGAGCAGGCTCCCATAAAGAGCAGAAGGCTGGGTGGATGAGGTGGAGATATTTGGGATTGAGTTGCAGTTGAAACCAGTAAAAGGTGAGACTTTGACTCTAGAAGGCTGGTGGTATTCTAAATGTAAAAGACTCACAAGTTATATTAAGGATCTAACACATAGAAAAATGCTAATGTGTTTATTCAAAAATAGTCCTGACGCCTAAGGTTGGAATAGACTTTGAAATATGATTCACTTGAAATTAATTTCCTAGGCTAATGGGTTCTAAACATTTCACAACCATTCATATGCCAAGTATTATTAGTGGTTAGTGGAACACTCCTTTAAGCTGTTTTGAATTTGGATTAAAACAAGGAAGGAAGTGAACAAATAACATTTGGATGTTCTTGCCTTCTTGAAGATCAGCTTCTTACAAAACTTCATCCTATGAACCTGCAGTGGCCTAAGGTGGTTTCACCTTGGCATGCTGATATTTTTCTGACTCACACTTGAGCTTTCCTTTTATAAAGACCAGTGAGTGTGATGTCTGACAGATACTATCAGACGGCATTCCTCGTACAAGTAGGTGAGTGAGCATGTTGGGAAAGGCAGGCTGAGTTGGCCCCTTTGCCTGAAGCTAAGGGCGCTTTAGGCAGGAGAGAGCGTGGACTGCCAGCACGGCCACATGTTGTACACAGGAATGGAGTGTGCTTCACTGCTGATGCATCGCTTCAGTCGTGTCTGACTCTGTGTGACCCCACAGATGGCAGCCCACCAAGCTCCTCTGTCCCTGGGATTCTCCAGGCAAGAATACTGGAGTGGATTGCCATTTCTCCTCCAATGCATGCATGCATGCTAAGTCGCTTCAGTCGTGTCTGACTCTGTGCAACCCTATGGACAGCAGCCCACCAGGCTCCTCTGTCCACAGGATTCTCTAGGCAAGAATACTTTAGTGGGTTGCCATTTCCTTCTCCAGTGCTTAACTAGTAGGTTAACTATGAGCAGGTAAAACACACCTCTTTTGTTCAGCATCTGCAAGAATTCCTGGTGCTGCCCACCATCTCCGTTAATGCATATATCAGAGCTTTGTGTTTTACCATTAAGTTTTTTTGTTTTGTTTTGTTTTTATTTGGAGTATAATTGCTTTATAAGCTTGTGTTTCTGCTGTACAACAGAGTGAATCAGCTCCAAGTATTAACAGACATATATCCCCTCCCTCTTGTCCTTCCTCCCCGCCGCATCCCACCCATCTAGGTCATCACAGAGCATCCGGCTGAGCTCCCCAAGCTGTACAGGAGGTTCCCAGGGCAGGAACAGAGACGTGTACACAGGGAGGGGAAAGGGAGGGTGCTCTGAATTGGGAGAGTAGGTTTGGCATGGATACACTTCCATGCACACCATGGAGAGTTTATACAGCGTGCTGCTGTCTTTCCTCATCTTCTTGAGAAACAGTTTTCTATCATGTGGTAGCTTCAGGGGTTAACACAATGCAGAAATGATGAAGTCTGTTTAGGTGTTGTCTGTATGGAGTGCATGAGAATGCTATTAGTTCTGTAATAATAAAGGCTAAATTGAGATACATAGAAGGTTTGCTATGATGTGTCCCTTTACTTATCTCTCCATACTTACCTTTCGCTCTTCTCATTTTACAATCTTACCTCCAGTCATTTTAAATTAGAAGCTGACTCCTCATTGGACATGGAGAGGAGATGGATGTGTGGGCTGGGGAAGGTCATGGGGTTGGGGAAGGCAGAGAGAGAGGGGGATGAACAGGTATCCCACTGGCTCTGACTGCGTCTCCTCCAAGGGCACATCCTACACCCCCCATACAAGTTACCTACTCTGCTCTCACCACCCTCAAACCTAGACGAGTTAGCCCTGGGCTCCCATGTGGGCTGTACTTGTCCCTTTGTGACATTTACCATGTCATGTTGTTAACGCTGTGCTGACTGTGCCCTTTAGTAGGTTGTAAACTACTAAGAGGTAGAAGCCATCCATCTCATTCACAGAAATATCCCTGGCCTTTAGCACAGAGAGTGTCACACAATAGGTTAGCAGTCAGCCCGTGTCATTTTTTAAAATGATGATGCTTAATATTCTCTGTTTTGTTTTCCAAGATTCCCCAAAGTGAGGACAAAAGGACCCAGGCCCAGCAGCTGATCACTGTGCCAAAACAGGAAGATTCCAAAAGGCCCAACGACCTTTCCAGTTCCACTTCAGAGGCCAAAATAGGAGAAAGTGATAAACAGCCAAAAGAAAGCTTCTTCCAGTTTCTAGGTAACTTATTCAATATCTCAGGAAAGTCATCTCTCGGTGAAGCCAAGCAGTCTTCTTTCAAAGATGAACATGACAGACCTGAGAAAGACTTACGAAATCCCAGTGGTCACGAGGAAGGGGGCCAAAGAGAAAGTGTTGGTGGCTCCCTGAGAACCCAGGCGCTTCCAGCAGAGGAACAGGAATACAGCTCCACCGAGCTCTCAGATGCCTTTTCTTTGGATACAACACAAGACAGTGAACCGGAAACTGGTGACTTGCGGAAGTAAGTTTAAAATTTACTTAGCTGAAAAATTGAGCTTTTGGGCCTAGCCTTAGTTCTACTACTATTGATTAAGGGGATTTGAAAAAATATTGTTATGTCCCTGCAACTAGGTGAAAAATTACATGATTCTGTATACCATATCTAGGGTCTTTTGAGCTATTTTAGTGGGTGGTACTAATATGTTTTAGGTGCTAACTTGGTTATAGTACAAGATTTACTTCCCTTTTTAAAAAATAATTTTACTTACTGATTTTTGCCTGTGCTGGGTCTTGGTTGCTGCACACAGGCTTTCTCTAGCTGCAGTGCGCAGGCTCCTCGTGTGGCGGCTTCTCCTGTTGTGGAGCATGGGCTACAGAGCACAGGCTCAGTAGTTATGGCGCGTGGGCTCAGCTGCCACACAGCGTGTGTTCCCTCCTGGACCAGGGATCAAACCTATGTCTCCTGCATTGGCGGGCTGGTTCTCTACCACTGAGACACCAAGGAGGCCCACACGATTTATTTCTGATTTAAGACTTCTTTACGCGGGAGTGTTTTCTGTTGTCTGAATTCTTCTATCGTCAGACAGGCAGTGTGTTCAGTATCTGTGTTTTGGGAACAAAAATAGTCCTGTGATTTGTGTTCACATTCTATCAATATCGTTTCTTTTTGGAATCCAAATAAAGGGATTAAGAGAAGATTTGACTGTATTTATAAAAGTAGCCTTTTGAACCTTTCTCACAGCTCCAAGAAACAAATCTTGCACAAATTTAAGGAGCATTTCACCACTCCTTTTTTCTTTCTTTGATTAACAAATGGGCACTAACTTGTTATTCTTTTATTCAAATGAGCTAGAAGGAATGTTTTATATCCAGAAAATATTTATAACAATGTTGAATGCATTAGATATTTTGTGTAACATATAAGTATTCATTCATAGCTAGTAAGGATCTGGTTCATTGATTTTAATTTAGCCTCTACTTGAGATATTTTTATTATTTAAAGAGATCATCAGTGCCGTAGGCAGATATAGATGACAACTTATAACTATGTGATCCTTTGTAGTTTCAAAGTGTCCTCAGGCATGTGCTTTAAGTCAGTTCCTCATAGTAAGCTTTTAAGGTAGGTGTAGGTACAGACCCCGGGGAAGGCAATGGCACCCCACCCCAGTACTCTTGCCTGGAAAATCCAATGGACGGAGGAGCCTGGTGGGCTGCAGTCCATGGGGTCGCTAACAGTCGGACAGACTGAGCGACTTCACTTTCACTTTTCTCTTTCATGAATTGGAGAAGGAAACGGCAACCCACTCCAGTATTCTTGCCTGGAGAATCCCAGGGATGGGGGAGCCTGGTGGGCTGCCGTCTATGGGGTCACACAGAGTCGGACACGACTGAAGTGACTTAGCAGCAGCAGGTACAGACCCATTTTATGGTTGTAAGAACTGAGACCCCAGGTGGATTCAGGTTTGCCCATCAGGAATGCTGAGGGTAGGGCTTGCCCTACCAGATCTTAAAATGTTCCCATAAAGCTACATTTATTGAAATGATGTCATAATACTGATATAATATTTGCTAGATGCTTAAATGGAACAGAATAGACAGTCTGGAAATAGACCCTTGTCTACTTGAGCCTTCAAATGTGACAGTATTATGTATTCATGTAGAAAGGAAAACTTGAGGAAATTGGGTAACAATTGTGAGAAAAAAATAAAAACTATATACTCATGTCATTTTATATTAAAATTAGAGCAGAATAAAAATGATTAAGAAACATACAAAACTAAAAGCATCTAAGTGTGAATTATTTTGATGAGAAGCAGTTTTCTAAGCATGATAGCAATGGGAAGTATTTGAAAAGAGAAAGTAGACAAAATTGCTTCCAATTTTCAAACTCTCTTATGTCAAAAAACATGAGCAATACAGTAAATTGGCAAATCCGAATGCTTTAACTAACAAGCATTTTAGTTAGCTCACCAATAGAATAAAATGGGCAAACAATATAAACAAGTCATTCAGATAAGTGAGGAAGAGATTTATTCTCACTAGCAATCAAGGAAGTGCAAACTAAAATGAGAGCTTTTCTCCTACTAAACTGATAACGGTAATAAGTGATAATACTCTGTAGGAGTTGGAGTTGACTTAGCTAATGCTCATATACAGTGCTGTGAGTGGAGGGCTGCATGTATCAGGAACCTTGAGAAGCTTGTAGGTTATTACTAATGATATACAAAGGTGTTTATTGAAACATATGTAGGAACATATCATTGGTAACAAACGTCCAATAGCAAATAAATGGTTAAATTTGGGTACATCATAATAAAGTGAAACTGAAGTAGCTCAGCCATGTCTGACTCTTTGCAACCCCCATGGACTGTAGCCTACCAGGCTCCTCCGTCCATGATAAAGGATTATCCAAAGCAGTGATGTTCAAAGTTCAGTCCTTGGATCAGCATCACCTGTGAAATATTAGAAATGCAAGTTATCTGACTCAGACCCACTAAATCATAGTCTCTAGGAGTGGGGCCCAGCAACCATCTAACAATCTCTCCGAGTGACTTTCTGTCTCTAAAGCAGTTTAAAATGGTGCATATTTTGAGGTTACATGGGAATTGAGTGGAATCAAAGGTTTGTGGTTTTTCTTTTTTCTCCTTTGGGTTTGATTAGTAAGTCAGGTTATTTCCTTTGATATTAGACAACAGAAAACAGAAGAGGATACTGTGCCTCTTCTTTTTAGTAAAGCCCTCCTTGATAGAATAATTGCTTAAGGCAGTTCACCAGAACCACCTCAGCAAAGAACAGTGATTCTTAGAGGAAAGAGAAAGACCACTAGGCCCCCATTTTGACTGAGACACAGGCTTTCTCCAGCCCAGCTTCAGAAATCCTGCAGGTTATCAGGCTTAGAATTATTTATAGTGTTAGTAATGTTCTGTTAAAAACTGTCCATTTGTTTAGGAATTATTATATAAAAGTCAAATACTGTTTTGAATAGTACATTTTGACAGTATAATTACAGTCTGCTTATACCTGATTTTAGGCATTATTTCAATAATGTATCTGGAGAAGATATTTACTAATTTTGAGAATCTGCATTTTAAAGGTTAAAGTTTTATTTCTGTGATATGAATTTGCTAAAAGCATGGACAGTTCATTTTTATTAAGAACATGTTGTTGTTCACTTGCTAAATCCTGTCCAGTGCTTTGCAACCCTGTCCAACTCTTTGCAACCCTGCAGACTACAGCACACCAGGCTCCTCTGTCTTCCAGTGTCTCCTAGAGTTTGCTCAAATTCATGTTCATTGAGTCAGTTATGAGCATGTTTCAAATTTAAAACTTTATTTAAAATTGAATCTATACTTTCAAAATTATACTAGAGATCCTTGGGTTGGGAAGATCCCCTGGAGAAGAGAAAGGCTACCCACTCCAGTGATCTGGCCTGGAGAATTCCCTGGACTGTATAATCCATGGGATCGCAAAGGGTTGGACACAGCTGAATGACTTTCACATCATATCACTTTAATCACTATTAATACAATTTTCAAATTTTAGACACGTTATTAGCTATAATTTGAAGTGTGTTTGTAAAAACTCATCAAAAAGCATTGTAAATGATTTCATCTTCACTTAATTAAAAATAATAAATAGCTTTGTAATTGTTTTTATGTATAGTTGACTATATAGACTTAATTTTTAATATCCTTAAAGCCTTTAAGTAAACTTGTTTGATAACATTTTTTAGATTGCTTCCCATACTTTAACATCCTTCTGGTGTAATTTGTATAGGAAGCTACTTTGTTATTGGGTTGAAATTCTTGAAAATGTCCTATAATTCTTCCATTTTCAGCAGATTCCTATCATCATGAGAAACTCTTCTGTCAAAACTTTATTGTGATTTTTTTTTAAATGCTGGTTTTACAGCTTTTCTTTACATAGTAAAGTTAAGAATCTTCCCTATTGTGAGAGAAGATACTCTTGACTATATAATTTGAAAGAAAATAAATCTTAATGCTAAAAAAGTAGCTTAATCATACTTGCTAAAAGTGAATTAGGTAGATGTTTGCTCTAATGCTATTATTTTCAGGCAGCTTTTACAGAATTTTCTTTGAAGAATGATGCATGTCTTTGGTTGACCTCTGTAGTATTAGATGTATTGGATTTATCCAGGATAGAGCACAGCCATGTGTAGTGTCTGGAGGCTTAGTAAGCCTTCACATGATAGGTAGGTATGTTTGGGCTGAAATGCATAAAAACCTTTTCACATTTTCAATCTGTACACCTATTCCCTTAAATATTTGAATTTTTTAGATATTTTACTTTTCTATTAGTATTATTCGGATCACATACTTCAACTTTTATAGGAAAAGCTACACATCCTATGCACAATTATATAACACATGACAATACATTCTTTATTTTGTGAAACCTTTAAAATTTTCCATATTTAGCTTATTTGTAAAGTTATATATTTTTGACATTTCCATTTTGTTCCTATTTCTTAATTAGGGGAAAACATAACAAAGGACAGTTTTACANTTCTATTAGTATTATTCGGATCACATACTTCAACTTTTATAGGAAAAGCTACACATCCTATGCACAATTATATAACACATGACAATACATTCTTTATTTTGTGAAACCTTTAAAATTTTCCATATTTAGCTTATTTGTAAAGTTATATATTTTTGACATTTCCATTTTGTTCCTATTTCTTAATTAGGGGAAAACATAACAAAGGACAGTTTTACATTCTTAATCCTATTCAATTGTGAAGACTCAGCTACAACCTGTGAAAGAACGCTGTAGAAAATAAACTATCTTGGCATGACTAACCCTTTATAGAGTGTGAGTGTGGCTCATCAGTACCTGCAGGGACCAATTACAATACATGAAGCTAAGCTTGCAACTTTGATGTTCAGTGCTTTAAACGTGGCAGTGTCGTTGTTTAGTATAAAGAGTGCATATTTTAGTTACAAGCATTTAACATTTCCATACAGGGTGCTACCGGAGATTATCTCCTCAGAAATTTAAACTAGTCCATATAAAACAATTTAATCATATCCGTTGAAAATACCCAGAAGACTTCCCAAATGGAAAACAAGTATTCTGCCAACCCCTCCTACAAAGGACTCCAAAACTACCAAAAGGCATTCCTACAATGAACTGAAATTTTCCTGGAGTGGATTTTTCGCTGTGGTTTATTTTAATAGAAGTTATTTTAAATCAAGAGTTGCATTATTGGATTGCTCTAGAGTAAAATGGTTAGGATGGTGTTGGTAGTAAGAAAACGTAAGTTTTACTACACATGAAGAATAAACTTCAGGTCCTTCTCTCTCCTGGCCTATTTCTTTGGACATCATGTACATTTTGGAGATCTTTGGGGTGGAGGGAAAACATTGCAGTCCTAAAAGTAGATTTTTAATTATAAAATGTAAAAACTTTTAAAAGAAAAATCAAACAAAACTTGTCATTTTTCATACTTCTGGATCTTGATATATTGTTTTGAAAAGCTCTTGTACTTTCTGAATAATTTATGCCTTTAAAAATAGGATCTTAGCAATGACATAAATTTATCTATATGTGTTTTTTTCTTAGGTTCCCTTATCCAGCATTTTAACTTTGTTTCATAACTGTCTTTCGTCTAGCCTGAAACTCCTGCAGCAGCTAAAATCACTTCTCCAAAGCAAAGCTTTTCTCTGCACATCTCCTATACCTGTTTTAAAAGGGACAGTAAAAGTAAATGAATGTAACCAATACAAATTTAGTATAATAGTGGTGCAGTAGGATTTTAGAGGCCAGCAGTTATATAGGTTGAAACAAACAGTTTCAGCTAAAATTAAAGAACTTTGTAAGGGGCCAGGTGATAAAGATTTTACATCTCAGAAGTTTACTTTGTGTGTTATCATGCAGACAAATCTATCATTCTTCATGGTGTTGCTTTAAAGTTGAGGAGAAAAAACATCATTTTTAGTTATTGGAATAACTGGATTTCCTAGTTCATATGAGTTCTATAATGTTTTGTTAATTATATGTTTAACCTGAAAATGTTAGAATATACATCAGGTTTTTCTACCATACATTTTTGTAGTTGGGACACTAAAATGTAGCTAATACTCGGAACTGAAAGCACTTTTGTATCAGCTTTTGTTGGATCCGATTAAGAAAGTTGAAAACAAATCGCTTAGCATTTAGTATCGTTGCTTTACTTAAGCCATTCATCAATTCACATAAAGCTATTAAGCATACACCATTTGTCAGGTGTTTTATAGGGCACTTAAAAATACAAAGATGATGAAGATATAGTGTCTGTCTTCAAACAGTCACTAGGTCAGTGGGGAAATAAATTCGTGCATAGATCTTTTTATGGCAAGTCTTTGCTCAGGGCCGTTTGTACCTAGACATCAGAGGCTAACTGCCCATTCTAGTAACAGTAAACAGGTTCTGGGGTGGGTTTGTGTTAGAAATAACTTGGGAGCTGAGTCTCGGAGGGTATGAGTTTCTGTCTGGGGCTGGCATTGGAGAAGGGGAAAGAATGGTGTGTATGAAAGACCATAAGGCAGCATAGCATAGCATCAGATCTTCCAGAGAGAGATTCTCCAGAACAGTGGATGCTGAGAATATCAGGAACTGTAGCCTAGGGCTGAGAAAAAATTGGGAATTGGTGCTAGGAATCTTTTATGATTTCTGCATTTGCCCAGCCAGTTTAATACTCATTATGCTAACCTGGTGGCTCAGGTGGTAAAGAATCTGCCTGCAACTGGGGAGACCTCGGTTGGGAAGATCCCCTGGAGGAGCTTGGCAACCCATTCCAGCATTCTTGCCTGGAGAATCCCCATGGACAGTGGAGCCTGGCAGGCTACAGTCCATGGGGTTGCAAAGAGTCGGACACAGCTGAGTGACTAAACACAGCACATGCTAATTGAATCTCTAAAGAGCTTAACAGGAGAGAGGATTTTTAAGGCAATTCTGTCATTTATTGGCTTAAATATATGCTGAATACTTACGGCAGGCTAGACATTTTGGCAGGTGTTTTCTTTACAACTTCTCTGCCTCTGTGCTAAAGGCGGGTGTTCCAAATTCACATCTAAGTAAAAGGAGAGAAACTTGCCATGATACTCTGATATGGTGCAGAAATCAGTGATGTAGCCATGAGTTACCAATATGAGGCACGAAGGCAATGTGGTTCCTTCTAGTCAAGCACTCACTGGAGATCAAAACTATTAATAGAACCTAAGTCTTAGATTTGTCAGCCCATGTTCTCTCCATTAATCACCATGGGAGAGACAGACATAATCAAGTGAAAGGGACAGTTCTGAGGAGTTCAAACATTCAGGCTGACTTGACATTCCTGTGCTACTGGTCAAATCTGTATTATGCTTAATACAGACAGCCTGTACTAAAAGAATTTCCTTCCCAAGTTTAGACATATTAAGAATAGGAGCATTTGAAAGTTACACTTCACCATGATTTCTGGAATTGCTGTTAAATGTCACTAATTACATGGAGTGGGCGATGGCACCCCACTCCAGTACTCTTGCCTGGAAAGTCCCATGGATGGAGGAGCCTGGTGGGCTGCAGTCCATGGGGTTGCTAAGGGTCGGACACAACTGAGCGACTTTACTTTCACTTTTCACTTTCATACATCGGAGAAGGAAATGGCAACCCACTCCAGTGTTCTTGCCTGGAGAATCCCAGGGATGAGGGAGCCTGGTGGGCTGCCGTCTATGGGGTCACATAGAATCGGACACGACTGAAGTGACTTAGCAGCAGCAATCACTAATTACCTTTCCTGATACTCTCATGCTGTTCTTTTTGCAGACAAATGGATGGCAAATCAGAGAGGCCTTTAGTAACGTATGCAACCTACCGAGGCCCCAGACAAATTAAGAAGTATTTGAAGCAGCAGACAGTGTCGGAAACCGTGAATCCCTTAGACAGAGAAAATGCAAGTTCTGACTCTAGTACAAGCGCACATTGTGGCCCTGGAAGGGAGATGGAGGCTGGAATGGCATTCTTACTGTCATCAGCTAGCACAGGCATACCTGTGAAAGGACAAGTGCCTGAAGGCCAGTTAGAAGACTCTGATTATAACGAAAGAGATCTCAACACAGAAAGCCATTCAGCAAACAACCAAGGACTAGCCAACACAGCTTCTTCTAGGGGTGTTTTAAATAAAACCTGTCCTGGGGGACCCGAGACAAGTAGATCATCCTGTTCTGTGACGAGCTCCAGCTCCACTGCTGGAGATTCTGACTCACGGCACCATTTGAGTTGTGCACCAGGTTCTCAGACTGACAGAAATTTGGGATGTTCAGCATTGTTTACAGAAAGTAACAGCAGCAAAATTCCTTACAGTCCGGACTTGCAGAGGACAGCAATACCAGGAACTGTGGTAAAACGAACCAGCCCCGTGATGAGTGATGGGGCACCAGTGCAGGCCGAGAACCCTGCTACTTCTGACTCCTGTTGTAGTGAATCTGATGGGAGTGACCCTACCACACTTGGAAGTGCAGATTTGCCAAGTCCAAATAAATCAATTAGGCGTGAAGCTCTGCAGTTGCCAGAGAGTAAGTGTTCCGACAAGCAAGCGGTAGAGAACTCATCAAAGCAGTCTGCCAATCACACCAGCCCCATGGCTTTCCAGAAACAAGCTGTAACAGACACAGAACTTGTAAATGCTGGAAACAGATCATCTGCCCAAGACACACAGAAAATTTTGGCTCCTGCAGAAATCAAGCAAGAAACAGAAAACACATCAGTTGAGGAACCTACTACTTCAAGTCACGTCAAAGCTCCAGAAGATAGAATCAAGTCATTACACAAAGATACTGACCCTCTATTACTAACAGAAGTCAAAAACCTTGTTAGGCCACATGACAAAGTGCCTCCCTTTAGGATGAATCAAAAGAAAGCTGCCCCTGTAAAACACACCAGTGAATCAGTAGTTGTAACATGCTTAGAAAAGAAAACAGCCACCGAACTGAATCTTGAACTTTATAGAAATCACATTTCAGAATCCCTTCTTGACTCTGAGAGTCCTCAGCAAGCCACAGCGTCACCTGATGCCAGGACATCTCCCAGCCTTGGCCATAAAAAGTCAGATTTCAGTGCTTCACGCCCTACCTTTGTTTCCAGAGTCGGCATGCTGAGCCAGGTGGATATCCCTGTTTTAAAGAATGAAGGTTCTTCTGTGCTTGTTGAAACTGGAGATGTCAACATTGTTGGTAGCTCCAGTCAGTCACGTCCGTGTCAACAGGAACATGTAGCAAATAATGTGGAGGCCACAGACAGGAAGAGTCTCCCTGCGTGCCTTCACTCTGAGCATGCACCTGCAACTCTTGAATCCAAGGAAGCTCTTCCTGATAGGGAGAAATGCCAGTTTCTACTAGATCTCGAAACCAGTGACACCGACATAACTGCAGCGGACTTGAGCTTTGAGCCTGCAAGCCTCTGCAAGGGGCACAGTTCCACTTCATCTCAAGACCCTGAGAAAGCAGAGTCAGTGCTATCAAGCACCGCAGCAAGTGAGAGCACTAAAGACAAGCTTGATTCTTCTTTCTGCTTGGAAACCAAAACTGATAGCATTGCAGAAATGTTACCAGAAGCTGATGTTAGTGGTCAGAACAATGTTCCTGTTGAGTCACATTCTGGAACAGGAAAAACTCTAAGTCTCTCCAAGATACCTGTTTCCCGAACAGAGCCCAGAGACATTTCTCAGGATGAAATTTCTTCTCCACTTGAAATCACAGGTGTGCCAGCAAATCCTGCTTTATCAGAATTGACTTCCCTAGAAGTTGAACAGGACAAAATTTTTCAGTTAGTGGATTGTGAGGAGATTAAAGAGAAATATTTAGATGCCAGCCTTAAAGAGAGTTGCCAAACTGAGGTTTCCCCTTCTGCCTCCAAATATCAAGGTGTACAGGGAACAGAGGTGGGAGCCTGCAGTGCCCTACCTGCTCATCTCCAGAGTAATAGACCTGAGACCTCACCTCCTGTTCATGATGACAAAGTTACTAGGCAAGTGGCACAGAATTCTGCAGCCAGGGCTTCTATGATCCATCCACCTTCAGTTCCTTGTGGGAGCAAAAAGATTTCTGATTTTTCACAACTCAGCTTAGCTAATACTTCCCCCAAATTCCAAGAAACTGACAGCACAAAAGCAAAGTCACCTTTTCTGGGTTCTGGTATCAGTTTGGGAAAAGAGGGTTTTGCATTTGAGGATTCAAGTTTCCTTCCTAATCCTTCTGTGCTGAGAACAGAAAAGAGAGCCTCATCTCCCAGAAAGAAAGAGGATGCTCATTCCCTAAGAGGTGGTACTCACAGCCTGCCTTCTTCCTCTAGTAACTCTGAAGTTAGCATGGTTAGAAGTTCACATAACCCTGCACATAATTTTAGTTCTGTAAAAGTTCCCATAGATGTCCCACATGAAAATCAAGAGTTGCATTATTGGATTGCTCTAGAGTAAAATGGTTAGGATGGTGTTGGTAGTAAGAAAACGTAAGTTTTACTACACATGAAGAATAAACTTCAGGTCCTTCTCTCTCCTGGCCTATTTCTTTGGACATCATGTACATTTTGGAGATCTTTGGGGTGGAGGGAAAACATTGCAGTCCTAAAAGTAGATTTTTAATTATAAAATGTAAAAACTTTTAAAAGAAAAATCAAACAAAACTTGTCATTTTTCATACTTCTGGATCTTGATATATTGTTTTGAAAAGCTCTTGTACTTTCTGAATAATTTATGCCTTTAAAAATAGGATCTTAGCAATGACATAAATTTATCTATATGTGTTTTTTTCTTAGGTTCCCTTATCCAGCATTTTAACTTTGTTTCATAACTGTCTTTCGTCTAGCCTGAAACTCCTGCAGCAGCTAAAATCACTTCTCCAAAGCAAAGCTTTTCTCTGCACATCTCCTATACCTGTTTTAAAAGGGACAGTAAAAGTAAATGAATGTAACCAATACAAATTTAGTATAATAGTGGTGCAGTAGGATTTTAGAGGCCAGCAGTTATATAGGTTGAAACAAACAGTTTCAGCTAAAATTAAAGAACTTTGTAAGGGGCCAGGTGATAAAGATTTTACATCTCAGAAGTTTACTTTGTGTGTTATCATGCAGACAAATCTATCATTCTTCATGGTGTTGCTTTAAAGTTGAGGAGAAAAAACATCATTTTTAGTTATTGGAATAACTGGATTTCCTAGTTCATATGAGTTCTATAATGTTTTGTTAATTATATGTTTAACCTGAAAATGTTAGAATATACATCAGGTTTTTCTACCATACATTTTTGTAGTTGGGACACTAAAATGTAGCTAATACTCGGAACTGAAAGCACTTTTGTATCAGCTTTTGTTGGATCCGATTAAGAAAGTTGAAAACAAATCGCTTAGCATTTAGTATCGTTGCTTTACTTAAGCCATTCATCAATTCACATAAAGCTATTAAGCATACACCATTTGTCAGGTGTTTTATAGGGCACTTAAAAATACAAAGATGATGAAGATATAGTGTCTGTCTTCAAACAGTCACTAGGTCAGTGGGGAAATAAATTCGTGCATAGATCTTTTTATGGCAAGTCTTTGCTCAGGGCCGTTTGTACCTAGACATCAGAGGCTAACTGCCCATTCTAGTAACAGTAAACAGGTTCTGGGGTGGGTTTGTGTTAGAAATAACTTGGGAGCTGAGTCTCGGAGGGTATGAGTTTCTGTCTGGGGCTGGCATTGGAGAAGGGGAAAGAATGGTGTGTATGAAAGACCATAAGGCAGCATAGCATAGCATCAGATCTTCCAGAGAGAGATTCTCCAGAACAGTGGATGCTGAGAATATCAGGAACTGTAGCCTAGGGCTGAGAAAAAATTGGGAATTGGTGCTAGGAATCTTTTATGATTTCTGCATTTGCCCAGCCAGTTTAATACTCATTATGCTAACCTGGTGGCTCAGGTGGTAAAGAATCTGCCTGCAACTGGGGAGACCTCGGTTGGGAAGATCCCCTGGAGGAGCTTGGCAACCCATTCCAGCATTCTTGCCTGGAGAATCCCCATGGACAGTGGAGCCTGGCAGGCTACAGTCCATGGGGTTGCAAAGAGTCGGACACAGCTGAGTGACTAAACACAGCACATGCTAATTGAATCTCTAAAGAGCTTAACAGGAGAGAGGATTTTTAAGGCAATTCTGTCATTTATTGGCTTAAATATATGCTGAATACTTACGGCAGGCTAGACATTTTGGCAGGTGTTTTCTTTACAACTTCTCTGCCTCTGTGCTAAAGGCGGGTGTTCCAAATTCACATCTAAGTAAAAGGAGAGAAACTTGCCATGATACTCTGATATGGTGCAGAAATCAGTGATGTAGCCATGAGTTACCAATATGAGGCACGAAGGCAATGTGGTTCCTTCTAGTCAAGCACTCACTGGAGATCAAAACTATTAATAGAACCTAAGTCTTAGATTTGTCAGCCCATGTTCTCTCCATTAATCACCATGGGAGAGACAGACATAATCAAGTGAAAGGGACAGTTCTGAGGAGTTCAAACATTCAGGCTGACTTGACATTCCTGTGCTACTGGTCAAATCTGTATTATGCTTAATACAGACAGCCTGTACTAAAAGAATTTCCTTCCCAAGTTTAGACATATTAAGAATAGGAGCATTTGAAAGTTACACTTCACCATGATTTCTGGAATTGCTGTTAAATGTCACTAATTACATGGAGTGGGCGATGGCACCCCACTCCAGTACTCTTGCCTGGAAAGTCCCATGGATGGAGGAGCCTGGTGGGCTGCAAACAGAAGATGAGATGGTTGGCTGGCATTACCCAGCCAATGGGCATGAGTTTGAGCAAAGGAGATGGTGAAGGACAGGGAAGGAAGCCTGGCACGCTGCAGCCCATGGGGCCCCAAAGAGTCGGACACGACTGAGCTACTGCACAACAGCAACTATGGATTTAGCTGTGCTGCGTCTTAGTTGCAGCACTCTTAGGTCTTCACTGAGGGTTGCGGGATCTTTAATTGCAGCACGTGAACTCTTAGCTGTGGGATGTGGGATCTAGTTCCCTGATTAGGAACAGCTCCCTTTCTGAACCTCAGCCACTGAACCACCAGGGAAGTCCCAGGANATCACTAATTACCTTTCCTGATACTCTCATGCTGTTCTTTTTGCAGACAAATGGATGGCAAATCAGAGAGGCCTTTAGTAACGTATGCAACCTACCGAGGCCCCAGACAAATTAAGAAGTATTTGAAGCAGCAGACAGTGTCGGAAACCGTGAATCCCTTAGACAGAGAAAATGCAAGTTCTGACTCTAGTACAAGCGCACATTGTGGCCCTGGAAGGGAGATGGAGGCTGGAATGGCATTCTTACTGTCATCAGCTAGCACAGGCATACCTGTGAAAGGACAAGTGCCTGAAGGCCAGTTAGAAGACTCTGATTATAACGAAAGAGATCTCAACACAGAAAGCCATTCAGCAAACAACCAAGGACTAGCCAACACAGCTTCTTCTAGGGGTGTTTTAAATAAAACCTGTCCTGGGGGACCCGAGACAAGTAGATCATCCTGTTCTGTGACGAGCTCCAGCTCCACTGCTGGAGATTCTGACTCACGGCACCATTTGAGTTGTGCACCAGGTTCTCAGACTGACAGAAATTTGGGATGTTCAGCATTGTTTACAGAAAGTAACAGCAGCAAAATTCCTTACAGTCCGGACTTGCAGAGGACAGCAATACCAGGAACTGTGGTAAAACGAACCAGCCCCGTGATGAGTGATGGGGCACCAGTGCAGGCCGAGAACCCTGCTACTTCTGACTCCTGTTGTAGTGAATCTGATGGGAGTGACCCTACCACACTTGGAAGTGCAGATTTGCCAAGTCCAAATAAATCAATTAGGCGTGAAGCTCTGCAGTTGCCAGAGAGTAAGTGTTCCGACAAGCAAGCGGTAGAGAACTCATCAAAGCAGTCTGCCAATCACACCAGCCCCATGGCTTTCCAGAAACAAGCTGTAACAGACACAGAACTTGTAAATGCTGGAAACAGATCATCTGCCCAAGACACACAGAAAATTTTGGCTCCTGCAGAAATCAAGCAAGAAACAGAAAACACATCAGTTGAGGAACCTACTACTTCAAGTCACGTCAAAGCTCCAGAAGATAGAATCAAGTCATTACACAAAGATACTGACCCTCTATTACTAACAGAAGTCAAAAACCTTGTTAGGCCACATGACAAAGTGCCTCCCTTTAGGATGAATCAAAAGAAAGCTGCCCCTGTAAAACACACCAGTGAATCAGTAGTTGTAACATGCTTAGAAAAGAAAACAGCCACCGAACTGAATCTTGAACTTTATAGAAATCACATTTCAGAATCCCTTCTTGACTCTGAGAGTCCTCAGCAAGCCACAGCGTCACCTGATGCCAGGACATCTCCCAGCCTTGGCCATAAAAAGTCAGATTTCAGTGCTTCACGCCCTACCTTTGTTTCCAGAGTCGGCATGCTGAGCCAGGTGGATATCCCTGTTTTAAAGAATGAAGGTTCTTCTGTGCTTGTTGAAACTGGAGATGTCAACATTGTTGGTAGCTCCAGTCAGTCACGTCCGTGTCAACAGGAACATGTAGCAAATAATGTGGAGGCCACAGACAGGAAGAGTCTCCCTGCGTGCCTTCACTCTGAGCATGCACCTGCAACTCTTGAATCCAAGGAAGCTCTTCCTGATAGGGAGAAATGCCAGTTTCTACTAGATCTCGAAACCAGTGACACCGACATAACTGCAGCGGACTTGAGCTTTGAGCCTGCAAGCCTCTGCAAGGGGCACAGTTCCACTTCATCTCAAGACCCTGAGAAAGCAGAGTCAGTGCTATCAAGCACCGCAGCAAGTGAGAGCACTAAAGACAAGCTTGATTCTTCTTTCTGCTTGGAAACCAAAACTGATAGCATTGCAGAAATGTTACCAGAAGCTGATGTTAGTGGTCAGAACAATGTTCCTGTTGAGTCACATTCTGGAACAGGAAAAACTCTAAGTCTCTCCAAGATACCTGTTTCCCGAACAGAGCCCAGAGACATTTCTCAGGATGAAATTTCTTCTCCACTTGAAATCACAGGTGTGCCAGCAAATCCTGCTTTATCAGAATTGACTTCCCTAGAAGTTGAACAGGACAAAATTTTTCAGTTAGTGGATTGTGAGGAGATTAAAGAGAAATATTTAGATGCCAGCCTTAAAGAGAGTTGCCAAACTGAGGTTTCCCCTTCTGCCTCCAAATATCAAGGTGTACAGGGAACAGAGGTGGGAGCCTGCAGTGCCCTACCTGCTCATCTCCAGAGTAATAGACCTGAGACCTCACCTCCTGTTCATGATGACAAAGTTACTAGGCAAGTGGCACAGAATTCTGCAGCCAGGGCTTCTATGATCCATCCACCTTCAGTTCCTTGTGGGAGCAAAAAGATTTCTGATTTTTCACAACTCAGCTTAGCTAATACTTCCCCCAAATTCCAAGAAACTGACAGCACAAAAGCAAAGTCACCTTTTCTGGGTTCTGGTATCAGTTTGGGAAAAGAGGGTTTTGCATTTGAGGATTCAAGTTTCCTTCCTAATCCTTCTGTGCTGAGAACAGAAAAGAGAGCCTCATCTCCCAGAAAGAAAGAGGATGCTCATTCCCTAAGAGGTGGTACTCACAGCCTGCCTTCTTCCTCTAGTAACTCTGAAGTTAGCATGGTTAGAAGTTCACATAACCCTGCACATAATTTTAGTTCTGTAAAAGTTCCCATAGATGTCCCACATGAAGGTGCCTCCTTAACTAACCTGTTGGACCCTAAGAGCTCTTATTTGGAATCAGAAACATCTGACCTCACAGGGGCAGAAGTCACCCCACTTCAGGACCATTTAGAGGATCCTACTGGGATGGTATCTCCTGATTTCCCAACTCCTGCCCAGTTTGTCAATCCCTTGGAAGCAGCGACTGGAGCAGTTGCTGGGACCCCAGCGTCAGTTAACAGCTCAAGCCAGCAGTGTTCTGAGGCCTCTGCTGAGCACATAGACGCGAGGAGGAGAGCACATGCCCAACTTTTGGACCCCAAGAGTGATTTCTGTAAAAAGTCTGTTACATTGATTGGGGAAGCCTTTAATTCTGTCAGGGAAGAGCTAAAATCCAAACACTCAGTTGGTACCTGCCAGGAACATACAGCCATAGACGGCATAATGAATCCAGGTACCCTGGAAGAAGAACCTGAGAAAAACCCATCAGAAGTGACACTGACAGAGATCCAGCCCACAGAGCATTTGGAAGAACAGGCTGTGGAAAACATACCTGAAGTCCAAGGGGAAGAAAAGGCCTGTGTTTCACCTGTGGTTGGTGAGAACAGTCTCCTTTTTGATTCTGATAAAATGAATGTATGTTGGTTGTTAGAGGACCGAGCTAGGGAATTAGTCAATCAGATTATTTACTCAGCCCAAGAAACTGTAGCAAATGATGCTCAGGGTACCTTGGATTCTGAACTTCAGGCTAATACTTCAAAAGTTCTGAATAGTGATAGTGTTCAGCCATGTGGTATGGTAAGAGAGTTCTTGGGGTCAAAACAGGCAATAAATCAAAGCACATGTGAAATCAGTGGGAAAGTATTAGGTAGATTCTTTGCTGTAAGTAACTTAGGTAGTGACACAGAGTCAATAAGAGGAAGAGAAATTGCTCTCTACCAAAAATCCCCCTTTTCAGGAAGTAGAGATGGGCAATCTGATAGTATAAATTTGCAGGAATCAGATACTGTTTTACTAGCTGAAAACATACCCCTTACAGGGTTAGGTGATAAGGCAAAAACACACTCATTTCACAAGGAGGACTCTAAAGAGAAAATGGGGACAGAGTGTGTTGATAATCACAAACCTGAGACAGAGGATACAGGAACTCTTGTATTAAATTTCAAATGGCCTTCATTTGTGAATGATGACATTCTCGTACCTGGGACATCTAAAAGCAGCTTGTCTGATACTTCTGTATGTTTATCTGAAAAAGGCTTGCCAGATCACAGTAACAAAAGCACACACCTTGCAATGTCAGAAGTAGGGAAAATACACAAAGACAGTGAAGTAAATACCGGAAAAACTGAGCTTATACCTTCCATGTTAGAAATGGGAAGACCAAATAAGGATGCTGAGTTGAATATTATGAAATATGAGGCAGTCCCCCCAATGTCAGAAATGGGAAGCACACATAAAAAGGATGCCGAATTGAGTACCTCAGGAACTGAGCCAACAGCTGAAATTCTTAAAATGCAAGAAGCATACCAAATGGATGCTGAGAGGTATATTGAAAAAACTGAGGGATTGCCTGCCACTTTAGAAATGGAAAATATTTGCCAAAAGGATGCTGAAGGGGATATTGCAAAGACTGAGGTGATACCTGTTACATTAGAAATGGAAAATATTTGCCAAAAGCATGCTGAGGGGGATGTTGGTAAGATGGGAATGACATCAGTTGTGTCAGAAATGGACAGTATCTACCAAAAAGATATTGAGGGGACTGCTGAAAATGCTGAGTCAGTACCTGCCACACTAGAAATGGAAAGTATTTACCAAAAAGATGCTGAAGGAAAGGTGGACAAAACTGGGGTGATGTCCCTTACATTAGAAGTGGTAAATGTCTACCGAAAAGATGGTGAGGGGATCACTGCAAAGACTGAAGGACCTTTATTAGACTTGGAAAACACTTACCAAAATGATGCTGAAGAGGTCATTAGGAAAAGTGAAATGATGCCTCCTTTTGTATTAGAAATGAAAGAAGCACCCCAGAAGGCGGTACCTGCTTCCTTCGAAATATGTAAGGGAGATATGAAGGAGACAAGTGGGGGAACGTTGTCCACACCCTCTAAGAGAGAAATGGAAAGCACATTCCCAGAAGATTCTGATGGGACCATCAGGAAACACAGAGTGTTTCCCACAGCAGTCAGCTCTGAGAAAATACATGGAACAGGTCCGGAGTTGCCCGTTACACAGGCAGAGGCCACATCTCCCATATCTGATGCTGAGGAAGCATACCAAGAGGATGCTGGCAGGAGTGGTAGAGAAGTGGAGAAAGAGCCTACTGAACCGAAGACAGGCTTGATAGCGTGTGACACTAGACGCGCCTCGTACTTCAGGGATTATGAACCACCTACCTTAAGTAAAGATAACGAAGGCTACCCAGCCTTAGCAGAGCCGGACTTTCAACCTGAGGGTACCATGGGAAGGCTGGACAGAAAAACATCTGTTACTACAGTACATAAGAAAGCAAGAGACCTAGAGTATGGAGACAAAAAGGAAGAACCTAACTTAGCCTTCGTCTCTCAGGAGGAGCAAGAAAATTCTTCCTTTACTATACTGTACGAAGAGCCCCTCCAAGATGAGGACAAGTACGCTACCACCGAGGTAAGACGAACACATTCCCTCCTGATTCCCCACACAGCTCCCGAGAGCGTGCCTGTCTTCGCCTGTGAAAGGTCTGAAAGTAGAACTGACCTTGTCCATCATTTTGCAAAGGAAACCAAATTAGGTGATGCATTTGATAGTGACAGTTCAGAAACATTCTTATCGGTAGAGGCCAAAAGGTACAAGATCTATCCCTTGGCTTTGTCTCCCATTTACGAGGACGACAGCTCTCAGGAGGACATTCTGTCCGGCGAGGTCTCACCTGGTCGTCATGGTGCCTCGAAATCAAGAGAGAATGCAAACCAGCCCTCTTCCGTATTATCGCTTCTCCAGTCAGTATCAGAGCGTTTAAAGATGAATTTTGATGAAGATGACAGACAGGAGGGAGGAGAAGAGGAAGAAGAGGAAGATGAGGAAGAGCCACTGCATAAAGGAAGTCTGCGAGCTCGAAGGCAGGAAACTGTCACCTTCAAGCGGCCGGATTCTTCTCTTACATTTTGTTCTGATGATGAGCAGGAAAGTACTGGAGTCTCTAAGAATTCTTATGTGATGTCAAATGAGCCTACGACCTCTAATCTGCAGATTGGTCTGTGGCCAGAAAAGGCCTCATTTCTACAAAAATCTGACCTTACTTCCAAACTACATTCTTCTCTAAAGAGTGCTTATCATCAGTATTTGCAGACCTCTAAAACCCGTTCCTCAGAAAAAGGAGCCAGATTTGGTGGAATTTTTCAGGAACCAGTGTCAAAGTATTTCCGCACTCAAGACACCCCTGGCCGATTAAGCCCATTCACAGAGGTAAGTTATTATAATTATTAATTAATGAAGTAGTGCTTTGGGTCGTGAAATAACCTAAAAGCTTATTAGGAAAATCAGTGTTTTGAGGTTGTGTAAAGATTTTGTTTAAAAAAATACCAGAGATTACTTTGTTCTTTAGTTGAAGTGTATCATACCTCGTGTATTTTAGTTGGACTGTTATGTTTGAGAAAAAAAAATTGCTTCATTAGAATTTAAAAGGCATAAGAGAGAAGCAAGTTACAATCTCAGTTCTTTGCTGACTTCTAGTCTTCAAACAAAATTGTGACACCGTTTTGAATTTCTCAAGGTATTGAATGTAGAAAGATTGTCATTTTCCGTTGAACTAATGTGTCTCATGAAAAGATTTTGCAATATTTAAAAATATTTTAAATATTTAAAATATTTTAAGTGTTTGCCTGACAACAGTCTCACTGTACTTGGTCTTGTTTTTGTTCGTACTTAGCAGGGCAATAAGCAGACTAATTTGAGAAAAAGGAGATGAAAATGTCCTGAAATTCAGTTACACTTTTATTCAACTTAGAAATATTTGAATGCTTACTACAGAATATTCACTGAACCTGGGACATTTCTTTCTGACATTCCCAAAATCATGGAACTTCCTTCAGAATTCCAAGGGCTATATCTTTACTTTGAATACCCTTAGTAGCAAGTGCTAATACTTGAATACCAGCCAGTTGCTTGTAAGGCAAGGTCCTTTTAAAAGAAAGGCTGGGCTTTGCAGAAATGTTTCTTTAATGATTCCTGTTGCCTATTAAGTCAAGTGCAACTTCACTCTGTGTTGCAAGGTCCCCAAGTTTTGTTTGTTCACTCGTCACTTCGTGCTCTGGTTACACACCCTCTAAGATGTCTGTACTTTGTCTCAAGGTGTTCTCTTCCTGGAATTTATTTTCTCTACTACTCCTGCACCAGCCTGCCACATTGTTTCACTTACTGAAATCCTGTTTTTCAAGGTCTTCTCCATACCACTTCCTCACACAAGCCTCCTGGGAGCCTCCGTCTGCTGTCACCTCACCTCCATGCTGGTGCCATTTCTCTTGACTTCCTTAACTTGACATTTTGATTGTTTTGTACCTGAGGGTTTAACCTAATCTCTCACCAGAAGAGTCATGGAAATGTGATCATCTTTTCTCCTTTCCAAACTGTAAGCTTCCTGAGGAAGAGACATAGCTTTATTTTCCTTTGTACTTACTTTTTTATCCCTTGTAATACCTAGACGTTCACCTTGTAATGATGATCACTAAACAAATACACAATAAATTGGATTTGCTAAGAAAGTGAACTATCTTTTTGTTTATGTTTCTTATGGCTCACTTCTTCCACTTTTATTATTTCAGAATGTTGACAAACAAACTCTGAAATGTAACCCAAGACCTGGAAAGGTAAGCATAAGTGTCTTAGATGGGCTGAAATAAAAGAAGTAAGATTATGTTTAGGTTTGGGGAGTTTAAGGTAGAAACTTTTAACTGACTTAGTAAATGGTTATTTCATCCAAGAATTTAGCATCTAAAGTGGTATTTACTTTTATGTATTTAGGATATTTTATTTTCTGCATTCTAGGACATTTTAGAATTTTAAATACATTCTTTAAATTAGTTATTATGCCTGCTTACTATATGTTACAGATGGTTATCTATGATCTCCATGGAAGAAAATATAAACAAGAGATCTACTGTAGTATTCCTGATGCTACATCTTGGTCTTATCCGAATGGGGTACTGATAAAAGTTGTAAGGGGCTGGTAAGACATCTCTTAAAATTTTATAATATTTTCCCCATAAGTTGTTTTCTTGCTGCTTATGCTGTATGTTTTTCTTGTATTAAGGTTGCATCCATTTCTCTCCAGATAATTTTTTTTGAAACATCATTAGAGTTTTATAACTTAATGAGAAAATATAGGTTGTTTTTAGTATTTACAGCCTGCAGTAAAATAGTACCATTTTGTAACTGCATGATTAGCAGGATAGATTTGACAAGTTGAATGCTTCAGTTGAATGAAACATAGCTTTGAAAATGAGTTCAAAATTTGTGGGATGGTAAGGAATGTGAGGGCCACATGCTTAAAGTCATTTGTATCACTGACATAAGCAACAAGTGAAGGATTCTTTGTATGGCGTAAAGTGAAAGTGAAGTCGCTCAGTCGTGTCCGACTCTTTGTGACCCCATGGACTGCAGCCTACCAGGCTCCTCTGTCCATGGGATTTTCCAGACAAGAGCATTGGAGTGGGTTGCCAAAATGCTGGAAAATCTCGTTTGTTATTATGGACCATGTCTCATGGACATGCGGGGACCAGAATTTCTTTGTCCGGTGTTTGGATTACCCACTGGTCAGTATTCAGGTTATAAGCAGTGTGATGTAGTGTGTTTTCAAATAATAAAATGAGACACACATGCTTTTTTATCCAGCAACAGGAAAATTAGGGTAGAAGTGAAATTTGAAAATTTTAAGCTATTGTTTTTAATGTAAACATGTATATAACATCTATAAAATGTATGTATACGTAAACATAGCCACAAGCATAGATTGTGGTGCTGTGTTTAGGAAGCACTGTAAGTTGTGTGCACTTATACTCTTTCTTAGACTCTTTGGTCAGCGTATATCATTGTTTCAAAATAGGTTTATACGCTAGTAGTAGGAAATAGCCCAGATTTTAAAATTTGAATAGACAGTGTAGTCTGTGACTTATAACTCTCATATTTGTTTTATGCCTCATTCTTAGGAGATTAATTATAACTGATCATGCTTTTTTTTATGTTTGTTCAGCTGGATTTTATATGAGAAACCACATTTCCAAGGTCAGAAATGTGTTCTGGAGGAAGGAGAAAAGGTGTTAAATCGTGACTGGCTTCTTCAGAACAGAAAGCATCCACAAAGAAACTTTGTGCTGGGCTCTATCAAACGTGTCTTAAAGGTAACATAACAGTTGATTTTTACATTTTGTGTCATGTAGTAAAGCTGTACTTTGGCCCAGCACTGCTTAGAAATAGTTTGTATTAATCATAATTGTGGTAATTTTGTTAATCTTTATTATCATAGTGATAATTTTTTTTACTAGATATGCATAAAGTATTAAGTTGAATGAAAATTTTAAATGTTACATGTAATATGGCACATAAAATGTTACATGTTGTAATGTATATGCATTTTTAATAGTAGTTAGAATATACCACCCAGACATCTTTAGGATATTTCCAAATATATTTTTCTAGTGGAGGTTTGTGGGTGTGTATATGTGGGTGTGTGTGGTGTTTACAAGAGAAGGGGAGATAGATGAACGTTAGAAGAAATTTATAGAAGGTAGGTTGGGGAAAGGAAGGGGGAAATGTTGCCTTTTAATTTTCTGTTTATTAATAATAAGATGAGGAGGACCTTGCATTCCTCATATAATAAAACATACTGTGGGAAGTGCCTTGATGGTTTAGAGAAGTGAGTTTGCAGTTAGGACAGAATTGTCCCATGTATTTTAAGGGTTCCTTCAGCAGTAATACAGTAAATGATTTAATGCACTTTACTCCTGTGCAAGTCATGGACATATATATTTTTCAAATTATGGAAATTCTATTTATATACTAAAAATGTCTACTTTGATGTGGACTCTATCATGATTTTGATCAATGTTGTTAAAACCCTTGATAGTTGCAGACAGCATACAGAAAAACTCATTATCATAAAGGAGTGTCTGCATGAATTAATACTTTCTCCAAAACTGTTAAGCCTGTGTCTAACAAATATTTGTGTCTGCTCTTGGACCGAATGCTGTCATAGGCACTGGGAATAGAAACACAAGTTCTGTATAGTGTCTTCCTGCAGATTGCTCAGAGTCCAGGACAGGGACAGCTGAATCACATGCCTGTATGATGTGAGATGTGCAGTGCAGGGCCCCACATGGGCACGAGAAAGACACACCTCTCCTGGAGCAGGCAGCACCTGGCTGGCGTCTTGAGAGAGCAGACAGGAGTTAGGCCGCACGGGAAGTGTGAGGGAGTCCCTAGCAGAGCCACTTGCGTCACTGAGGCGGGCGTTGGTGGCTTGCTGGTAGTGGGGGAAGATTGATGGCTATAGTATAGAGGGCACTGTGCATTTTCATCAAAAAATTTAATCACAAGCATTTCAGCTCATTAGGCAGCAGTTCAGTTCAGTCGCTCAGTCGTGTCCGATTCTTTGCGATCCCATGAATCACAGCATGCCAGGCTTCCCTGTCTATCACTAACTCCCGGAGTCCACTTAGACTCACGTCCATCGACTCAGTGATGCCATCCAGCCATCTCATCCTCTGTCGTCCCCTTCTCCGCCTGCCCCCAATCCCTCCCAGCCTCACAGTCTTTTCTAATGAGTCAACTCTTCGCATGAGGTGGCCAAAGCACTGGAGTTTCAGCTTTAGCATCATTCCTTCCAAAGAAATCCCAGGACTGATCTCCTTCAGAATGGACTGGTTGGATCTCCTTGCAGTCCAAGGGACTCTCAAGAGTCTTCTCCAACACCACAGTTCAAAAACATCAATTCTTTGGCACTCAGCCTTCTTCACAGTCCAACTCTCACATCCATACATGACCACAGGAAAAACCATAGCCTTGACTAGACGGACCTTAGTCGGCAAAGTAATGTCTCTGCTTTTGAATACACTATCCAGGTTGATCATAACTTTTCTTCCAAGGAGTAAGCGTCTTTTAATTTCATGGCTGCAGTCACCATCTGCAGTGATTTTGGAGCCCAAAAAAATAAAGTCTGACACTGTTTCCACTGTTTCCCCATCTATTTCCCATGAAGTGATGGGACCAGATGCCATGATCTTCGTTTTCTGAATGTTGAGCTTTAGGCCAACTTTTTCACTCTCCTCTTTCACTTTCATCAAGAAGCTTTTTAGTTCCTCTTCACTTTCTGCCATGAGGGTGGTGTCATCACTCACAAGAAATTCCTTGAAGCAGATAATCACTTTGTAGTTGGAATCTTCTAAAATTTAATAGCATGTGGTTTTGTGTCTGCCTTGTGAATGTCAGGCACCATGCCAAGCCTAGTGAGGAGAAAAAAAAAAAAAGATGAATAAGGTATTGTAAGCAGCAAACTTCACACCCTCATCCCAAATCAAACAAAAAATTCAATCTGTTGAGCATGGGTATTTAAATGGGTATTTGCACATCCGCCATTTGCTTTGGATCCATTATGAGAAAGAATAAGTCATGCTTAGATTTTTTCCTTCTTCCATTGTTTGTTCATAGAGTCTGTTTTTTTAAATTGCAGTGTTAGTGCCCACTTGACTTGAACTAGCTAGCAACTTTAAGTGAGGAAGGAAAGTAAAACTATTGAGCGTTGAATGGAAAAAGCATTAGCATTGTTCTAAATATTATACAAAGTAAGAATCAGGCATCAAAATGCTTCCTTTTTGTAAACTTGTCACATTTCGGCCTGTTGATAGCTTCATTTTCATGGCGGCCATTCCAGATTCACCTAGGCACACACCAGCTTTATCTTGTTTCCCCATCTTTTAGTGGCTTTCATCTTAAGTAGTCAAAGCTTTAAAGACTGTTCTTTAAAGATAATACTTTCATGATATCTTCGCTTTGCTGTAAATGGAGCAAGTAACAGAAGATACGTCAGTCATCTGCAGTAGTCAATTCCGCCCAAGGGTCATCTTTGCCCCTGGTGGAGTAATTGGAGGTGGAGTAACAGTGCAGTGAGACTTGAGTCAAGTGTCTTTTTTTTTCTCAAATAGAAAAAATGAATCCTGCACATTTCTCTGTTTACTATGTATTATATATATATATATATATATATATTTTTTTTTTTTTTTTTTTTTTTAAGGACTGACATTTCCTTGTTTTGGGAGTTAATTAGGTTTGCCCTTATTAATGAGCTGAGGCGCAAGAGAGCCATCGTTAGATTAGGGACTGAAGGTATTTCCTGTAAGGCAGAGGCAGGTAGTTTTTGGTTTTTGGAGGTTTGTTTTGTTTTGTTTTTTTACTATTTATGTGGTTCATTCCTACCCTGTTTCCCTCCCATAGCTTTGTCTCCATTCTTACTGGTTGCTTTAATAGTCTGAGCTTATGGATTTCACCAAGATGTATTTAGAAAGTATGTCATGACTAGAAAAGTCTGGGAGGAAACCATATAAACTTTTCTTTACTAAGAGTACAAACTGTTTCTTGTTGCTAGGTTCCTGTAAGGCTAGTTGTTTACTCCCTTTGTCCATCAAGAATTACACAAATCTTGCAAAAGACATTACTTCTGTGAATAGCCACCATGGAGAAAATAGAACTTATTAGTGAAATCTTTTTCAGCCAAGTAGAGAAAAAAAAATCAGTCCTCTAGTATGATAGTTGAGAATGTAAGCGATCTTGTTTATATTTTCAATTTTTTAGCCATCATTCCCCCTTTTCCATTATGCTGTTTCCCTGTGTGATGTAGACTCAAATGCCTCTTAGCTTTTTCCCTTTTAAAATACACCACCCAAACATTGTTTGTATAACACAATGCAGAGGAAACTTATTTGTGTATGTATTCTGTTACTGTACTTCAAATCCCTGGGGGAACATTTTAAATAATGTTACTAGAACTCTATTTTTAATAACAAACAAAAGAGACTGGAAGACTGACAGGTGACTCTTCTGGACATTTCTGGCCATTTTTTTAAATGAAACTTTAGATGGAAATAAACTTTTTATACTTTAAAGGATATTTTAGGTTATACCTTCCTACTGTATTGTGTTTTAGAACTTTCTGAAAACAAGATGTATTAGTTTGCTTGCTTTTACACACTAATCAGAATGATTAATAATAGAACTCAGTTTGGAAAAAAGATTAAAAACTTAGATACCATTATGCAATTGCAAAACAGATTATAATAATAAATATAATTGTTCAGTCTAATAAATGTCACCTCTAATAGTTTATTACATTTCCCTATTTCATTAAAGCAGAGCCATTTGAATTCCACAATGTCCTAGATGAGAATTATGCTGCTGAAACTTGAGTCATATAATGAAGCACTCAGGATTACTGAGATAGATTAGACAGCACGACTGTAGTTTCAGAGAAGGGAAAAATAATTGTGGTTTTGATTCCTTAAGAAAAGATATGGTCTTTTTTGCTGCTGCTGCTAAGTCGATTCAGTCGTGTCCGACTCTGTGCGACCCCATAGACAGCAGCCTACCAGACTCCCCTGTCCCTGGGATTCTCCAGGCAAGAACACTGGAGTGGGATGCCATTTCCTTCTCCAACGCATGAAAGTGAAAGTGAAATCACTCAGCCGTGTCCGACTCTTAGCAACCCCATGGACTGCAGCCTACCAGGCTCCTCTGTCCATGTGATTTTCCAGGCAAGAGTACTGGAGTAGGGTGCCATTGCCTTCTCTGGTCTTTTCTGAGTTAGAAGTAATTATTGAAAACAAACTTGATGATTACCAAAGGGGAAACATGGCAGGAAGGGATGAACTGGAGCTTGGGATTAACATATATACACTACTAGATAAAATAGATAATCAACAAGACCTACTAGATTGTACCGGGAACTCTTCTTAATATTCTGTAATGATCTGCATGGGAAAGGAATCTGAAAAAGAATAAATATATGTATAACTGAATTGGTATGCTATGTACCTAAAACTAACATAAGACTGTAAATCAATTATATTCCAACAGTATTTTTTTTTAAGATTTTCATAAGCAAGAATACAGAAAATTATGTCTTCAGTTAGAATAAGGGAAATGTTCACAAAGCTGTGAGAAGCCAGGTGCAGAGATAGCATGGATACCAGTATGACCGAAGAGTTGTAAGTAGTTAGTGTAGTCGTGGGTTATTGCAAGTTAGTTAGTTGTGGGTTGTTGCAGTATTTTAAAAGGAAAACCAAAATATGAATATGAATTGCTTGGGTCTCAAGTCAAAGAGTATGATGAGGGATGTGGTGTTCCCACATGCCCAGCTGTATAAAGAGTAAGCTTACCGGATCAGTGGTCTAGGCCTGTAATCAAAGTCTTGGCCTTGATGAAAGACCTTGACAGTGGCAATTTTAAAGAAAAGTTTGACAGGACATGGTGACAGTGGATGTGCGATGAAGTATAGGATCAAATTTCATAACGTCGTTCTTCTTCGAACCAACTCATACTATAGAAAATAAATACCACAAGTAAGAAAACAGATTTCCTTTACCCTCACCTCTAATTCCTACTTCTTTTGTCACTGTAATTTAGATAACCCGCTGAGAGAGTAGTGCCTCTCTGTTATTTATTTTTTATGTTCCCCATGAGATCAGCTTTTATTTAACTCCCTTCCTCCTTATGGCTTTGTTATGCTTCTGAGAAGGAAGGCTTACAAACTCTTGGCACTCATATATTGGTAACTTTGAACATTGCTTAATGAAGCAGGACTTTTAAAAACAAAGCAGAAAGAATCAGGGTAATATTTTTCAATCAATAATATTCATATAATTTTCATGTTGTCAATGTAACTTCTTAGAAAAATTAGTTTAACAGACTGGTAAGAAGAAACACTGTCTCCTTTATGCTGTTATTGGTTAAAAATTCAGCTGAACGGTGAGAATAATTGTAACTGCATATCCAGGGTATTGAGGATACTGCAGTGTGTGTCTCTAGATACTTCAAAGTCAACTTTTTTTTTCCTTTCCAGGATTGCAGTATTCCAGAGATAGAGCTTTGCCCACAGTCTGACCCGGCATGTTGCCCTATCTACATCCAGCGAGCGGTCCCCAATTTGGAAGAGCTGAATATCCCCAAATCTGTGTCCTTTACCGTGAAGTCAGGCGTGTATGTATCTGCTTCTCTTCACTACAGTGATTGATGGCTACCAAAGTCTACTTTGTGTCAGATTTAAACTGGTGACCTACACATTTCTGAAGTGTTAATTTTGCTGTGTATACTTCTGGATACCTAAAAAAGACTTTTTCAAATATTTTAAAACAGATTCCGTCTTTTTTTCAGATCCAGTTAAGTTTTTGACAGATGACTCACAGAAACAGATACAGGTTCCCAGACACCATTTTTGACAGATGAATCCATTGTCTTTTCACCCACCAGATTGTGGGACTGAGAAATAAATACATATCCCTGACCTAAAACTCTGGAGCCTGAGCTATTTGCAGAGTGTCTGTCTCAGTGCTGGTAGTTACAGAGAGCCTTTATAGTACCAGTGTTTATTACTCTTCTATTCCTGGAAGATAGGTAGAGCTACTCTCCTGTCACAAATGAAAAAATTATGTGGCTTGCCCTAAGCTGCCAGCTGGTAAATATGGATTTGATACTAGGCCTTTCTAATTCCAAAAGTATCTTCAGGACTGTGGGTCTGAGTTCAGTGTTAATTCAGTCCCAGATTGACTTGAGTCATAAGTTTTGTGATTTCTGGTTCAATGTGGATCCTTCTTCCCTCTTCCTCCATTTTCATCTGCTCTGATGATGGCTGGTGTTGAATTTAGGGGTCACTGTTGGACATCTCCCTTCATCTCTCCCACATGTTAGAACTGTTGGGCATACCCAGTAATTAACACAGACCTGAGAACTGTCTGTAATTATCAAGTTTAGCTGGTTTCTGAATGGTTCTTTTAGGAATCTTAGTTCAAATACTCTTCCTGAGGGAAACCAAGAACTGATACTGATTCTGAAACTGTGGGTCAAAGGTGTAAAATGCATAGTGGAATGCCTACCTCTGATTGCCCGAGTTTAAAACAGAAACATAGTGGAATGATTTTTCAGTTATATCCTAATTGCATTAAAGGTTTCACAACTTTTAAATATTGGAAAACATATAATAGGAAAGTGATGGCAGTGCTTGGAAAACATATAATAAACCAGAATGGTGTCTGACTGTAAGTAGTGAATAACATGTTAATTCATTGTTATATGTTGTCTAGCAGTGTCACTGTGAATGTGTTTCACTAATGTAATTCTGTGACGGAGAGTTCTCCTCCTTTTTGTAGCTTTTTTTTTTTTTTTAGCTTTTAACTCTTACAGAACCAGATTAAAGTATTCCTATTATACTTTAACCAGCCATTCATTTCTTATTTAGTTGGCTTGCCTACCCAGATATTAATTTCAAGGGGCAAGCTATAGTTTTGGAGGAAGACCATGGACTCTTTGAGATTTCTGCAGCAGAAATGAAATCATTGCATCCACTTCACATGGTAAGCAGATATAAAATGAAACATTTTCCCAAGTATCCATGAATTCAAAAATAAGATAGCTCTGATGATTGGTCATGCATCTCGGTCTTAAGACATGTATATGTCTACTACAGAATGGGCAAACTATTCATACATTGTTGTTTTGTTTCTTTCAGTCTTTGTGAAAATATTTTAATGTTTTCTAGAAACATTTCCATTATAATGTTTTTCTAGATGTTTGAATTTATTTTGTACTATGTTTATCACAGTTCATACAGTTTCCTTATAAGGTAATACTCTGACTTTAAAAAATTTTTAATTTGTTTTTTTGATGCTTATTAGAAAATTGGTTGTTGTATATTATACTCTTCCATTGCAATAATGAATGATAAGTTCAGCATTAATAATAAATGGGTAGGTCTGTGAATGGTTACTTTCTTAAAAGTAATAAATGTTTGTATTAATGATTTATTTTGTTGCAAATATTTTTATTTGCGAGGCAAACTGTTCAATTAAATAGTGGCTATGTGACAAACTGTTTTTGTGCTAAGCCTTAAAAAAATACTAAAACCCAGCAAAAACAGAAATTTTAAAGAGTATTACAATGCAGAGTAGCACTGGAAACAAAGAAATTATACACTAGAGCTTTTGTGAGGAGTGGGTTACCTTTTATGCTCTTATCTCCATGTGGTCACGAAGACAGCAAGTGTGATGGGACTTGGAAGATGAAACGCTCTAACACAGAAAGCCTAAGCCTTTGTAGAGAAGAAATTGAGTATTAAGTGGTTTAGAAATCTACCCTGCCAAATCAAAGTTTTCAGTCCACTAACAACTCCACTCTTCTTTTTGAGACACTCTGCTCTGGGATTAAATCTTTAATTGGTCACATGTACTTAAACACTAAAGCTTGGTTTCCTTCCTTGTAGTGGTTGTACTCTGGAAAGTATCTTTCCAAGATTTCTTACCCCATTTACATTGATATAAAATAGTCTGACTTGATTTTGACTGCTGTAGAATTCTATACTTAAAATTTTTTAATACCACAACTTAAATTTGGTATGTAATCTTCACCAATCAAGTTTTTATATAACCTACATACATTACTTACTTGTGGTTAGTTATATTTTAAATATGAATATATCTAATATTAAAATTTTTTGTCATCTTAAGGGTGGACTGAAAGTGGAAATGCCTATGAACTTAAAGGTGAGTCTTGAACACTTTGGTAGCAGGCTGAAAAGTTTGAGAATTAAATCTTTAACTATTTGTGTGTGTGGTAAGTTGCTTCAGTCATGTCCGACTCTTTGCAACCTCATGGACTGTAGCCCATGAAGGTCCTCTGTCCACGGGATTTTCCAGGCAAGAATACTGGAGTGGGTTGCCATTTCTTTCTCCAGGGGATCTTTCTGACCCAGGGATTGAACCCACGTCTCTTGTATCTCCTGCATTGGCAGGCGAGTTCTTTATCACTAGCACCACCTGGGAAGCCCCTTAACTATTTGGGACTGTTACAGTTAAAATGTGATTACCTGAATGTATGCTGGCAATATCTAGGTAATGTNGGCAAGAATACTGGAGTGGGTTGCCATTTCTTTCTCCAGGGGATCTTTCTGACCCAGGGATTGAACCCACGTCTCTTGTATCTCCTGCATTGGCAGGCGAGTTCTTTATCACTAGCACCACCTGGGAAGCCCCTTAACTATTTGGGACTGTTACAGTTAAAATGTGATTACCTGAATGTATGCTGGCAATATCTAGGTAATGTATCTTGGGTTGGTGGGCAGTAACTGCACAGAGGAGTTGCTGAGGGCCCACGCTCAAATGACAAGAGGGCTCAGTAAGAAAGGTGGAGGTCTGTTCTGACAACCCAGTCAAACCCAGTAAGCACCCACAGGCTGAAAAGATGATAGGTTTGATATTTATTTTATCGGGGGCAAGGGGTTGAGGTGATAGCTAGACTTTCAAGTGGAAATACCCAGCAGACATTTGGGAGTGGTGCTCAGGATGGAGATCAAGGATGATCAGGAGGAGATGCAAGCAGCTTTATCAGGTGATGTCAGTTTGAAAGTATGAGTATTTAAAGGGAACAGTAGAGGCACCGAAAACTGGGGTGGTAGTAATGCCAGAATTAAGTACGTTTTGGGAAAGAGAAAGAAATGGGATTGTAGAATGCCTGTAAAGAGAGATAGGAAGAAAATCAGTGTAGTGATGAAAGATGCAAACAGACCTCTATTTAATTAGAGTACAGCACTTTCAGAGGCAGGCAGGCACACAGGGATTCATCCATCCTTCTCTCCAAACCAAGGCACAATTCCCCCAGCTTTGCCATTTCTGGGCTTCCTAATATGTGGAATTGACTACCATTCTCCCAATCACATAGATGGATTTTATTTTAAAACTTAGTATCTGAATGAATCTAATACAATTTGGCTGTATGTTAGAATCATATATATGTGAGTTCTAAAAAAGGCTTATGCCTGGGTTCCATTGGAAAAGATACTTATTTGGCCTGGGGTGTGGTTAAAATTTTTCGGAGCTCCCTAGGTGACTCTTGACATGCAGCCAAGGCTTTGACCTAGTGACCCAATAAGTGCAGGACTGGTTGTGACGCTCCCCGAGTGACTTGTCTCAGTCTCTATCTGCTGCATCAGAACCTTGGGCTGGCTCTTCTGTGGACAGTTGCAGTCTGAGGCATGCGAATGGAATGGTTATCCTAGACAGTCACAATTTTTAAGTTGTTAGATGTTGGCTTGTGACTTACTCATCAAAGAATTATTGCTTCTTACTTAGTTTCAATGTGTTCAACATATGTAGCATGTATTAAACCCAAATAATACTTCATCACTTCCAATACAGCACTCTGAAAATTTAATATGTAGAAAACAGCAGGAGCAGTACAAAAAAAATTTTTTTTCAGTCTGTGTAATGTTCTCAGTGTTATTGTTGTTTTTCTTTTTCTTTTTTTAAATAAAGAAGCTATAACTTGCTGGTTCAGTCTAAGCATGGGATTTTATTCACCAATTGTATACAAATTATGCCATCAGCCATAAATAGGACCAGGTGATAAAGTGTAGGTAGATGAGTGCTATCACTGCCATCACTTCCCTGAACCCAAGGGCAGCTTATGCTTGGGAAATAAAATTTTAAAAATAGAAGGGAAGTACTTGTACCAATCCAAGTTTGAAGTAAACAAAATGCTAGAAATCTGTGTCCTACCGCATTCCCTCCTCCATTTGAACCAAATATCCAATAAGAATACCAAATTTTTTTCAATCATTTCTAACTTTTAGGAAGTTTTTTATTTAAATTCGAGAATTTGCATGTGTAATTCTTCTCAGAGATTAGTAGTGACCATACAAGCAATGTTGCAAGAAATAGCAAGTTTTCTTAAACTCAAGAGAATTTTGGTTTCTTAATAGAGGAAATTCAGTAAATATATGGCGGGTCTGTATCAAATATTGAACAGAGAGAAAAACATAGATAGTTCAAGACAGTTTACTCTTTGCAATGAACCTAGGATTTGGGTAAATAAAACATGTAATTATGTTTGAGTATGTTGATATAAACAAGATATTTTATCTTTATAATGGATAAAGACTCACATATTCCTTGTGAATGTCAGACAGTATTCTATATTTTGAGTATAAAGGAAGAAAATGAACAGTGGTCCTTCATTCAGGTTGTGGCCTTCAGTGTCATATAAATCAGTATGTATCTGTTCTAAAATACGAGCATGCTAAGTGATTTTTTTCATATTTTTCAGGTTATTATTTATGAAAAACCTCACTTCCATGGACAGGCCAAAGAGTTTAGTGAACACATAGATTCTGTCCCTAATTTTTTAAAAAATGATGTAGACTTTCATGGAATTGGATCAATCCGTGTCATCGGTGGAGTGTGAGTATTGTATATTTTCCATACGTGATTCCCTTGTCTAGTTTTGAAGATCAACACACAAAATATACTGAGCAGAGCAAAAACAACCTACCTTAATCTAAAAAATATATACATCCCTTCTGAAATGTGGGAAATAGAGCCTATTACTGACAGCTTTCTGTGAACTCTTGTTAGTACTAGAAATTATGAGATAGATTAAATGAAGGGAACCATTTCTAAAACTTAAGCACTTAGTATTTGTAAGCACAGTATAGAAGATAAGAATTGCAAGACAAGATTATTTCTTGACAGATTATGCACATGCCTGAGAGTCCCAATTTTCACTCTGTTCTGCCTCAGTTGACTTTTGGTGCTAAGATTCTTGGCAGTGAGTCCTCTCTCATTAAAGAGGTAGCCTGGCTTGTGTGTTTACAAAATCACGGGTTCTTGACATTGGTTACCTTCTGGCCCTGCTCTGTTTTTAAGAAAGCTCCTTAAGAACAAATCCAAGTGTAACCAATGCATCTCTGCCCCACTCTCAATCAGCAGTTACTGGACTAGGGTGAAACTTTGTATTTGTATCCTCACAGGTAAAACCATAGAAAAGAAGCATTCCTCATAACTTAATTGCCATGGTCAACTCAGGGCTAGAATTCCTTCAGACAACATGTTAATCTCTCTGTTGATAGGTTAAATTATTAATATTTGAAATGTTGGTTTATTTAATTTAAGCATCAATATCTCTTATTTGCAGTACATCATATAACTTGTTCATTGTATTCTAGCAAAAAATGCTGCTCAAATATTTCATTCGAAGAAGTTAAATGACTTAAGATTACTCAAGAGTCTATATTTAGAGACTTAGTCTTTGCAGTTTCTGACACTAGTTCAAGTAATAGATGCACTAGCCAAAATGGAAATGTACTATGCAGTGCATTGGATATGTAGGTCTTGTCTGTAACTACTCTTGTTACTGACCAAGGTTCTTGACCTCCTTAATCAATAGAAATTGATCAGAGACAAGACTGGAAATTCAGGCAAGGCTTTATTAGGGCTCCTGTTGCAGCAGAGGGGATCAAGATCAAGCAACAGGATTCCCCTGCTTGCTTGTTCCCTGAGGCAGAGGCGAGCTTGTTCCTTATATGGAGTGAGGGTAGGGGTTGTCCAGGAATTGACGGCTTAGTGGTTTGCCCACTGCTTAGGTAATATCATCTGCAGAGGGCATGCACAGTTCTCTGCTTTTGCTCCTGACCCCCTGCTTTTTCTTTCTTTTTTTTTGGTCTTTGTGTCTTTTGTCCAGAATTTGCCCCAACTGTACATCAACAGAGTGATTTGTAGTCCCATAGTTTCTTCGTACTTTGTTCCTCCAGGAGAGGTTTATTCACGTGTAAGCATTGCAACACTGCAGCAAAGGGTCCCAGGCCCCAGCCTGTCTCAGTCTGACATATTAGTTATTATCCAGTTCCTCACCTTTGAATTTAAAAAATTTATCAGAGGCTTGAAAAACAAATCTGTTTTGGATAAATTTTTATTGTGTTGTATGTAGTCATAGTGTTCTCTGATCCGTGGACACGTGCCCTTCTTGTTAGTCCTGTGATAAAATAGTTTTCTTTTCCTTCCTTTAAGATGTGAGTGATTTTTATCATGAACTAGATTTTGATTTGCATTATTTTCTAAGTGTATTTGTGATTATTTTATAAAATCTCAAAATATTATGGCTAGTAAAACATTATACACACTTTCATTTTTTATATGACACCTACTGGAGAAGGCAATGGCACCCCACTCCAGTATTCTTGCCTAGAAAATCCCATGGACGGAGGAGCCTGGTGGGCTGCAGACCATGGGATCACTGAGGGTCAGACTTCACTTTCACTTTTCACTTTCATGCATTGGAGAGGGAAATGGCAACCCACTCCAGTGTTCTTGCTTGGAGAATCCCAGGGACGGGGAAGCCTGGTGGGCTGCCGTCTGGGGTCACACAGAGTCGGACATGACTGAAGTGACTTAGCAATAGCATATAAAGATGAACAGGTGACTTTTATTTTTTTCACTAATTCTTTTTTTTTTTTTTACTGCTTCAACATTTCATTATTTTTCACTTTTAACTCTTGAACTTTATCTTTAAATAATAGGAACTCTTCCTCACCTCTGTCCTAAGGAGTCTAGAGAAAATGAGGTTGATGTGTCTTCATTTTTCTCAGATAACATCTATTTTTAAATATCCCAGATAGATGTAAATTTTAATCTTAATTAAAACTTAATCTATTGAGAAAGGCTTTGCAGATTTTTGAACTGTCATACTTTACTGATTTCTCCTTTAATATTAGGTCTTCTGTATCTTATTTTTCCCATTCAGGTATATTAAAAGCATGTTTTGAATAGTCTCATTTATATAAACTTAGAATTGGAAAGTTCTCTTGTAAAATTTATTTTCACATAGTAGTTTAAGAATACAATAATAGTAGTTTATATATTACAAATATGCTAATATGTATAAAATATTTATTCTAACTCACGTGGACCCTTACCCTTTTCCCTATCATAGGCACACCTACAGAAATTAGATATGGGTTCAGGAGTACTGAGTGAATACTGTTACTTCGTACCCTAGGAAAACAGTTCCTAGGAATACTTTTTGTATCTTCCGAAAAGAATGTAGTTAGCCCTACCCGGCTTCATTTTGACAAGCTCTAGAATTCAGAAGTCCCCAACCCAGGAGCCCACAGAAGTCACTCTTGGAAGCTGCCCCATTGGAGCAGGTCCCACTCTAGTTACACAGTGCCAGCTAAGGGCAGATTTAAGCAGGGCGGCATGTGTTTTATCTATGCCCACACTGCATTAGCTACTGTGGGTTACCGCAGATTAAGGTAAGTTTCCTGAAGAACTAATGAGTGACTGTGTTCATCAGTGTTTGGTACTGATAATTTTAAATTAGAAGTCAAGAAACCTCTGTCCTTGGAAAGTCTGCCATGGTGCTTCCTGTTTCCATTATCACCACTGATAAAATGGTGGGAGCAACATTTCCTACCTGTAAATATTTACAGAAGTCTTTGTATATATTTAGACCACCAGGGCTAATACCAGCCCAGTCGCATTTCCTAGTTTCTCCTTGCTAAACCCTCCTGTAATGTGTTTCTGATCCAAAGCTGAGGACAGTTTCCTTTGAGTTAAACCCTAAATACATGTTTAATATAGTGATCATTCTGTGATTCCAGCAGGGCTTAATCAAAAAATAAGACTGAGTGTCTTTGAATCTCAATGTGGCTTTGCAGTATTTCTCATTGTCTGTGCTTTCCATTATTTTTCCCTTGGCAGGCTATTCTCCGACCACGCTGTGATGGTGGTATAGGGTCAGGCCACAAACATTTAATGTGTTTCTGTATTGCAATCCTGTAACAGCTAACCTTTTGTTGGGAAAAGCCTCCAAACTATAAAAATTATTGATCCATGAAGTTTACACCATTCGTTTGTCTCTGTAAATGCTAGCAAAATAAGTGTATTGCTTTTTTAAGAGAGGTGATGTGCAACTGGGTGCTTTATCATGATTTTCTCTCTTTCTTGATTGCCGTTTTATTAATAACTCAGTTGTATGTCCTCTATTTGTAGATGGGTTGCCTATGAAAAAGAACATTTTAAAGGCCAGCAGTTCTTGCTTGAAGAAGGAGATTTTGAAGACAGTAATGCCTTTGGGGCATTAAGTGGTTCCATCTTGTCTTTCCGGTACTTACAAGCTGTGAGTTAACTTCCTTATTCTTAATTTTCTTTTTCTTTTTTTTTTAGCTTTCCATGAAAACTGGACATGACCTCTAGTAGATTATAAAATGATAAAATGTTTCTACTACCTGAGACCATTAAACTGAATGGCTTATATGACTTGCCTTTCTCAACTGCCATGATTATTACAGAATATTTGTGTGTATTTTTCATCCATTGATTCCATAATGATTTTTGAACACCTGCTGTTAGATAGATTGTGTCAGGTGCTGGAGATATGATGGCTAGACACTGACTCCCTATCTGTTAGGGTTGATGAAAGTGAAAGTGAAGTCGCTCAGTCGTGTCCAACTCTTTGCGAGCCCATGGACACTAGGCTCCTCTGTTCATGGGATTTTCTTGGCAAGGGTACTGGAGTGGGTTGCCTTTTCCTTCTCCAGGGAACTTCCCGACCCAGGGATCAAACCCAGGTCTCCCACATTGTAGACAGACACTTTACCATCTGAGCCACCAGGTTGATAGTACCTATGTAAATGTTTGATATTGTTTGACTGTGATTGGATTCAACACAAAGTATTCAGGATACCCAGAGANTCCCGACCCAGGGATCAAACCCAGGTCTCCCACATTGTAGACAGACACTTTACCATCTGAGCCACCAGGTTGATAGTACCTATGTAAATGTTTGATATTGTTTGACTGTGATTGGATTCAACACAAAGTATTCAGGATACCCAGAGAAAAGTCAAATACTTCCCTTTTGAAGTGGACAGGAAAAGAGGGCAGCTGAGTTGAAATTTCAAGTTTGAGAGTTAGCTAAGTGAAATTTGGGATCAGGGTGAAGAAGAAAGATGGGTGTTTTAGCAAGAGGTTAACATTTTAAAAGGCGAGGATAAGAGCCAGTGTTGGGGATGAGCTCACGCAGGGGGCATCTGGCAGTATCTGGAGACATTTTGGATTGTTATGACTTTGGGAGGGTGGGGGTTCATCAGGCTACAGACATCCAGTGGGTAGAGGCCAGGGAGGCTGTTCAACCCCTACAATTCACTGGACAGCCCCCACAGCAAGGAATCATCAGCCTAAAATATTACTAGTGCTGAAGTTGAGAAACCCTCATATAAGTGAAACTGATATATTTTGGAAATACAGTAAAAATAGGATATTAGAGCTCGGGAAGATGAATCCAGAGCCAGGAAATGAAAGGCCTTATATGCCATGTTGAGGAGTTCACACTTGTTTTCTTGACTTGACCAGAAGGAATGAATTTTAGGCCTAGTGAGCGTGATTAGATTAGCATTTTAGAAAGGTTTTTATTTTTTTGGTGAATGTATCAGGATCTGGCATGAGGTGAAGGAGGTAAGCCTGGAGGCAGGAGGTCTAGAATGTTCCAGGACTGGAAGACACAGGGAAGAGGAGATAGAAGGATGCTAGAAAGTTCTGCAGGATATCAGGGCTTGCTTATCAGATGTTGCTCACTTTTCTGACCAGCTCTGGAGACTTCTGTAGTGTGTTCAGAGGGCCATGTTTTCTCATAATTAAGAAGTTATACCACTGCAGTATATTTCCAAAATAATCTTTTCCCATATAAACTCTAAACTATCTGGCACGGCTTCCAAAGCCACTCTTTGGAAGAACTGATGCTGCAGTGACGGGTGATTCTTGGGTCCAGGTGGGCTCTGTGCTCTCTGTCCCCTAAGTTTCCATGTCAGGGTCACAGGTACCACTGTTGCAGTGCCTCACTTGGTCAGGCAGCAGGAGCCAGAATGGGAGAGAAGAATCACAGGGAATAAGGGAGCTTTTTTTTTTTTGTCCACAGTGATCCTTGTTAGTAAAAAAGTAAGTTGAAAAACCAGTTCTACCTAAAAGAAGTGTAGCAGAGCCAACTGAAGATTGGGTACTAAGTTGTCTGAGCAGTGGACAGGTAGCTTTTGAGGTATTTAGTACTCAATTCTAATGTACAGAGGCCACAGGTTTTCTCTAGCCACTTCTTCCTTGAGCACTAAAATGCATGCCAGACAAAACGTGATAAAGCCTGCATCTTTTTCTCTTTTAGTTCATGATAACCACATGCATTGAGGAAGTTAAGCATCATGATTCAGAGCATCTCCCACCTAGTACTGAATGATTTTAAGAATTTCCCTCCTGATTAAAAAAAAAAAAAGTGGAGCCGAAGTTTGCTCCTAGAAATGTTCAGCAGAAAACGTGATGGTATTTTCCAAGATGACTGTGACTAAAACAGGCAAAACTCCAAGATTTCACTAGTTGAATTCTTCAAATAGTAGGAAATGCGGGAAGAAAAAAACACTATAGCTAAAAAGTCAGGAGATACTTGATGTAGACAGTCTATGAGAAAATACATTGGAAAAATTGCCAGAAATTAAACTACTGCTGTAAATAGAAGTTTTCAGTACTTATGAAAATGATAACACATAGTTTTTAAAACACATAATTTCCTTCAAAGAAAATCTATTCTCTTTAAATTAGGTTTTTAAAAAATTAAGACTAGCTTGTAAAGATATTATCATCATCCTCATTATGATATTTCTAACATCTTCAGGTGCTTACTAATGGCTTTACATGCATAGTTGTACTTACTCTTCACAAAAATGATGAGATAGAGAGTTTTATGACTCCCATATTACAGATATAGAAACTGAGGATCTCAGAGCTTAGGTACTGTGCCCAGGTGCAGAGCTGTAATTTGACAGGTGACTCTGTCTTACTCTAGAACCCATGTCACATTTCCCATTTTCCTTGTTACAGAATGATTAGACTAAAAAGCACTTGGGGAGTAGAAAGCTGGAATCTCATTCAGCCAATAGCTTATTAACATTTCATTTGTAGCTGTAAATATATAGTTACTATGCAGACTAATACACGTGTATGGTAAAGAATTATTTACATAAATTTAAATTATAAACAGTCTGAAAATTATGATCACACAAATGTTTTCAGATGAAATATTTTCTTCAGACATAGCATGGAATTGGGTAGAGGTTCTCTTTTTAAAAACCACTTTATTGAAGCATGATTGACATGTAGAAAGCTGTACGTATTTATTGTATACAATCGAGGCATTTGGGAATAAGTGTATACCCATCATACTATCAAGGCCCTGGACATACTTGTCTCCTCTCAGAGTTTCCTCATGCCCTCTTTATAATTAGTAATTTTTTTGTGATAAGACACAACATAAGATCTACCCTCTTTAAAAATTTTAAGTATATGATACAGTTATTGTTAGACATAGGGTGAACAGCTCTTGGGGTTGTCATAGACAGTGGGATTAACAGGCAGCGCTGATGTGAGACATATAGGCTCTCAAAGGTCTCTAACCTGGGAAAAAGTAAAGCACTGCTTTTGAGATCTAAGTTGAAATAATATCAAATAAACAGATGAAAGGTAGAAAAGTTGCATAACATAATGCAGTCTTCTAATGTCCTGGCTCTAGTACATGGAACACTCTGGATCTACAAAGGTCAGATCTTGGACATGTCCCTTAGGATAATGTGGTCTGTGTCACGAAGTGCTTTGGAGAGGATGACAAGAAATGTGTTTCTAATTCCAAATGAGTCAGGCAGATACAGTGACTTGGAGTTGATTATTTTATAAAGAGAAAAAGACCAGAAGGAAGGAATATAGCAGTAATTTAGACTCC
The DNA here is from genome assembly GCA_006410675.1 of Oreotragus oreotragus. NCBI lineage: Eukaryota > Metazoa > Chordata > Mammalia > Artiodactyla > Bovidae > Oreotragus > Oreotragus oreotragus. Next base: position 326,073 of record SJYX01005771.1, read on the forward strand.
AGGGATTAAAGAAGGAATTTTTATTCTTGGCTCTCTCTATAAGTTTCTTGGTATGCTTGTTTTCCCTCAGTTTCATACTCTCCTAGGTTTGGATTTGCTTTTGTTCTGATTTTCAGACTCTGGGTCTCTTTTCAGATCTGTAAAACCAGGTGGTATGCAGCAGACACCATTGCGTCCCCTAAATTAGTGACACATCAGATCTCCCCTGGTGTCTTGGTGTCTTATTTTACGCTGCCCACTCAAGGGGGTTGTGGTGCAGGAGTTTCAGAACCTGATGAGCTGAAGGATTTTATGAAATTTAAAAGTAATCAAATTATTGATCCTTAAGACTTATTTTTGGTCCTGAAGCAACTGCTCATTAGCTCATTCTAACAGTGGGGAGTACTGTGCCTGAGACTGCAGTAGACTCTCCTGATTTTTGGTTCTGTTTAAGTGCTGTAAAATGGAGTGCCGGTTTGAGGTTCCATCATTATTCATCTTTCTGGAGCAACAGAGCTCCGCTTAAATCCGTGTGACTTTGAAAGTTATTTAATAAGTTTTAGTTATTTAATTGTGCTTAGAGTTGGAATGATGGTAGCCTGGTAACCTCACAGGACTTGGGTCCTATTACAGTCACCTCATGAACAAGGCAGTTAGGTTTGGTTTTTTGTTTTTATGTTTTCTTGCATATTTTATTTATTTTACTTTGGACATGTGACCCTGGAGATTTTGCCCCAGATGATTGGATTTGGCTTAGAGTTAGAGCTCCTCGCAGCAGGAACACCATATTGATGGCAGCTAGTCAACTGGATCAGATATTGTGTATTTGGTAGGTTTGAGTGTAACAAGCAGAGAGGATCAAAGCCAGGAGACAGACTCAGAAACATTTTTAGAAAAAGATGGAAGGCAGAAGCTACAAGGCAAGGAAAGCTATGAATAAACAAAAGCAGGAGGTTAAATGAGAGAACATTGTCTCTGTTAGGAGACCCCTGTGCCCTTGGCCACATCTCTGGGCATGGGAGCCAGAGCAGGAAGGACAGAGACTCCAGCCATGTGAGTATATTTATTTGTGAACCCGTGGACTGCCAGCACTTGTACTTGGCACCAGGTCCTGTGACAATAAACCCCTCCTTCTCTGTTCAGCCCCAGGCTGCACCATGGCCCAATGGCCTGTGCCTCCAGCCTACTTCCCACCTCACCCTCCTCACGGCTGCCAGTCTCCCACAACCCATGCCATAGGATTCATCAAATCAGTGCTCAAGTAAACATCACACCATAACACAAGTGGTTTCTCAGTGAAAAGGCACAATCACAGCACATGTTCCCATTTTACTCCAGCGTGATGCAGTGGCCCATAGCATACGTCAGCTTACCTCTGCTCCCCTGTAACCCTAACAGGAAGTAGATAGAGAACAGTGGTAGGGGCCGACAAGGTAAAAGCAGAGGTGGGTCAAAGCAGAGTCACGAGAGTAGCGGGGAGAGGTCTGTGTGTGAGAGCTGCTGAAGCTGCTGAAGGCCTGCCCATTGTGGTTGGGCCTGACTTGGTGGGCAGCTATTGATATCAGTTCTTGACTAGGACCCGCATGGCCACCTTCAGTTGTCATCACCACATTGTATCCTCACAGCCACCTGGAGCTAGATATGTACTTTCAGGTTGTAAGAAACAGAGGTAAGTTCATGTTCCTTGGGTGATGGAAGTTTCTTTTGTCAGTATAAGCAAGTTTGTTGATATGGTACCCAGGCTGTAAAATTTTATTGGGGAAGCTTGTCCTGGGCAAGCAAATCTCTGTTGTTGCTTATTTGCAAAGTTGTGTGCAAATCTTTGTGACCTCATAGACTGTAGCCCCCCAGGCTCCTCTGTCCATGAGATTTCCCAGGCAAGAATACTGGAATGTGTTGCCATTTCCTTCTCCAGGGGATCTTCCCAACCCAGGGATCGAGCCCATGTCTCCTGCATTGGCAGGTGAATTCTCTACCACTGAGCCACCAGGGAACCCAGGAAATCTCTAATAGGATGTTAGAGCCTTGATTTAATACATGTATANTTTCCCAGGCAAGAATACTGGAATGTGTTGCCATTTCCTTCTCCAGGGGATCTTCCCAACCCAGGGATCGAGCCCATGTCTCCTGCATTGGCAGGTGAATTCTCTACCACTGAGCCACCAGGGAACCCAGGAAATCTCTAATAGGATGTTAGAGCCTTGATTTAATACATGTATATTTTAGATTTATATTTGGAAAATTCCACATCTATATCTATAATGAGATACAGAAATATCAATATGTGTATATGTGCATGCATACATATATACACATATATATGTAAATTCAGAATTTAAGGAAGCTCAAAAAGATAACAAGTGCACATGTTTGAAAAGTATTCTGTTAATAAGATGAGGGATAGATAGTGGGAGTCATAAAGACTAAATTCACCTAGCTTCCACATTTTTAAGAAAGATGCAAAAGCAATGAAGGTGACAGGTGTTCTCAGGTTCCACTTGTTTACTCTCAAGGAGGAATTGAAAACGCAAATATGGCTTAGAAAAGATAATAAAAATTTCGGTAAAAAGCCTTTATCTTTTTTCCTGAAGTTTCCAATGAAATTTGACCCAGCTGTATCAGCAGTTTTAAAAATCCTTGAAAGTTGACATGTAAGTTGTAAGTGCAAGAGAATTTTTTTTCAGATATATTTTCTTTCTCCTCATAGATGTTTTGTTTTTATTGGATACTGTTTTGCTTGTTCATGTAAAATGAATGTTTGTCCTGGAAATCTTAGATTGTAATAATAATAATAATCATAATGAGAAATTTGATAGTGTTTGAGATGTATAGAAGCTGATAACATTTTTCTGTAGATCTAAAACTTGAGCTACAAACAATGAAATAATAGGCAGAAATAAAGAGTTTTTATTTTTTTTAATGCATTCTGTATTTTCCAGTTAAAAATACACCTATTTGAAATTCTGAAAAAACATAGGGTAAAATTTTTCAACTTCTGGACCCAAAGGTAACCACTCTTGGTTTTTCTTTTTTAAATTAAAATTTAATTTAAATTAATTTAAATTAAAATTTAATTTAAATTAATTTAAATTAAAAGTTGAGGGTTTTGTGAGAACTTCTAATCTTACCAAGCTTTTAAGTTTTAGTTTTTGTCCTGCTCTTTTATCCTTACATTTATATCTGACAGTGATTAAGAGTTTAGAATAAACAAACAGATTTACACTCAAATTCAATCTCTGTCCCTCAATAGCTGTGATATATCAGGGAATTGACTCAATTTTTTCAGCTGTAAAATAGTGATAGTAAAATAATCACATCAGAAATAAGGCATGTAAAGCTCTTGGCAGAAGTGAGTATGTGATATATTTTTAACTGTTAAGTTGTTAAAAACTCTCCTTAATTGTATTTATTCCATCAACCAGTGGATGCTTAAAGGTTTGTGTTTATAAATCTTTTGGACATTTATACTATTTACAGCTTTTCACTATGATAAATAATTCATCTTTGCATATAAATGAACTATCATTTAGTTTTAGGAAACTTAAGAAAAAAGGAATATCACACTCAAAGAATAAACAATTTCAGTCTTTTACGTATATGTCTAAATTGTTTTCTAAAATAGCTGCAGAACATATATTTCCACCAGGGACGTTCCCTGATAAAACTGGATTTTTAGATATTTCTTGACTTAAAAAGTGAAACTGTATCTGTTTTAATTTGAATTTCTTTATTCTTGTAGTGAAATTAGACATTTGTTTGTTTTTAACATTAATCTTTTTTGTGAATAATGTTTATTTTGTGAATTAAGTGTCAAGTTGGGTCTTATAATTTTTCTGTTATTTTTAAGTATTCTGTCTGACTACATGGAGATGTTGTCCTCTGACTTTTAATTCTTATAAAACAATTTTTTTCAAGCAAATTCCATTTATTCTGTTATATTTAAGCTCATAAAATCTTCTCCCATGATGCCTACAGTACATTGTATGTGTACTTTCTGTTTCACGTGGCTTTTGCTCTTTAGGCACAAGTTAGACTTAGTTTCCTTTATAATTACTGTTACCTAGGGTAGTCTGTAAGTGCCAGCAATTTACTGACTGTGAACTAAATTCTAGTTTCATAAGATTGTATTTCCCTGCTTAAAGTAAATTCAGATTTATGTTTTCTTTAAACTGTTTAGGAGTAATGCCTATTAAAATTGCCTTCAGTGCCATTTAAAATTCTTCCTGAAGTTGTGTGAAACTTATCCCAAAAGCATGTGAAAATTGCTAAGATACAGCAAGCCATAAAACAAAATGCCTGTGTTCCCTAAACTTTCCTCTTCTTCTTTTTAGAATTTCATAGAATCTTCAATCACACTGTTTGACTCTGATCTGGAAAGTGGGAAGTTTATTGACATTACGAATCAGGAAATTTCTGACTTAGGAGAAATTGGCTTTGGCAGTGAAACGAGGTCCATTCACGTTAAAAGTGGCGTGTAAGTTGACCTGTCAGGACCGTGAGCTTCTTTGGAGTTTAAATTGTTGGTTGCCCAATTCTGTGTGTCACTTCTGTTCTTTCTTACCCTTCTTAGATGGGTTGCCTACCAGCAGGAGTTCTTCTGTGGAGAACAGTACATTTTAGAGAAAGGGAAATACAAGTGCTTTTTTGACTGGGGAGGATCAAATAATACAATCATGTCAATACGACCCATCCAGTTGGTAAGTTAAATATGAACATAGCCAGTGCCAGCAGCATGTAATGGCATACAGTTGAATGTGTGGAACGGGCTTTAAAAAAGTGGGACTGTTGGATTATGTTGTTATGTAGTTACAGAGAAAATGAAACAGCATATGGATTTCTGTAGACTCCATAGACAGCTAATAGGTAGTATTAGCACCTCCATGATTAGGAACTCTTGTCATTTGATCAATTCATTCATCCAGTAGCATGTATTTAGTGCCTTTGACATGTCAGACAGGACCGATCACTGGAGATAAAAGATGAATAAGCCTGCCCCAATGGGTCTCTGTGTCTCTTAGAGGAGACAGACAATTATTATGCACTATTACTTACAGTATGACTAGTGAGAAAATGAAGTGTGTAGGCAGGTGTAAGCAGTGCTGAGAGACCGGGGAAAGGGAACGTGGAGAGCCTGAGGCTCTGGGGACCGTGCCAGACTTCAAGAAGAGATGCATTGAGTGATGTCAGAGGATAAAAGCAATCTTTCCAGAAAAGGAAGTGGGGCAGAAAAGGCAGTTCAGAAAGAAGGAATCATCTCCACACGTGCAAAGTTACAAAGTTATGAAAGAGTGTGGCCAGTGTGGATAGTAACAAGCACTGCAGAACAGTAAGGGTACCCATGAGATAGTGATGGGAGACAAGTGGTGGGAAGTTCAGGGTCTTTCTAATAGACACTGGGGCACATTTTTCTTTTAGCTCAAGATGAATATTATTCAAAATGAATTAGTAATATTAAGGTTACTATAAACTAATTTAGTAGATTATTTGAGGGTCCTTACCAGTTCAAAGAATCTAGTAAATTGATCAGATCATATACTTTGTTTTCCAAAGGATATTTTCAGCACTTTCAAAGACAACTAAGAATATACGATTATAATTCTTAAAATGTTTTTATATATGTTTTAGGAACCACTTGGGATAAATGAGCCTCCACATTTGGTATGTTTAAAAATATTCTTAACTTATAATTGTTAAAAATTGCTTATAAATATGTATCCCTTTCTCTCAAGTCTGTCTCTTTCCCTCAGATAACTTTTATGTGTCTGCATGGCAGGGCAGTTTATATTGTACTAGGAACCTGTGGGCACCAGTGTGCTCATCCTTGTTACTGATCACATTGGCCTGGGTTTGTCACAGTCCTTTGTTTTTCTCCTACTAGAGCTTCAGCACTGACCACTTTGGGTTCGTCTCAAACCTCTGCCACTCTTTCTTTCCTGTTGCCCATCCATTCTTCAACATCACATTCTTAATCAGCATAGTATGTTACGCTGTCCTGTGGAGGAGCAAACTTAACCATGGAGAGATGGCATGCTTATTATGTAAATGTATTTCTAAACCCTAAGTCACAAATTTCTTAAAAGTACTGGTAAAACGGCAACCCTGCTTCTTTATTTCTAGTATGTTAATGGTCTGAAGGATTGGGTAATACTCTGAAGCCTAATATTTGTTTATTATCCATTGAGAGCTAGAAATTGTGCTTACTTCTAATAACTCTATGAGGTCAGGATTTATCTCATTTAATCGTGAGAAAAAAAACAAGATTTAGAATTCAAGTGAGCATCATTTCACACAGCTCGAGGTCACAAAAGAGGCACTTTTTGTATCTAATTCCAAGATTTTACATCAAAGAAAAACATATCTTGGTACAAGCAGTACAGCCATATAAGAAAGGGGGTAAAATACAGTGCTTCCTCTGTCTCATTTAAAATAACAAATTTAGAAAAATTTCTTCAAAAAGCCAAAAAGAATGATTGGTTCTAAGTGTTTGACATTTGCTAGTTCTACATAATGTTGAATCTTGTTCTCTGTGTACATTTTGCACGTTCCTGTCAGTGTTTATATATCTCAAATCAGCTTAGTTTAAACTATGTTTCTCTTCACAAGGTTTTCAGGTTTTATTATTTTCTGATTAGCTCAGGCCTCTTGGGAACATTTCCTCTCTGAGTATAACCCAGTTTCTGGAGACACTTCCTGCCAGATCTTTACTTTGAATCTTAGAAAACTCCAACCATGGACTTTCAAAGCATTTTTTTTTCCACATGAATCAATGTAACATGAGTAGATAAAAGAGATAAAACTGGGATAATTCCAAGCTGCACATTCTCAGAGTTTTAAGTGCAAATAAAAAAGTCACATTCTTTTAAGCACTGTTTCTCCCCTTCCTCCATTCCCCCCCGCCTTTTTTTTTTTAATGAACTTCCTTGTTTGGGACAGATTGCTCAGAGGATTTTCTTTATAGTATTTCCAGTCCAACTTGAAGAAAAAGGAAGCAGCCGCAAACACCCAGTGAAATTGGCCCTGTTTATTTTCTGAATATGGTTCAACCACTGCCTTGTGGAATAAAGGTCCTGACAAGTGTATGACAGCTGGACATTTGGTAACAAGCAGACAAAGCCGCCTTATTTACCCAGTATCAAAGCTCTTATTATTTCCATTGGACCAGATTTTCAGAAAGTTTAGCTTGTTTTCATTTACCCAAATGAAAACAAGCGGATCTTGGCTGATAGTCTGGTTCCTTTCATTAACTATAAAGTTATTTTCTCCTTCACAAGTAGTTGTGATAGTCAGGTTGACAGTGGTAGATGCTGTGTTTATATGGGGTAGTTATTTTTCCTCTGTCTGAGGAATAAGAAGGAAGTTACATCTCCAGTTCAAGTAACAGAGGGAATTCTTAACATGCTGGTGGTTTGAAAGTAAACCTCAAGTCACCTGAGAAGCAAAAAGCCAAAAAGTACATGTGTAGAGATTTACGCTAGTAAAAATACCATTGCCTATGTGGAAGCATAGGATGATGATATATGTCTTATTTGAGACACAGAATACCTCCTTTTATTGAGAAGATTGTTTTTTACCTGTGACTGAAGGTCAATTCACCAGGTCTGATTGCCAGCTTACAATATATGATACAAGAACCGGATCATTATAGAGTTCTTCATAATTAGCAAATGGCATTTTATTTTTATTTTTCCCAGACCAAACGAAAATAGAATGTGAATTATGTTCATGATGTCTTCGTCTCTCTCTTTTCACAAGTCCTGAATATCTGCACTCTCACTAGATTAACTTGTATAAAAGTGAGTTATGTGTCCAGTGAGATTGTATTCCAGGCCTCCATTCTCTAGAAATTCTGTTTTCTCCCCTATGACCCAATTAAGGACCTTTCTTTCCTGGGATCTTTTTCAAGTCCATTTGCAGTATAGTTACAGGTTTGAATTTCTTTAAATATTGAGCCTCTGTTTCATTTTATACGTGATTCTAGCTCAGAAAAAGCAACTTGGGTATTTTCTTGTATTGGATAATTTAGCCAGATTGAATTCTCAAGAGATCACAGGCCCTTTAACAGTGGTGGTTACTGTTACCATGTATGGAAGATAAGAAAACAACAATTCTAGTCAAGTCAAATATTAGTAAGATTCAAGAGCAGTATAGGAAAACATTTGGGGGGGATACTAAGACCAGATAGTTTTATTTATTCAAATGCTAAAATAATTTCTCTGAGAATACTCTGTCTTGTCTAAATGAGATGTTTTGCAGTCCATGGTGTCACAGAGAGTCAGACATGACTAGTGACTGAAGAACAATAATGAGAACAACATGACCAGATCCTTTTTATAGACTCCAGAGGCCAGAAATACTCAGGAAGTAGTACTTATCTAAGTAAAGAAAGCTTCTCTGAGTAAACAGGGACGTAAAGTCACTCTAGAGTATGCAGTTGATATGAGAAGTACATAGCACTGCAATATGAGACAATGTGATGTAATGGAAGAGTGGAACAAAGCCTTTTTCTCTGTTTAACGTCCAGTACGGTTACTTGCAGGAAATCCACAGGGCTGCAGAACATCTCATTTAGATAGGAAAGAGTGTTCTAGGTTGAGTTATTTTAGCATTGGAATAAATAAAACTGCATTCAAAAATTATTCTGATATTATGAAATAAATTAACAAAGCACAACTTCCTTTGTTCAGTAATTAAGTTCTTGAGGTTTTAGTTTGTCATACTGAAGAACTATTACATTTGTTTATGTGTATTATAAATGAAAGATACATAGTAAAAGAGAAAGGATTTCTACAAAATTTTCACCATAAAGGGGGTGATAATATCTGCTTCGAAGCGTAGTTCTAAAGAAGACACAAGACAGTATAGGTGAAAAGGCACCTTGGAAACCACTGATATACTGCTGCTTTTTTCCTTCGTACACTTGCATTTGGAGCTGGTAGGCACGGAACCATGCTTACATGGCACAGAAGGATGGGTGTAATTAGAAACAACTCATTTCTTGTTCATCTGATTATTCATCTCTGTTCTATGCCACGTATCTGACTTGTTTTGTATATTTATTCTCCATTAACCCGAAAAGGAAACCAAAATAGTGACTCATCCAGCTAGCTCTTCACAGGACTTCGTTTTCACCAGGACACTGCCACTTAATTTCACCCAGTATGTGCTTAGTCACTCAGTTGTGTCCGACTCTTTGCAACCCCACGAACAGTAGCCCACCAGGCTCCTCTGTTCATGGGATTCACCAGGCAAGACTACTGGAGTGGGTTGCCATTTCCTCCTCCAACCCAGTATAAAAAGCACAGATTAGTTATTATAATTAGAAGTCACTGAGTTGGTTTCTGTGCGTCCATCCTCAGAACATTATTATGATGAGAATTATTCTATTCTGAGGCATTTGTGAGGTAGTTAAAATGAGGTGTTACTTTTCTGGGGTTGGACACATCTTAAGTGAACCGTATCTCATTTAGGGGATAAAAATAAATTCAAATCAGTATTAAGTCCTTTTTTTTTTTTTTTTGCTTTGCTTAAAGAGCATTTTAACTATTTGAATCAAAACAATACTTTATGACAGACTCTGTGTGAGAGAAAGAGACAGAAAATTTTAAGGCTTCTGGGTGTGAAGACCAAGACTAAACAGTAGCAGCAGTTCTACCATATACTACCTGAAATATGATTAGCATGCATCCTCAGTTGTCCAGGACTTGACATTTTATGGCTTCATGGTAAAATATTGAAGTGTAAATCTCAAACTCAGCAATAGGAACATAATTAATTCAACAAACTGGGAATACATGCAGTGACTCAGACAGCCGTGATCCCTATTCTCATGTGCCTTTTCTGATTGTTATTGTGAATAAAGATAATATTTGCCTGTAGGAGAAATCACTCCACATTTTGAGGAGTTAAACATGATTTACTTTTTAGCTTCACGTTCTACAAACCTTTAAGTTAAAAAGCATCGTCTGAAAAACCACCAGCTGAAATCCTTATCAAGGAATCCAGGGCAGTTTGCCTGGACATGTAGAACTGTGCATATACAGGGAAGCATTCCAGAGGTCTGTATTGTCTGGGATTTGCTTTTGCCTTTTTCCTACCAAAGGCCCGTGGTAGGAACTTGACAGATCATGCCTCCATAAAGCTGGGAGTCCCTTGGTGTTTTAACACTCCAAATATAGGGTCATTTCATGTTAGGAAATCATATTGTATAAGGGGGAATGGGTTCTCAGCTTTCTGGCTTGGAGTTGGCTTTGATATCAGACCAGGCAAGGTAAGAGCAGAATGAGATAGCCAAGAAACAGTTCCTCAGGGTTCAGAGACCATCCGTCTCTAAGAGGACCCTTGGGAAGATGAAGGAGGTGAACATCCGCTGCTCAAAGAAGCCTTGTTGTGGATGAAGCAGTGGCAGGAAAGAGGGTGGTGCTGCAGCTGCTTATTACAATGCATTCTCAGCTACAACACAGGCCTGTCAGTGCCGGGTGGATCTGTGGGCCGTGTTATTTCAAGGCTCCAGTGTATTATAAAATATTTATAGGCCTCATTAATTTTTTCTTACCTATTAGAGATCCAAGGCCACTGGCGTTGCACATTTTTATATCTCTGGTCTAAAGGGAATTATAGTTGAGATTTCATGAATTTTCCTTGACATAAAGAACTAAAGCAGAAATGTAGTTAATAGTTATATAAGGCTGTAAGCTGTGCGTTTAAGGTATTCTATCAGTAGACTGAAGCCTGTAAGCTGAAATACATGGCACAACCATCTTTCTTTCTTCACTATAAATCTTGCACTAATCCCATCATTATTATCTTCTCTGCCATCTGCTCCTGGGGCCTCACAGGCATCCTCATGCTCATTTATGGGCACGCGCTCGTGCTTTCTCCTTCTTCCTTTTATTAACTGTGGATCAAGAAGGCTTGGGGAGAGAAAAGCCGTAGCCACCCCTCATACCAATCCAAACTGCCTTCGTGTTTAGCACTAAATTGCTTCTTTTTTTTTTACACATGTTTTCTCATCACAGGGGATAATGATCACTTGATGCAATGGACAGGGACCAAATTTAGCAGAGGAGGGATTCTGATTTACTTCTACAGGTAGATTTGTTTTCTGGGCCTCCATGCCCAGAATCTGGTGGTTTGAAATGATAAATAAATTGTTACATTTCTGACAAACACATAAGAAAAAAAAAATGAATTTAAAGAGAATGTCTTCCTTCACACGGATTCCTTGTTAATAAATAAAACATGAGTCTAGTATTTTGCTGAATTTTTATAAGTACATGAGACTAAAATGTCTCCATTTGCTTCTGTGATGATATCAACCAGCTGTTCTCTGTTGTGTTGCTCTTGTAGCTCAAAGCTTTCAGTAAACCAGGGTTCCAAGGTGAATGTATCGATTTCACAAAAGAAGTTCTGGACTTGACTTCATCATTCATGCCATGTTCTTTTAAAGTTCTTCGGGGTTGGTAAGTATGCCTATCAGCTGATCTCTGCTGTTGTTTAAATAAGTGAATTTCTTTTAAATTTATACAAATCTTCTCTTTTGAGTACTCAGTGAAAAGAAAAAATTTTAATCATTTTAATCTTCCTTCGCATGGATTCCTTGTTAATAAATAAAACATGAGTCTGGTATTTTGCTGAATTTTTATAAGTCAATTGCTAATTAGCCTAAGCGAACTTTGCCCGGCTTGTGTTATGAGCCATTGTGAAAGAGAATGCTAGGTAGCCAACTCTGAGACCATTTTGCTGAATTGTTTTTCCTCATTGTTGTCTTAGATTATTCCCTAACTATTTTGCATATTTATATTGTGTGTTTACTGAGTAGTATAATAGAAAGCTATAAAAAGCATTTTTGTCCAGATAAGACATATTACTCCTAAATTAAAAAAAAAAAAAAAAAAAAATTTTTCAACTTCTGGACCCAAAGGTAACCACTCTTGGTTTTTCTTTTTTAAATTAAAATTTAATTTAAATTAATTTAAATTAAAATTTAATTTAAATTAATTTAAATTAAAAGTTGAGGGTTTTGTGAGAACTTCTAATCTTACCAAGCTTTTAAGTTTTAGTTTTTGTCCTGCTCTTTTATCCTTACATTTATATCTGACAGTGATTAAGAGTTTAGAATAAACAAACAGATTTACACTCAAATTCAATCTCTGTCCCTCAATAGCTGTGATATATCAGGGAATTGACTCAATTTTTTCAGCTGTAAAATAGTGATAGTAAAATAATCACATCAGAAATAAGGCATGTAAAGCTCTTGGCAGAAGTGAGTATGTGATATATTTTTAACTGTTAAGTTGTTAAAAACTCTCCTTAATTGTATTTATTCCATCAACCAGTGGATGCTTAAAGGTTTGTGTTTATAAATCTTTTGGACATTTATACTATTTACAGCTTTTCACTATGATAAATAATTCATCTTTGCATATAAATGAACTATCATTTAGTTTTAGGAAACTTAAGAAAAAAGGAATATCACACTCAAAGAATAAACAATTTCAGTCTTTTACGTATATGTCTAAATTGTTTTCTAAAATAGCTGCAGAACATATATTTCCACCAGGGACGTTCCCTGATAAAACTGGATTTTTAGATATTTCTTGACTTAAAAAGTGAAACTGTATCTGTTTTAATTTGAATTTCTTTATTCTTGTAGTGAAATTAGACATTTGTTTGTTTTTAACATTAATCTTTTTTGTGAATAATGTTTATTTTGTGAATTAAGTGTCAAGTTGGGTCTTATAATTTTTCTGTTATTTTTAAGTATTCTGTCTGACTACATGGAGATGTTGTCCTCTGACTTTTAATTCTTATAAAACAATTTTTTTCAAGCAAATTCCATTTATTCTGTTATATTTAAGCTCATAAAATCTTCTCCCATGATGCCTACAGTACATTGTATGTGTACTTTCTGTTTCACGTGGCTTTTGCTCTTTAGGCACAAGTTAGACTTAGTTTCCTTTATAATTACTGTTACCTAGGGTAGTCTGTAAGTGCCAGCAATTTACTGACTGTGAACTAAATTCTAGTTTCATAAGATTGTATTTCCCTGCTTAAAGTAAATTCAGATTTATGTTTTCTTTAAACTGTTTAGGAGTAATGCCTATTAAAATTGCCTTCAGTGCCATTTAAAATTCTTCCTGAAGTTGTGTGAAACTTATCCCAAAAGCATGTGAAAATTGCTAAGATACAGCAAGCCATAAAACAAAATGCCTGTGTTCCCTAAACTTTCCTCTTCTTCTTTTTAGAATTTCATAGAATCTTCAATCACACTGTTTGACTCTGATCTGGAAAGTGGGAAGTTTATTGACATTACGAATCAGGAAATTTCTGACTTAGGAGAAATTGGCTTTGGCAGTGAAACGAGGTCCATTCACGTTAAAAGTGGCGTGTAAGTTGACCTGTCAGGACCGTGAGCTTCTTTGGAGTTTAAATTGTTGGTTGCCCAATTCTGTGTGTCACTTCTGTTCTTTCTTACCCTTCTTAGATGGGTTGCCTACCAGCAGGAGTTCTTCTGTGGAGAACAGTACATTTTAGAGAAAGGGAAATACAAGTGCTTTTTTGACTGGGGAGGATCAAATAATACAATCATGTCAATACGACCCATCCAGTTGGTAAGTTAAATATGAACATAGCCAGTGCCAGCAGCATGTAATGGCATACAGTTGAATGTGTGGAACGGGCTTTAAAAAAGTGGGACTGTTGGATTATGTTGTTATGTAGTTACAGAGAAAATGAAACAGCATATGGATTTCTGTAGACTCCATAGACAGCTAATAGGTAGTATTAGCACCTCCATGATTAGGAACTCTTGTCATTTGATCAATTCATTCATCCAGTAGCATGTATTTAGTGCCTTTGACATGTCAGACAGGACCGATCACTGGAGATAAAAGATGAATAAGCCTGCCCCAATGGGTCTCTGTGTCTCTTAGAGGAGACAGACAATTATTATGCACTATTACTTACAGTATGACTAGTGAGAAAATGAAGTGTGTAGGCAGGTGTAAGCAGTGCTGAGAGACCGGGGAAAGGGAACGTGGAGAGCCTGAGGCTCTGGGGACCGTGCCAGACTTCAAGAAGAGATGCATTGAGTGATGTCAGAGGATAAAAGCAATCTTTCCAGAAAAGGAAGTGGGGCAGAAAAGGCAGTTCAGAAAGAAGGAATCATCTCCACACGTGCAAAGTTACAAAGTTATGAAAGAGTGTGGCCAGTGTGGATAGTAACAAGCACTGCAGAACAGTAAGGGTACCCATGAGATAGTGATGGGAGACAAGTGGTGGGAAGTTCAGGGTCTTTCTAATAGACACTGGGGCACATTTTTCTTTTAGCTCAAGATGAATATTATTCAAAATGAATTAGTAATATTAAGGTTACTATAAACTAATTTAGTAGATTATTTGAGGGTCCTTACCAGTTCAAAGAATCTAGTAAATTGATCAGATCATATACTTTGTTTTCCAAAGGATATTTTCAGCACTTTCAAAGACAACTAAGAATATACGATTATAATTCTTAAAATGTTTTTATATATGTTTTAGGAACCACTTGGGATAAATGAGCCTCCACATTTGGTATGTTTAAAAATATTCTTAACTTATAATTGTTAAAAATTGCTTATAAATATGTATCCCTTTCTCTCAAGTCTGTCTCTTTCCCTCAGATAACTTTTATGTGTCTGCATGGCAGGGCAGTTTATATTGTACTAGGAACCTGTGGGCACCAGTGTGCTCATCCTTGTTACTGATCACATTGGCCTGGGTTTGTCACAGTCCTTTGTTTTTCTCCTACTAGAGCTTCAGCACTGACCACTTTGGGTTCGTCTCAAACCTCTGCCACTCTTTCTTTCCTGTTGCCCATCCATTCTTCAACATCACATTCTTAATCAGCATAGTATGTTACGCTGTCCTGTGGAGGAGCAAACTTAACCATGGAGAGATGGCATGCTTATTATGTAAATGTATTTCTAAACCCTAAGTCACAAATTTCTTAAAAGTACTGGTAAAACGGCAACCCTGCTTCTTTATTTCTAGTATGTTAATGGTCTGAAGGATTGGGTAATACTCTGAAGCCTAATATTTGTTTATTATCCATTGAGAGCTAGAAATTGTGCTTACTTCTAATAACTCTATGAGGTCAGGATTTATCTCATTTAATCGTGAGAAAAAAAACAAGATTTAGAATTCAAGTGAGCATCATTTCACACAGCTCGAGGTCACAAAAGAGGCACTTTTTGTATCTAATTCCAAGATTTTACATCAAAGAAAAACATATCTTGGTACAAGCAGTACAGCCATATAAGAAAGGGGGTAAAATACAGTGCTTCCTCTGTCTCATTTAAAATAACAAATTTAGAAAAATTTCTTCAAAAAGCCAAAAAGAATGATTGGTTCTAAGTGTTTGACATTTGCTAGTTCTACATAATGTTGAATCTTGTTCTCTGTGTACATTTTGCACGTTCCTGTCAGTGTTTATATATCTCAAATCAGCTTAGTTTAAACTATGTTTCTCTTCACAAGGTTTTCAGGTTTTATTATTTTCTGATTAGCTCAGGCCTCTTGGGAACATTTCCTCTCTGAGTATAACCCAGTTTCTGGAGACACTTCCTGCCAGATCTTTACTTTGAATCTTAGAAAACTCCAACCATGGACTTTCAAAGCATTTTTTTTTCCACATGAATCAATGTAACATGAGTAGATAAAAGAGATAAAACTGGGATAATTCCAAGCTGCACATTCTCAGAGTTTTAAGTGCAAATAAAAAAGTCACATTCTTTTAAGCACTGTTTCTCCCCTTCCTCCATTCCCCCCCGCCTTTTTTTTTTTAATGAACTTCCTTGTTTGGGACAGATTGCTCAGAGGATTTTCTTTATAGTATTTCCAGTCCAACTTGAAGAAAAAGGAAGCAGCCGCAAACACCCAGTGAAATTGGCCCTGTTTATTTTCTGAATATGGTTCAACCACTGCCTTGTGGAATAAAGGTCCTGACAAGTGTATGACAGCTGGACATTTGGTAACAAGCAGACAAAGCCGCCTTATTTACCCAGTATCAAAGCTCTTATTATTTCCATTGGACCAGATTTTCAGAAAGTTTAGCTTGTTTTCATTTACCCAAATGAAAACAAGCGGATCTTGGCTGATAGTCTGGTTCCTTTCATTAACTATAAAGTTATTTTCTCCTTCACAAGTAGTTGTGATAGTCAGGTTGACAGTGGTAGATGCTGTGTTTATATGGGGTAGTTATTTTTCCTCTGTCTGAGGAATAAGAAGGAAGTTACATCTCCAGTTCAAGTAACAGAGGGAATTCTTAACATGCTGGTGGTTTGAAAGTAAACCTCAAGTCACCTGAGAAGCAAAAAGCCAAAAAGTACATGTGTAGAGATTTACGCTAGTAAAAATACCATTGCCTATGTGGAAGCATAGGATGATGATATATGTCTTATTTGAGACACAGAATACCTCCTTTTATTGAGAAGATTGTTTTTTACCTGTGACTGAAGGTCAATTCACCAGGTCTGATTGCCAGCTTACAATATATGATACAAGAACCGGATCATTATAGAGTTCTTCATAATTAGCAAATGGCATTTTATTTTTATTTTTCCCAGACCAAACGAAAATAGAATGTGAATTATGTTCATGATGTCTTCGTCTCTCTCTTTTCACAAGTCCTGAATATCTGCACTCTCACTAGATTAACTTGTATAAAAGTGAGTTATGTGTCCAGTGAGATTGTATTCCAGGCCTCCATTCTCTAGAAATTCTGTTTTCTCCCCTATGACCCAATTAAGGACCTTTCTTTCCTGGGATCTTTTTCAAGTCCATTTGCAGTATAGTTACAGGTTTGAATTTCTTTAAATATTGAGCCTCTGTTTCATTTTATACGTGATTCTAGCTCAGAAAAAGCAACTTGGGTATTTTCTTGTATTGGATAATTTAGCCAGATTGAATTCTCAAGAGATCACAGGCCCTTTAACAGTGGTGGTTACTGTTACCATGTATGGAAGATAAGAAAACAACAATTCTAGTCAAGTCAAATATTAGTAAGATTCAAGAGCAGTATAGGAAAACATTTGGGGGGGATACTAAGACCAGATAGTTTTATTTATTCAAATGCTAAAATAATTTCTCTGAGAATACTCTGTCTTGTCTAAATGAGATGTTTTGCAGTCCATGGTGTCACAGAGAGTCAGACATGACTAGTGACTGAAGAACAATAATGAGAACAACATGACCAGATCCTTTTTATAGACTCCAGAGGCCAGAAATACTCAGGAAGTAGTACTTATCTAAGTAAAGAAAGCTTCTCTGAGTAAACAGGGACGTAAAGTCACTCTAGAGTATGCAGTTGATATGAGAAGTACATAGCACTGCAATATGAGACAATGTGATGTAATGGAAGAGTGGAACAAAGCCTTTTTCTCTGTTTAACGTCCAGTACGGTTACTTGCAGGAAATCCACAGGGCTGCAGAACATCTCATTTAGATAGGAAAGAGTGTTCTAGGTTGAGTTATTTTAGCATTGGAATAAATAAAACTGCATTCAAAAATTATTCTGATATTATGAAATAAATTAACAAAGCACAACTTCCTTTGTTCAGTAATTAAGTTCTTGAGGTTTTAGTTTGTCATACTGAAGAACTATTACATTTGTTTATGTGTATTATAAATGAAAGATACATAGTAAAAGAGAAAGGATTTCTACAAAATTTTCACCATAAAGGGGGTGATAATATCTGCTTCGAAGCGTAGTTCTAAAGAAGACACAAGACAGTATAGGTGAAAAGGCACCTTGGAAACCACTGATATACTGCTGCTTTTTTCCTTCGTACACTTGCATTTGGAGCTGGTAGGCACGGAACCATGCTTACATGGCACAGAAGGATGGGTGTAATTAGAAACAACTCATTTCTTGTTCATCTGATTATTCATCTCTGTTCTATGCCACGTATCTGACTTGTTTTGTATATTTATTCTCCATTAACCCGAAAAGGAAACCAAAATAGTGACTCATCCAGCTAGCTCTTCACAGGACTTCGTTTTCACCAGGACACTGCCACTTAATTTCACCCAGTATGTGCTTAGTCACTCAGTTGTGTCCGACTCTTTGCAACCCCACGAACAGTAGCCCACCAGGCTCCTCTGTTCATGGGATTCACCAGGCAAGACTACTGGAGTGGGTTGCCATTTCCTCCTCCAACCCAGTATAAAAAGCACAGATTAGTTATTATAATTAGAAGTCACTGAGTTGGTTTCTGTGCGTCCATCCTCAGAACATTATTATGATGAGAATTATTCTATTCTGAGGCATTTGTGAGGTAGTTAAAATGAGGTGTTACTTTTCTGGGGTTGGACACATCTTAAGTGAACCGTATCTCATTTAGGGGATAAAAATAAATTCAAATCAGTATTAAGTCCTTTTTTTTTTTTTTTTGCTTTGCTTAAAGAGCATTTTAACTATTTGAATCAAAACAATACTTTATGACAGACTCTGTGTGAGAGAAAGAGACAGAAAATTTTAAGGCTTCTGGGTGTGAAGACCAAGACTAAACAGTAGCAGCAGTTCTACCATATACTACCTGAAATATGATTAGCATGCATCCTCAGTTGTCCAGGACTTGACATTTTATGGCTTCATGGTAAAATATTGAAGTGTAAATCTCAAACTCAGCAATAGGAACATAATTAATTCAACAAACTGGGAATACATGCAGTGACTCAGACAGCCGTGATCCCTATTCTCATGTGCCTTTTCTGATTGTTATTGTGAATAAAGATAATATTTGCCTGTAGGAGAAATCACTCCACATTTTGAGGAGTTAAACATGATTTACTTTTTAGCTTCACGTTCTACAAACCTTTAAGTTAAAAAGCATCGTCTGAAAAACCACCAGCTGAAATCCTTATCAAGGAATCCAGGGCAGTTTGCCTGGACATGTAGAACTGTGCATATACAGGGAAGCATTCCAGAGGTCTGTATTGTCTGGGATTTGCTTTTGCCTTTTTCCTACCAAAGGCCCGTGGTAGGAACTTGACAGATCATGCCTCCATAAAGCTGGGAGTCCCTTGGTGTTTTAACACTCCAAATATAGGGTCATTTCATGTTAGGAAATCATATTGTATAAGGGGGAATGGGTTCTCAGCTTTCTGGCTTGGAGTTGGCTTTGATATCAGACCAGGCAAGGTAAGAGCAGAATGAGATAGCCAAGAAACAGTTCCTCAGGGTTCAGAGACCATCCGTCTCTAAGAGGACCCTTGGGAAGATGAAGGAGGTGAACATCCGCTGCTCAAAGAAGCCTTGTTGTGGATGAAGCAGTGGCAGGAAAGAGGGTGGTGCTGCAGCTGCTTATTACAATGCATTCTCAGCTACAACACAGGCCTGTCAGTGCCGGGTGGATCTGTGGGCCGTGTTATTTCAAGGCTCCAGTGTATTATAAAATATTTATAGGCCTCATTAATTTTTTCTTACCTATTAGAGATCCAAGGCCACTGGCGTTGCACATTTTTATATCTCTGGTCTAAAGGGAATTATAGTTGAGATTTCATGAATTTTCCTTGACATAAAGAACTAAAGCAGAAATGTAGTTAATAGTTATATAAGGCTGTAAGCTGTGCGTTTAAGGTATTCTATCAGTAGACTGAAGCCTGTAAGCTGAAATACATGGCACAACCATCTTTCTTTCTTCACTATAAATCTTGCACTAATCCCATCATTATTATCTTCTCTGCCATCTGCTCCTGGGGCCTCACAGGCATCCTCATGCTCATTTATGGGCACGCGCTCGTGCTTTCTCCTTCTTCCTTTTATTAACTGTGGATCAAGAAGGCTTGGGGAGAGAAAAGCCGTAGCCACCCCTCATACCAATCCAAACTGCCTTCGTGTTTAGCACTAAATTGCTTCTTTTTTTTTTACACATGTTTTCTCATCACAGGGGATAATGATCACTTGATGCAATGGACAGGGACCAAATTTAGCAGAGGAGGGATTCTGATTTACTTCTACAGGTAGATTTGTTTTCTGGGCCTCCATGCCCAGAATCTGGTGGTTTGAAATGATAAATAAATTGTTACATTTCTGACAAACACATAAGAAAAAAAAAATGAATTTAAAGAGAATGTCTTCCTTCACACGGATTCCTTGTTAATAAATAAAACATGAGTCTAGTATTTTGCTGAATTTTTATAAGTACATGAGACTAAAATGTCTCCATTTGCTTCTGTGATGATATCAACCAGCTGTTCTCTGTTGTGTTGCTCTTGTAGCTCAAAGCTTTCAGTAAACCAGGGTTCCAAGGTGAATGTATCGATTTCACAAAAGAAGTTCTGGACTTGACTTCATCATTCATGCCATGTTCTTTTAAAGTTCTTCGGGGTTGGTAAGTATGCCTATCAGCTGATCTCTGCTGTTGTTTAAATAAGTGAATTTCTTTTAAATTTATACAAATCTTCTCTTTTGAGTACTCAGTGAAAAGAAAAAATTTTAATCATTTTAATCTTCCTTCGCATGGATTCCTTGTTAATAAATAAAACATGAGTCTGGTATTTTGCTGAATTTTTATAAGTCAATTGCTAATTAGCCTAAGCGAACTTTGCCCGGCTTGTGTTATGAGCCATTGTGAAAGAGAATGCTAGGTAGCCAACTCTGAGACCATTTTGCTGAATTGTTTTTCCTCATTGTTGTCTTAGATTATTCCCTAACTATTTTGCATATTTATATTGTGTGTTTACTGAGTAGTATAATAGAAAGCTATAAAAAGCATTTTTGTCCAGATAAGACATATTACTCCTAAATTAAAAAAAAAAAAAAAAAAACACTTTGTATTTAAAGTATCCGTTGTCCCCATTTCACAGTTGAAAATCCCTGATTCAGAGTTAGTTTCCCAAGGTCATACATCACATGTCAGGGATTGCTTTGGCTGTGTTTTTGTTGTTGTTGTTTTAATTCTATGTCCTTCCAACTGTGGTAGCACACCGGACCTTTCTTACATGTATATGAGACTATATGTGATTCTCAATTTATATTCTAACATATATTCTCTATGTATCATTTTTTTATTGTGGTTCACTATATGTAATATGAAATTTACCATTTTAGCCATTTTGAAGTGTATATGTCTTTACAGTAGCCTCTCTATCAGACATCTGCCTAATAACTCATCAAAGTCTCTTCTTCCTTCAAGATATCTTGGACTCATCAGTTCTCCTCCTTTTCTCTTGAACTGGTAGAGACAAGAGTCCTGTTTACCATTTGAGGAATTTCAGTCTCCTACTGAGACACACTCTAGTGTTGTCTTATTTCCAGTGTTTACCACAAACCTATCAAAGCCCAATTATTTGTCCCAAAGTCCAGGTTAACATTTTTATTGCTTTTCTTTAAATCCCACAGTCGTTCTCTGATACCAGTCAGATTGAGATCAGGATTGATCTGAACCTTTCCAGAATTTACCATCCAAAAAAAAACCAAAGAAAGTGTCACTTCCTGTATCCAAGCTCCATTCCATCCACACACTAGCCCCCTTTCCTGCCGTCTCTGGGCATTTACTCAGCTGTGTGTTTTCCTCCTTATGCCTCTGTACCAGGGGTCAGCAAGCTTTTTCTGCAGAGGACTAGGTAGTAGATATTTTTAGCCTTCTAGGCCATAGAGGGGAGAAGGAAATGGCAACCCACTCCAGTACTCTTGCCTGGAAAATTCCATGGATGGAGGAGCCTGGTGGGCTGCAGTCCATGGGGTCGCTAAGAGTGGGGCACAACTGAGCGACTTCACTTTGACTTTTCACTTTCCTGCATTGGAGAAGGAAATGGCAACCCACTCCAGTGTTCTTGCCTGGAGAATCCCAGGGACAGAAGAGCCTAGTGGGCTGCCGTCTATGGGGTCGCACAGAGTTGGACACGACTGAAGTGACTTAGCAGCAGCAGGCCATAGAGGCTCTGTCCCCGCTACTCAGCACTGTAGCACAGAAGCAGGCACCAGCAATACATAAACAAGTAGGCTGTGTTCCAGTGAAACTCTGTTCACTGGATGTTAAGCTTTGAATTGTATGTAATATTCACATGTCATAAAATCTTTAATTTTTTGTTAAAACCATTTAAAAATGCAAAAACCAGTCTAAGCTTGTGAGCTATTGGAAAACTGACAGTGGAGTGGATTTGGCCCACATGCTGTAGTTTACAGCTCTGCATCAAAGTGTCAAGTCAGTTTATTTCTCTCCCTTGGTTCTTGTCTGGCTGCAACAAAAATTTGGAACAAGGGACTAAAGGGTTTAAAACAGCAGACAAATTGCAGCTCAGTTCAGCTCAAGCAGACAGATCTTTTATTAGACAGACATTCCCAAGACGTGGAAGCAGGCCCATACCAAAGGAGTCGTCCTCCTGATTCTTCTTGGCTTCTGCCTTTGTATAGTTCCGTCTTCTCCTTTTGGTTGTGCTCTGTGCAAAAGAGGGCTTGTACCCACCACCAGCCAATGAAAGGGAATGCAAATGAGCAAACACTTAGGGCCAATTGACAGTTGCAACTTATATAACAGCAGGCTCTGTGTGTATGTCTTTCCATAATTCAGTCTGTTATAGTCAGTTGTATATATGTGTAGAGTATTTATGAACCCTTAATGGGCTCCTGGCTGCCTGAGGGTACTTGGGGAAGCCCCTGTGATTAGTTTGTATCCACTGTGTGCCCTGGACACATGTGTAAGAGTTGGAAAAATCTCTCTGGTTATTTCCTAGCATATCTGTGAACTCTTCTGGGTGTGTCTGGGATGCTGTTTAGAGATCAGTTGGCTAGGCCCATCCCTCTTTGCTCATACCTAACTTCCTACCTAACAAAAGTGTGTAGGTTTCAAGTGGATCTTGTCAGTGGATGTTACTTGGTTGGCCTACATGCTATGTTTAAAAAGTATTTTCGTATCATTACTAAGATTTATGATATTTTCCAGAAGAAACTATTGTTCACCTTCTGTTAAAAAAATCAGAAGATTTGGAAAATGAGGGAACATTCACTTTTGTTGATAATTGTTAATAGCTGGCATCGAGTAGAGGCGTGTGTGCTCCCCAATGTACCATAGGATATATTGCCAGTTTGGTTTTTTTTTCACCTGGTACACTGCTTATTTACATTTACCTACCTGGCCTCCTGCAGGTGTGTAAGTTCGTGAACCTTGCTTAGTACTTTTCTGCATATATATTTTTAAGGTTCAGTCCATCTTCATTCTCTCTGTTAACCTTCTCGACTAACCCTAAGTTAGTCTTTTTCCCATTCTGATTTCCAGTGATTCTCACTACTTTGAACCTCTTTGGATGTTACTGTGTTTATACTTACTTCCAAGAGGATGTGAAAGTTTTTACAATATGAAAACACATCAAGTAGGACACAGTTGAATAGATTAGCTGCCGTTTTTCAGTGAGAAATCTATATGCCAAGGGCCTGAAATAATTTTGTTCCTAGTAGTTGATTCTGAGTTTCTAAGATAAATGAAAGTATTTTGCAAGGTAAGTTTTAATTTTGTGATAAAGCACTGAAGTTTTGGATTTTTTTTCCCCCCTTTGAGGCAAATATATTTTACTGACACTGAAGTCTAGGATAGATTTGTCATGTGTATTGCTTCATGTTAGAAATGTTATTTACTTACAAACAAATATATATTATTTATATATATATAGTATATGTGTGTGTGTGTGTATATATATATATATATATGTATAATTTATGTACACATTTGTCCCTTGGTATCTGTGAGGAATTGGTTTCAGAAACTGCCACATATACCAAAATCCATGGATGCTCAAGTGCCTTATGTAAAGTAGCTTAGTATAGTCAGGCCTTCGTATCTGTAGGTAGGAAACCAGTAGACATGGAGGGCTATCTACATACAAAATGTACATTTTACTTATATATTTTATTCATATTTATGTGTGATTTATTAAACAATAGTTTTAATGAGAGGATACAGGAACTATGGTGATTGCTTATGATTGCAAATGCTTTAGAGATCTGGATTTGAGCCCAGGTCACCACTTCCTAGCTATGTAATCTTAAACAAATGGGACCATTTCTATGAACCTCAGTTTCCTCCTCTGTGTGTTAGTCACTCCGTGGTGTCCTACTCTTTGTGACCCCATGGATTGTAGCCCACCAAGCTCCTCTGTCCACAGAATCCTCCTCTGTAGCTGGGATAATAACAGTACCTACCTCAAAGGATTCTATTTATAAGAACTAAAAAAACCATGTAAGGGCTTAGCTGCATGCCCAACACATTGAAATTTTGTCATAAATATTGGCTATAAAGTGCTAATTACAGAGAGCTCCCTTGCATTCCAGTGGTTAAGTCTTCACCTCCTAATACAGGGATGTGGGTTTGATCCCTGGTCAGGAAGCTAAGATCCCACATATCTTACTGCCAAAAAACCAAAACATGAAACAGAAGCAATATTGTACCAAAGTCAATAATTTTTAAAAAGTGGACCACGTAAAAAAATAAAAATAAAAAAATAAATGCTTATCACACAGAAGACGTGGCAGTAAATTGTGTTATGGAGCATCTCTGTGGATATCTGACGTTCACCTTGTCTAGCTATACTACAGTTCTGGTGATCTTAAAATATAGGGCTAGAAGTTAAACTCACCAAAGCTAAAGTAATAACAGTCAATATAATTTCTCCCTTGGGCTCCTTCTTGCCAAAATGCCATGTTTTAACGAAAGTTTTGATGAGTGCCCTACTGAGGAGAATTTGCTGTGAAAGAATCTAAAGGATTCATTTCCTTTTAAAAATCTCTGCTAGCTATCAGCTATGTAGATGACAGGTTTTAAATATTTGTGTGTGATTTTAGGAGTCTAGCTTCTAGACTGAAAGCAAGCTCATTATTAAATAAGGGTAAAATTTTTTATTCTCTCAACAAGAACTTCTGATCTGTTGAAGCACTTAATAACTACTGTAATTTAATCCCGGGTTTTTATACTTGAAAGCACCAAATTAAGTTAATGGTTAGCTTATAGCACATATCTTAACGTCAGTTCTCAGCTGTCATTTAATAGTTAGGGGAATCTTGGGCAAATCACCTAACTTTTTTAATCCTTAGTTGTGTTGTCTATAAAAGTAAGGACATGTTTCTCCCTCATAAGTTAATGAGTACGCAGTAAAAGAGCACACATGGAGTACCCAGTGTGGCACATAGTAAGCAGTCAGTAAGTGATAGTGGCAGCTCTTTTTTTTTTTTTTTAATCGACTTGGAATATTTGCTGCTGATCAGCACCAGGACTTTTATATCCTATTCCTAGCCTTTTTCCCTCTGCATTGATACTGAGTCCAACTGCCAACTGATACAGTTTCACTCAAAGTTTCCCTGCTTGTTTTTTCAGCTGGCTCCTGTATTACCAAGAGGGTGTTTCCACTAATCAGTGTGTGTTAGAAGAAGGCCTCTATGCTGACCTTACTTCCTGCGGCTGCCCAACGTCTAGAGTCAAATCCCTGAAGCCCATTGACTACGTAAGTACTTTGCTGAATGCATATTTATAAGATGTTTTCTTGTCCTATTTAATTACCATGAATGAGAACGTGAAGTTGGAAGACATGCTACAAGGGAAAAATATAAAAATGTAAGTAACTTGCTTGTAGATTATAAGATTGAGATTTAACTCATGAAATCCAACTAATGTAAGTTTGATACTTTTCTTGCTTTTTTTTTTTGAGTAGCATGCAAAACTTAGAAAGCCGACTAATATAGCCTTAAGGTTAAATGACTACTTTAACCACTTTGGGTGACATTGACAGGGTTACTTTGTTTCTTCATCTATAAAAGATAATAGTATCAAATTGGCAAAAATGTTTGTTTGGGTTTTTCTGAAGGATGCTATGGGAAAAACCGTAACAAACTTTTTGGCCAACCCAATATTTTATATGGTCACTAGGATATTAAATGTGATGGTGCTTATAAAAAGCCTACCATTTGGTAAGCACTCAATAAGTGTTAGCTATTAGTATCATGGTTATAACTTTTAAAGCTAATAACCTGATCATTTCATCATTCTGTTAGATAAGTCACATGACAGCTTGTTGGCTACTTAGGTTTATAGTGTTGCTTTTAAGGCATGGACCTCCACTGGTATTGATTTCAAACCTTGTTCTGGGGAACTAGGGCTCTCCTGCCTAGTGTGTGCAGAATTACCTGGGCCACCTTGGAGGGCTACATTTATAGAATAAGTGGTTTCTCCTTTCTGTCATATTTACGCAGAATTTTAAGTGTGAGAAAAGCAGGATGACTGACTCTGGGACAGTCATTCTGTGTTCCTGGTTAGTGCTGTCTTTGCAAAGGAAGTGGTAAAGATCTAGAATGTTTTCAAAGTGTCCAGCTGATTCCCTGAGAGCATTTGGTCAAAGCTAAGATTCATGCAGTGATGACTAGAAACCCTCCATGGTGATGGTAGTGACGCAGACCTTTAATCAGAGCTAACTCCAGGAATGATGATCCTACTCAGGATCCTGATCCCAGCCTCAACAGCATCATCTTCTTTCACAGGACATTCCTAGAGAGAATATTTGTGGTATCAGGCTAAGAATAGAGTCTTGGCAGAGGTACAGGAATAAAAATAGAGTCCCGATCTCTCTCAGTGGCTCTTAGACACCAACTCAGAAAGACAAAGTGGCTACTGATGCTTCTTGTTTATTGCAGGAGAACTGGTTTAAAAAAAAAAAAAAGAAGAAGAAGAATGTGTTTTGGTGAGTCTAAGTATTGATAAGGCTGAAAAAAGCTTTGGAAAGTAGTCTGCATTTACTGGGAAAGGAACTTTATTAGCATATTTTAGTCATCAAACAAGCAGACAGATGCTTAGATGCTTCAAATGAATGTAATTACTATTTTTCTTTGAGGAGTCACATTTCTTATTTCTCATTTCCACATTCATGAAGTCAAAAATGAAAAAAGTAGGAGCAAAAACATAGAGAATGTTTCTGTGTAAATTGAAATGTGCCATTGCATGTCCCTGGTTTGGTCCTGTGGGATACAGCAGTGTTGGTGAAGGTGCCCCTTGGAGAGGACCAGTGAGCTATAGCCATTTCACTCCAAGAACTGATTAAAGAGTATATTCAGTTCATGTAAAGAGAACATTAACCTTTCTTAATGCCTTTACCAGATATGTTTTGAATCTTTGAAAAGTCTTTTTTGGTTTTTTTTTGTCTGCATTTTTGAATCATTGTGTGTTCTGTATTTTTTAATTAATTAATTTTTGGCTTTTGGGGTCTTGATTGCTGTGCAGCTTTCTCTAGTTGAGATAAGCAGAGGCTAGTCTCCAGCTGCAGTGCTCAGGCTTCTCGTTGCAGCGGCTTGTCTTGCTGTGGAGCACAGGTTCTAGGCATGCAGGTTTCTGTAGCTGTGGCTCGTGTGGGCTCGAGAGCACTGGCTCAACAGTTGTGGTCGATGAGCTCGACATGTGGAATCTTCCCAGACAGGGATCAAACCCTTGTCCCCTGCATTGGCAGGCACGTTTCTAACCACTGGACCACCAGGGAAGTCCTAAAAGGGCTTTGTTCAAGACATGTTTAGGCAGTAGGTTTAGTAGCGAAGTATGATGTTGGGCATTCCAGCAAAGACCTGCAAATTGACCAGGAGTCAGCCTTAACAGGTAACATTTCCTTGGTGATGTCAATCATGTTTCACCCTGGTAGCCCTGAAACCCTAAGTTGATCAGACCTAGGAGACTGAAAGGTAAACCAGAAGGTCAGCCTGGTGATTTGTAGCTGTTGTTCAGTCACTCAGTTGTGTCCAGCTCTTTGCAGCCCTATGGACTACAGCACGTCAGTCTTCCCTGTCTTTCACTCTCCCCCAGAACTTGCCCAAACTCATCTCCATTGAGTCAGTGATGCGAGCCAACCATCTTGTCCTCTGTCATCCCCTTCTCCTGCCTTCAGTTTTTCCTAGCATTAGGGTCTTTTCTAATGAGTTGGCTCTTTGCATCACGTGGCTAAAGTATTAGAGCTTCAGCTTCAGCATCAGTCCTTCCAGTGCATATTCAGGACTGATTTCCTTTAGGATTGACTGATTTGATCTCCTTGCTGTCGAAGGGACTCTCAAGAATCTTCTCTAGCACCACAGTTCAAAACCATCAATTCTTTGGCACTCAGCTTTCTTTATAGTCCAACTCTCACATCCACAGACTACTGGAAAAACTATAGCTTTGACTCGATGGACCTTTGTCAGCAAAGCAATGTCTCTGCTTTTTAATATGCTGTCTAGGTTGGTCATAGCTTTGGTTAGATTCTAATCACTGAAATACTTGGGAATTCTGTCCTGAGCATTTTTCTGCTTTTTTGGAAGAACCTAGGAAATGGAATGTCATCAGAAGATTTAAGATTTGGGTAAAATGAGGTAAATGTCTTTAAGAGTAGTTTACCTGAGTTAGCAGGTAAACCACAGAAGAGACGCCTCTCCTAGTTGTTTGCATTCTCCAGACTCTGTGTATCCTTCCCTTGGAAAATTTTAGATCCACTTTATCTATCCTGCTTTTCTGATTACTTACTTTCACAGCCCCTCTCCCCCCGCTATGTTCCTACTTAGGTATTGATATGCTTTTTTGTATAGATTGGTTAATATTGCTGCCTATGCCACAGTCAGTGTGATTCTGGATTCATCTGAGGAAATGTTACATCCA